>VXBB01016990.1:773131-829274 GCA_013399915.1 Illadopsis cleaveri | reverse complement strand
AGTCCAACCCCCTGAAATGAGCAGGGATTTTTTCAACGAGATCAAAGTCCCATCCAACCTGACCTTGAATGTTTCCAGGGATGAAGCATCTACCACCTCTCTGGGCAATGTGTTCCAGTGTTTTACCACCCTCATTGTAAAAAATTCTTCCTTGTATGTAGCCTGAACCTTCCTTCTTTCAATCTAAAAACATTGCCCTGTGTTCTACCACAAAAGGTCCTATCAAAAAGTTTGTCCCCATCTTTTTTATAAGCTCCCTTTAAGTACTGAAAGGCTGCAACAAGATCTCCCTGGAGCCTACTTTTCTCCAGGCTGGATGACCCCAGCTCTCTCAGACTGCCTTCTCAGGAGAGATGCTCCATCCCTCTGATCCTTTTGGGATGGATCCTCTGGACTTCCAACAGGTTCATGTCTTCCTGTGCTGAGGATCCAGAGCTGGGGTCATGCAAAACATCAGAGGTCCAAACTCCTGAGCAAATCCCACTCCTTTTGGCACTCTGCATTGTCTAACCAGAGCACCTTCCCCTCCAAACCACTCTAGGGCATCTCCTAAAATCTTGCTGCAGTGGCACCCACAGCTGCTGCCTCATGAATCTTTTCTTGGCTCAGTTTTGTGTCTGGTTGGGAATTCAAACTCTCTGTATTAATGAACACTCAGCAGCCTCGTGCTCTGAGTGCGTGGGGAGGCACCAAGGCACTCAGGCAGTTGGAAACAATAGCATTGGCACGATAATGGCATTTAATTTGTTGACAAACAGATTAATGAGTGTGCCTAGAAGGGGAGGAATGAGTATTTATCATTCAAAAGAGACAGGAAAGAATAAATATGCATCATTAACAGGAGTTCTTGTGAAATTTGTCATGACAGGAAAGCTGCTGTATAGGATAGTTATGTGAATTACAGAAGGAAATTTTTTTTCAAATGTACTTCTAGGGAAATGCTTTGTTCCAGGGTGACATCACTTGAGTGTTTGTGCACAGGAAGGGAGGAAGGGAAAAACAGAGTCACTAATGGGTTACATTATAGAAAGAGCAAGAGCCTCAGTAGATGTTGGGAGCTTGAGAGGGAAATCAGTCAGACTGGAGTGCATTCCCCTGAGAGGAGCAATCCTTTCTCTGGTAGTAGCTCCCCTGGAATCAGTGGCTGTCCCTGGGACAGGAAGGGCTGCTTGGCACAGCAGAGGAGCAGCCACAGTGGCACCTGTGCTACAGAAAAGGTGGATCCCAAATGCTCCTAGCCCCAGCCAGACTTTTTTGGTCCTGAACTCCACCCTGCTCTGGGAGTGCTGTCAGGCAGACCTGAGTCTTGAGCATGCAAACCCATTAACAGATTTCATACTGCAGAGTGATTATCCTGCTGAAAGTATTCCAAGTGCTCAGCACTAGGCTCCTGCTGGAGCAGAGAATTATTCATGGAGTGTCACTTGTCAAGATGCCATCTCATTACCAGGTAGAAATCCTCCCCTTGGGACTGTCCCCAAGCCCACTGGCGAGGTTAGGTGGGAAAAACTGCCCTCTTTGTGCCCTGGCTGTTCTTTTTCTGTGTATTAACATGAAGTCTGCAAATTGTGTTTTCTCCTCTTCCCCTCCTTGGCCTTTATCCCACATCCTCAGGATGACATGGAACACATTGGGTATAAAGCACATCTATTAATTTTTTTTCTAGCTGGTCACTTATTCATATGAATTTCTGGAAAGACACCCACTGCATTAGGCCTCGATTGAGCCCTAGGGCAAATGTTATAAAAAACTCGACATTGTCATAAACACAGCAGCATACTCTGACAATTTTGAAGAGCTTTCTCAACCAATTAATTCCTTCAGGTGCACTCACTAGAGATAGGAATGCTAGGATGTACAGACAGGGATAAATAAGCACATAAAGACTAGATCAGCAATCATTATTTTGAAAGCCAGAGGCCACCAATAGGAGAGGTAGAAAGGCTTCCTACAAATTGGAGTCTCTCAGACTAGGGAGACAGGAGAATGTAACCCCACTGTTATTTTTTGTGAAACCTGGGAAAATATCACCTCAAAAAATGGAGGAAAAGAAATACAGAAGACAGGCTGGATTGTTTCAGGAAGACAATAAAAGGAACTAGGATTAGGGAAAGAGACCTAAGAAATTGGGATGATCTTGAAAGTTTCAATACCTGATTTTGAACACATTGTAAGGTAAATTTTAAATCGCACTGTGAGTTTATGCAGAGCCATAAGGTTAAATACATGACACCTTATTAGTGCTGTCTGTCCATGATAGTATGTTCCAATGGTAAGAATTAGAGGTTCAGAAAGAAATTTCATTAGTGATACAGAAATAAATTCTCTAGACTAGAGAAAGAAGAAAAGAAACTGTAATCTGGTCAAGATTCGATCTGGTTGTTGTAAGAGCAGGGAGATGAATGGGTTTTGCCTCAGCTGATAAGAGAATGATTTCCATTCTGAGGGTGGAAGCAGGCAGGGGTGGGCTTGGGGAAAGCAGCCAGGGGCTGAGACCCTTGAGAAAGCAGGGCCTGAAGGTGTGGGACAGAGAAAAAAAGGCAGCCAGGGCAGATGGAGAAGGTGTAAAGATTGATCAGAGGCCAGGAAGATCCCTAACCACTACATGAGAGTCCTCACAAACCAGGCTAAAGCATTATCTCTGCAGCTTTGCATTTCCTGGTTGTCAGGAAGTGAATGGAACTCTCCAGCTGCTGGCTTGTGCCTGGCTGCTCCAGGCCCTAGGAAAAGCTGTCATGGATGAGCTCACTGGAGCAGAGCTGCATGAAAGGAGCTTGGTTTAGCTGATCCTGGTATGGAGCTTCACTGGGGTTTGCAGCATGCTAGGGACAGAGTGATGATATGGACAGTGTGGGCTGTGTATTGACATTGTTCTCCTGAGACAGGACTAATAAATTCAGGCTTGGCACAGAAGTTTAAGAAATCTTTTTAAGAGAAGCTAATTTCATCTTCACAGCAGCCACTACTGATACCAAAGGGGCACCATGCCAAGACTGGATCATCTCATAATTCAGCTAATCCCATCAAGCCAGGCTTTGTGTAGTTCCCCAGCTTGGTAGAAGTCTCAAAAATCACTGCTGTTAAGTACCAATTGCCAACCTAGTGTAGGGCTGAGCTGAACAAGGTGCTTTGACCCTTTAATGCACTGACATATTCAACTCCTCAGCAGAAATATTTTTATAACACTTCATAGTGTTTTGAAAAGATTTTATATCCAATACCTGCATCTTCTTTCAGCTCCTCCAGGTGCAGCTCCTCACCAAAGGAGGTCACGTTGGTTGTGGCTGCTGTTGTGGTCTCCTGCTGCTCGTCCTGTGAGGGGAGTGCCTGGCACACGGCTGCCGGAGCCTCGCTCTGCACCGCCCTCGTGGCATCGTCACCAGAGCAGGCTTTGCCTTCAGCATCTGAAACAACAAATCATTTAACCTTAACTAAACCATGAGCAGTAAAAGCTGAGGCCCCCCTGCTATCCTCTTGAGAAGAGGGAGTCCCAAATCTGCTCATGCTCAGGGGACTGAGACTTCTCTTAGAGCAGCACCTGATCTCTGTGGTAACCACCTGTAATGCAAATCCTGTGGACATCAGCCCATCTGGATACAAAAACCCACTCAGTTTTCTCAAGGAAGCACCTATTTCTGTGGGTGTCCAGCTGCCTCAGCAAATGGCCACTGTGCTCTGGAAGTAGCTGCCACATGGGAGATGAGCAGTGGGCAATCAGAGGTCTCTGGGAGAAGGAAATTCCTTCCTTGCAGGAGTAGAGCCCATGGTGCAGCACATTCCCAGGTTGGTCTGACATGTCTGTGTTGTGTCAGGCTCTGTGCACAGCTCACTGCCACCCAGCAATGCCAGAGGAAGGAAAGGCTGCTCATATTCCCTACCAAGCTGCAGGTTTTTAGCACAGTTCTAGTTACTCAGCTTTGAAAAGTGTGTCCTGTGTGATTGAGCTGATCAGAAATTCAAATCCCTCCTCATGCAGACACAGAAACTGCTCCCTTTGCTTACTCTGAGAGATTTTTGTGCCAGTGATCCCTGCAGCTGTACGCATCTTGATGACTGAAGCTTTTCTAGTATTCTCCTATTCAGGCAAGAGTCCTCAGAATACAAACTACCCTTTTACTCCCTCAGAATTTACAAGATCTGCATCACCGTTGCAAACCACAGAAAGCAATCACCTTCCTCCCTGGGCAGCTCTCCATGCTGATGGATGCTCCTGCTGTCCACCCTTCACCTCCCAGCTTGTATTTCTCAGCCCTGGACACTCCTTTCTGGAAGCCCCTGACAGAGCTGTGTTTTCTTGCAATGATATCATTGCAAGTTCCTTGAACATTGATTTAAAATAGCAAGATTCACAGTTACCTCTTTTTGATGCTATTTGGACAATCTGCAGGGTAATTTCTTGTGCTTTTGGGTGAGGGTATCAGATTTTGGCCCAGAGATGCTGCGGAAGGGATGCAGTATTTTTGCACACTGAGCTCACTCAGTCTGCCTCATAATCACGTTTGGTGAAAAGTTACTGTTCTTAAAATAGCCCTTGCAGCAGCACAGTTGCTATGATACAGGGAAGGGGAGGGGGGAAAAAGTTCATTGCCTACATTCCAGCTCATTGTGAAGGCAGCCTGTACATGATCATCGGTGTATGAACCACTGATCACCTTGTTTGACAGGCAGCCCTTGCCCAGAGCTGTAAGTACAGATAAACCTGATCACAAAGGGGAGAAACATTGAGGGAGGGAGCTCCCTAAATATGTTCAAGGTAACTCTGCTCTGCACATTCCTCACATCCTCCAGAAAAGCTGCTGGCAGCTGGGCCACAATGGAGCTGCAGCCAGAGACAGGGCTCAGATCCCAGCTGTGGAAGGGCAGTGACTGATGGAGGGGTGACAGGCAGGAGATGTTCCTGCTGGAGGATTCCTGAGACTCACAACAGCCATGTTCTTGGGCAGGAATGATCAGCTTGTGCTTAGATCAAAGTGGGTGTGCTGCTTTGGGTGCTAGTGGTCCCAACACTTTATTTTAGAGACATCTGGGGACAGGACAAAGCACAGACCTTAGATCCACAGGGAAGGAAAATATCAGTCCTCAGCATTCCCAGGAGCAGGGCTGTGATTCTGCTGGGAATTAACCCTGCTGTGTGCCAGACCTGCAGCATGTAATTCTCAGGGAGTTAGGCTGGTTCCCCAGAGTGAAGCTGCATTTCAGGAGTTTTCCAGGGGCAGGTTGGCATCTGCCCTGTGTGAGCAGAGCCAGAGAGGAGAGAAGGGGACAGACACAGCCCAGGCCACACAGTGAATGGCAGCCAGGACTGGGGGTTGTGTGAGGAGAAAGGGTGACATGACCTGCCAGGGTGACACATCACCCATGCAAGGACACTGTAATTCCACCCTGGGCTGCTCCCAGAGCTCCGCAGATCCTGCACCAGCCCTGTGGAGAGCTCAGAGCCACATGGGCCACTGCCAGGGCCACTGCCAGGGCCACTGCCAAGGCCACTGCCAGGGCCACTTCCAGGGACACTTCCAGGGACACTGCCAGGGACACTGCCAGGGCCATGGCCAGACGCTGCTGACAGGCCTTGTGCTGGCTCTGACTGGCACCTACTGCAAATGCATGAGGCTTCTCAGGCTGCAGCATCATCCCAGCTGGGCTATTTATGAAAGTGAGCAGGAATCAGCTCTCTGGAAGTGGAGAAGAGCCTGATGGAATAGAGGGATTTGAGGATTTACTGTAGTCTTTTAGCAGAGTGTTGCTGCTTTGACAATTGCAACTTAACTGCATAAATGAGGACTTAGCCTTGAAACTGCTGCCACTTCAGCTCAGTCCAAGTAGGGCACTAATCATTTACTGAATATTATTTGGGTCAATTTTTTTTATTCCAGTTAATAAGCTGCTTCTACTAATATAATAAAATAACCCAGGAGATTCACGGCACTGTAAAGAAAAATAACTTGCAGGCAGCTGCAATGTCCTTCAGCTGACTGTGATCCATTCTTCTGTTTCTGGACAGAGGGAGGCACTAGAAATTTGTGTGATGTTTATAGGAGCTCCAGGCAACTTTCCTGCAGACAGGTAAGCAGTCCTTGCAGCTGTCTAGTTAAAAGCACAGCTTGTCCTCACACCTCACTGGACTATATTTATTTAAATTATTTTAATTTGGTTAAAATGATCATGCTGCTTGGCATCACCTTTTCCTCCCAAACATTCTTTATGCATGCAAGAGGTTTATTGATTCTTCATTATTACCTCTGAATGTGTTCTACGAAAGTTCTATTCCACTGGTTTTTTGCAGAGCTGGGGAAATGCATGTCTTCAAATTAATAGATTATAGGGAACTTTCCTGCTCATAGTGGAGATCATGTATATACAGTAATGCTAATATTCTAATAGGGGGACTAATTATCTAGAATTATGAGAGACACAAGGACTTAAATGGGCAGGAATTAAAAATGGGCTTTCTTAGAACTTCCATTTTAGAATAAATGGACGGTTTGATAGATTATTTAATATAAAACTTAAAATATATCCAACAGAATAATATTAAAATTGCTTTACTCCCATAGGGGAAAAAGATCCTGTTTAAAATGCTCTTTTTCTGACTCTTCAGTTGCTCAGTTTCACTCCAGCATGGCATTACTGAGTATTATCCCAGGGGTTATTTACAGGCGTGGCATTTGTTTTATACAAAAGAAACTCAATTACTACTTTCAAAGAACATTACTTCTATCTGTGAGATTAATCAAACTCAAAAGGCCAGTCCTGTTTCATGACAGTTCTTTCTGCTGTGATGTTTTCAAAGTAAAGATGGATTTGTGGGGTTTTATCTCTGTTTAGGTGGAAATGGCAATTGGGATGTTGTCCATAACATTGGGAGCTCAGTTAATCGCACAGGACACCCAGATCTGTGTCTCCCTTGAGCATCTGTCAGGGCCTTGGAGCACAAGAACCATGTCCTTTGTGAGGATTTCTGACACTTTATCATCTTTCCTTCCATGACTTCTGGTTTGTACTCAGGAAAGCTTTAAAATTACTCCACAAACTCTTCACTTTTCCATGGGAATGAAAAGCAGGCACACTGGTAACATGTTGCATCACAAACTTGGTTTACTGGAAAAACAGCTGAAAACATCAGATTAGGATCATTTGATGGGATTTGGATCCATAGGTTGTTCATGTTAGCTGACTGCATCTGTATGTTGAAGTTTATATTTATCCAGCCTGAGCTGGATTTCTTGGCAGAAGGACTTAGCTGGGTTTAGAGCAATTACATAAAACATATGTACCAGTTCAGGCTGCACCACGTGTAAACCCAGGGAAGACAGAGCTGCATTCAAGATGGGAGAGCATCAAACACTAAACTACATGCATTGATTGCAGCAGGGAGGAGCTTGAGGGACAACAAGCCTTAAATTCAGACCCTGACTTTTCCTCTCTGTTTGGATTGAAGGTTTTTCTTCATTTGCATGTTTATTCTGCTTTTGCAAATATGTGTTTCCTACTGTCCTGAAAGAGCCCCTGATTAAAAAAAAAATTAAGAATTTTTACTTACCTTGTTCCATCATCTCCAGAAGGCCTTTCTTAATGAGTTCATCCCGCCCTTGCCGTGCTGTCATCTTCTTCTCCAGCACTGCACAAAGTAGTGGCACAACACAGCACCAGTTACCAACAGAGTCATGTAATGGGGTGAGAAAAGCAACATGGAAATTCCCTCCAGTCTCAGCTCCCGTGTGTTTGGAAAGGACTGCAAGGATTTTGTTTTGGGGAGTGTGGATTGCTAAGCTGTTTGTGCCTCTGCTTTTGTTAAAATCACCACATGTAAAGCTGAGGTTTATGATGTGAAGTGCTGTCAGGTCACTCTGAATGCAGAGTCACGGGGATTTCAGAGCCTTCCTGCTGTTTAATGTGGCACCTTGGAGCTGCCTTGGACAGTGCCCTTCACTGGGACACTCCCACAGGATACAGGAACAAGTGGGGGGAACTGCACCATCCCATCTTAGAAAAAGCAAGTGAGTTTGTCTCTGTACTGATCTCCTGGAATATCTCTGGAGACCAGTGAGAGGATGCTGTGCTGTGTGCTGGGCTCCTTCCCCTCAGAGACAGCTGCTTGAGGGGAGGCATTTCACATGCTGCAGCTCCCTCCTGTCACTTCTCATAATGTTACTGTGACCTGTATAAACTTCACCCCAAATAAAAGGGGTGACAATACTTGGGGCCATAACTGTAGCCTGTGTGGAGAAGGGACAGCTCATGGAAAGCAGTCTGGGGGCAAGGCTTGTGCTTCACTCTCATTGTTTGACCTTTTCTGCTAAATGTACTATATTGTGTTATATAGGAAGTCAGCCTTTATGGGCCCCTCCTAGCCTTCAACATTATTAATCTGTTGAATGCTGGAATCTCTGAATTGGGTTGGGCTCAGGTCACCTTTAACATGTCCCATGAAAGCTTTGCTGTGCAGCATCCCTCTGTTGTTCTCAGCCTACCTGCAGATGTCTGCTTTAGCTTCTCATTTTTCTTTTTCCGCCACTTCCACGGTTTGAAGATCCTGCCCAGTGTGGCCAGTTTGCTGTTCCTCCTCACTGGTGGAGTTCGAATCCCTGAGACCAAGTAGTCAGAACGCACTGCAGGGGACTGCTCCATCTCATCTGAGAGGAGAAGAGAGGAAAAAACTGTGAGACAAAACCCCACAGTGACTTGCAAAGGGCAGGCAAAGGTGCTCACCAAGGCAGGGGTGTCACTGTCCCCCCAAAAGCTGCAGGGAATTGTCACAGCCTCCCGAAATGTGAAGAGCTGAGAGCTCCCCATGGCTTTAACAAGAGCAGTGGAAGTTTAACACTTCTGTAAATCAGGCTCACGTGGCCTCCAGTTAATCACATAAATATAATGCTCATTTAGAAAAATGCAGACCTTTATGAAAAGCTGAGAGGAAGCAGGAGAGAGCTCAGATCCCTTCGGAATCCCCAGCTGCCAGTTCTGTTCCTGGGTCACAGGATATTGCTGCCTTTTAAATGAATTCTTCACATGAGCTAACACAGAACACACTGACTTTGGTGAGCTAATGCAAATCTTGTGTAAAAGAAGAGTTTGTCTGATATGTGCTATGTAGGTAAAACCTCAGAACTACTGTGAAAATTTATTCCTTGAGAAAGCTAAGGGGAAAATTCTTTCTCTTTTGTCCAGCCAGGCCACAGGAATTCAGAGATAATGCTTCAGCTGGAAAATCAATGTAGGTGCTTTTAATAATTTTCCTTAAAAATGCACCCTAAGTTTTGCTCATAGACAAATGTTGCATGAATCAATACCCACTGAGTATTCACAGTTTGTGCCAGCCAGTGCCATGGAGGACAGTGGGACAGTGCCCTAAATGGGGTTATTGATGTCTTTACTGAGAGTTGTATTAGAGCACCAGTACAGTAATTGTTGAAAGAGAAGCTGCCCTCAGACCTGTTACACAAATAAAAACCGAGCAACAATTTGTATTTTTTTTTTCTCGCAGCAACCAGTAACAATTTAAATCAGGAATGTGAAGCTGTGAACATGTCTACATTTCCAAGTAATTTTTCTCTGGAACAAAAACATTTATCATAAATTGCTTTAGTCTGACTGCAAGATCATGCATATCCAGCATCTTCTAGGCTTTGTTTCCAAGTTAACAGGGTGAAAATGCCTAAATCACAGCATGGAGGTGGGGATTTCCAAGTAAACAGGAAACAATTTTTGGAAGATTATTAAACACAGCAGGGGAATGAACACATTCCTCCTCTTCCATTTAATTTTGAAAATACTGGTAATAGAGATGAATCATTCAGTGGAGACAAACTAAAAACTTGGCTATGTGAACTATCAGAGCAGAGAAAAGCTGTAACAATTCCCCACACACATCATGCATGCCCAGTGAAATTCTCATTTTTTGTACTGAATTTAGAGCACCTTTTTTCTCATTCCACCGAGTTTATCTGGGGGTTTAATTTACAAGAGATTTAAAGTAATAATATTTTTTTGCCTTTGAACATGTGGTGCCTACCCAAGGCGATATTTATAATTTACAATTTGGAGGTCAGTATTAAGCTGAGAGCAGAAAATGGCAATGAGCCTTGCACAGAAGGAAGGCAGTAGCCTACAGACCACAGCTGGAGTGCCAAGATATTCTGCTCCTTCCCTAGCAGCCTATTCAAAAATGAGAAGTACCACAGAAATAAGCTTTGAAGAATTAGAGCTGCTCTTGATTACAGCAATAGCAACGAGAATGGAAAATGGCAGAGTCGATCTCCTATTAATTTGCTATTATGATCACTTTAAAGCTGTAATAGAAGCCTCAGGAAATAGCATTTGGTCATTTCTTGTGACACCTCTTGAGTGGAAATAGAAATGTTCATGAAATTAGCTCATCTCAAAAGAGCTGTAGATGAGGCTGTGAATCAGAGCCCTGTCCCTGGGAGCTGCAGTGGGGTGGGACAAGCTCAGCTCAGCTGTCCCTGCTCCTTGTTTGTGAGTCTGCACTGCTGCTCCTCCCAGGCCAGCAGTTTCTCAAGCATGGAAGTGAAGATTAAACAAGAAGCTGATTTACTGACTCTGCCATGTTTCCTTCAGGATGTAGGTGTCTGCAAAGTGGGTTAGACATCCTCCACATGTTTTGTTTAATACTGGTAGCATGAAGTCATTTTAAGTTTTTGCCAGATAGGGGATATACAAAGAATCAGGAAATCATTTGAACCCAAACCAGCAATGCTTATGGCCCCAGATATTCTCCTAAGAAGGGGAGATATCACAAGGACAATGAGGTTTCCCTGAGTGCCCTGTAGGAATCAGTGCTTCTGTGGTTTCCACCAGTCCTGCCATCTGGGTTTCTTCCCTCCCTTTTTGCCCTCTTGGTTGTGGAAATGTAAGGATTTTGTGCCTTTGATTGCAGATGAAACACAGGTAGAAATCTAATGTCAAAGAAGGAATAGCAGCTAAAACATATGTTCCAGAGGAGGTTTTTGTGGGGTTTTAAACTTTATTAATGTTTGTCATATGGTACAAGCAGTACCTTCTCACCATATGCAGTTTCTATACTGTGCATTGGGAGAGATGGACACAAATAAAAATAGACAGAGACACAGTAAGACAGATGTCCTGAAGTCATAAATAACAAGGAAATGGTCTCACTGGCAATGAGAATCACAAGAGAGCCCTTGAAGTACCTTATTTCCAGTCAGTTCATTTTCTCCTGGTTGTGGGTTGGCTGCTTGGGAGCTCAGAAGTTGACAGCCCAAAAAGCAGTTCCCACGTACAGCAGTGACTACTGGAGGAGAAGGCACTCCTAAATATCAGCCAGTTTCTGCAGCCAACAAGCTGCCAAGGCTTGCCAACCCTCCAACCACTCTGTGAAACATTCAGCACATTTTTTTAATCTGCAGTCAATATTTTAATTATGCTAACTGTTCTGTGGAATAATGTGGTTATTTCTCCCAGAGCCTGACAGCCTGGGGCCAGGCCATGCAATTACACAGGGGATGTCTGCAAAATATAAACAGCCAAGAGCCAAACCATGACTCTCCAAATCAGCAGAGGGAAGCCAGCAGCAGCTTAACTCACTGTGGGATGTGGAAGGACGAGGGACAGATGCTATCAAGGTCCAGAGAGCATCAGGTTAACCTGCAGCACAGGCTGTGCTTGGCCCTCACTGCCCCACAAGCAGACAATCCTCAGCCCTGTGGGGCCACAGGATTTTGCTCTGGCTGAAGCTTACTGGCTGTTTATGCCAAAATCTCTTTAAATTCCTTGCCATACCCATTTGAGGGCAAAGATTTCTCTGCTGGAGCTTCAGCCCCAAAACAAACCCTTCACGTGTCACAAACTCATCACCTGCTCCCTGTGTGCCAAAGGGGTGGAAACAAATGTGACTGTGCCCCTGCTGCTGATGCTGGGCAAGTTCTTCTTGCAATGCTAGCTGGGGTAGTTTCTAGAGCTCCTAAGAGTGGTGCAGTGTGAGTGGGTTAATGTCTGAGACATCCTCAGTCAGAGGAGGGGAGAGGTTCCAAAGTGACGGGCACTGCTCTGCAGTGCAGCTCTGGGCTGCAGAATCAACCAGGCAACAAAGGAGAAGCAAACAAACCATAATATTCATTACATTTGGCTCCAGGGTCTGACCCCTCAGAAAGTCTGAGCATCTGCAGCTTCTGTTTACATCAGCAGCAGTTGTGGTGAAAAACACCCCCTTGCTTTCTTCTTTAAAACATTGTGGTGCCATAAATAGAACACTCTTCCTGCAATTCCCCTCTCTGTGGGAATTGTGCAATGATTGTGAAGGTTTTCTCCTCACAGAAGCTCTTCCATTTACATGTGTCAGACCCTGCCTCCATCCCAGCCAACCTCCCACAGAAGTGGGGCAGGTTTGCTGGGAGTTCTGTGAATTGTGTGCTGGGAGAGTGTCCTGAGCTGCCCAGAGCCCTCATTCGTACAGCAGCTGGGTCTGGTGCTGAGGTGGTCATGTCTGGGTGACAACAGCATTGTTAAATTGAGCACTGGGCTCTGTGAGTTGGGCTCATCTTCTCGGATTTTTCCAGATGAGCCAGAGTCTGTAGCTGGATGCCTGGGCTGCTGATCGCAGCAACTGCAGGATGCATTCCACAGGCTGAGGAAGGGCAGTTGGGAACATCAGGGATGCAGGGCTGAGTTACACTGACCTTGCCACGCTGACAGGCTGCAGGAGACATGGGATGTCCTCCTGTGAATGCAGCAAGAAGTTTGTGGGAAGATGAAGGATACTGATTTTTGATGTGCTGGGAATTCTGGTAACTTAAATTCACGGGAATGAAAGTTGTGCCTTGTGTGTACAATGGTAGGAGAAGGACCACTGAAAAATCTGCAACCTGCAGGCAGTTTAAAAATAACACAGCAGACAAGAGCTGCAGGCAAATTTGTAAGGCAGGCGTGCTCTGTTTGCTGATGAATTGGTTTGTGATGCAGCTCTGCATGTTTTCCCCTTTACTGTCATTGCATCTCTCTCTGCAACTCACACATTGAGCTAAAAAAGGAAATAAAGGTTCCCTTAGGTCCACTGCAGAGGGTAGAGACAGTGAGTGGAATCAAAATGACCTTTCTGGCTTTTGGGATAGAGGTGCCTTTACCACCAGTAACTTTCAGTGCTGCCTGGAATTCAGGACTGCCTCTAAAAAGGAGGTGAGGGAGGATGACACAGGGGGAGCTGAGCTCCTGGTCACTCCCAAACCGAGCCAGCACTTCCCTCAAGGTGCTCCTTGTCATCCAGTGTGAGGAGCCTGCAGGGCAAGGAAGGCTGAAAGGTGGTCTTGGTTTCAGAGTGAAGATTATCGTGAGTGTTGTAAAAGAATTCACAGCAGGAACAATCCCCCTTTTCCTTAGTTTAGCATCCTGAAAAAGAAAGAACTGACCACAGTGACTGAACATGCAGGGTAAGGGTAAGTTGCTCATGTCTGGAAGCCTTTGAATGCTTCTGTCTTATGTTCCAGAGAAGCAGAATTCAAACTGAAGAGCTTTTTTATCACAACAGTTAGATGTTTCCTGTGATGGAGCTCTTCCTTGTTCTAAAAATGTTTTCTGTCACCTGCATTTCTGCAGACGTGCTCTCTTTCTTGACTTTCTTTGAAAGAGAACTGCAGCAGAATGTTCCAGTTTGAAGTTTCCATTTCAGTTTTTTGAACATAGAGTATTTTGATTTTTGCAATTTTGAATGACTGTTAGAAATTAGAACTGAAAATTATAAAGGAAAAAAGAAGTTTTGTATGAACCTAAAATTTATTTAATTTTTGAAAGACTTTGAAGCTGTGAATGTTTCAATATTGTTTGGGGTTGGTTTGCCAAAAACTTACACAGAATCCTTTGTAAAAGAGAAATCCTAGTTCTTAACAGTTTAGATATTTAGAAAGGCAAGGTACCTGTAGTAATTACTGAATGTAATTCAATAATGAATGAAGCTGAGCTGATTTGGGGTGCACAGCTGCTTATGTGACATAGCTTGTTGCTCTGACACAACATATTTCTTAAACCAAAAAACCACTGAAATAAAGTAGGGGAAATTACAGGTTTGAGGTGCAAATTCAGGCATTTAACCTATTCAAATTTTTAAGTTTTGTATGGCCAACGGTGCGAGGAAGAAAAGTGGCTTGAATTCTTCTCTCTTATTGCAACCCTTTATGCTCATGATTTCCCGCCGTGGATTTCATCTCTCCGAGTTTAACCTCCCAAGGAGCAGATGGAGAGTGGGCCAGGTTTATCCACATGGCATCTACGTCATTCCCTGAGTTACCTTGGGGGGAAAATCTGGCACAGTAAATTTGTGCAGGCTGCAGACTCACTGAGATCCATGAAAGCAGGGTGAAAATGCAAAGATAAATAGCAGGGAAATACAGAGACAGCTTTGGGTTCAGCCTCCCCTCAGCAAAGGCTGTGCTTGGGTTCAAGTACTTTTCCTTCGCCTGAGTGATAGAAATCCTGATTCAGTTTTTATACTTCCCTGCATGAAAATGCAAGTTTGCTATGTGGCCTCCGAAGTCTGAGCTTCCATTTTTCTTCAGACTCAAAGGTTTGCCATTTGTCCTTGTTCTGTAATTTCCACTGCTCTTTAGTATGTTAAATTATGATTTAACATTTTTCTCTAATTGAAGGAAATAAAATAAAAACCCAAAACATAACTTGTGGGTGGTAGGAGGGAGCCGTGCTTGCCAGGAAAGTTTATTTCCATTTTGTCATGCTGAGCCTCCTTCAAAGTATTTGGATTTTAAAACCAGGTTTCCCTGACATGAATGGGGAAACAGATTATGCTTATCAAAGGAAAGAGTGCAGGGAAGTGGCAACTCCAGCTAAATCTCTTAGATAAAAAATCAACTTTGTATGCTTGAGGTTTGTGATTTCTCTTATAAAATGTTCCTTTGGAAGGTTGACATATCACCTACCAGCATTACCACCAAGTGAGCCAAGATGTAAAGAAATTAATCAGGAACCTTTCATGCTTTTGGATCATTGTGTCAAGTTCCAGCACCACTTGCTGTGATTTACAATGCACGGTGTGACATTAGCAGTTCATTAGCAAAATAAGTTTGTCAGCGTTTGCATAAAGGAACCCACAACACGGTCTTACCTGGGTAAGAAAGACCTCAGTAACAATAAGAAAATGAGGCTGATGAAGGATTGCTGTGTAATCACTGTTAATTCAGCTACCTGAGCCTGTACCAGCTCTTTGGAGAGGGGAAAGCTGCCTTTTGCAAGCCTCTTCCCCAGTGAGAGCTGGCTCAGGCAGCAGAGCAGCATCTCCCCAGACGCACAAAAAAATCCATTCAAATAAAATACAAATCCTTTCAAACGGGCACTGCCTCTGCAGAGGGCCGGGAGCCAGCCCGTGCCAACTCTGTCCCTCCTGCAGCTGCAGGGGCTTTGTGCCACACACGGTACAAATCCCCGGGGCTGGGTGGTTTCACCCAAGCTCCTGGAGAGATGCTGAGCTGCAGGACACGGGGAGCCAGGCCCAGCAAGCACAGGGATGTTTTGGATGAGGCTTTGCCATGCCCTCAGAGCAGCAAAGCTGTTGTCTGCACTGCAGGACCAGCCTTTCATCACCTGCAGTTGTTTAATTAGCTGTAGCCTTGCTGCAAACCTGTTGAAAGGATGTTTTTTTATAGCATCCTCAGGGAGTCTGCAGACTGAAACACACCCTGGGCTGTCTCCAAGAGGCACCTTCAAATCCCTTCCACTGCAGTTATCCCTGACAGCAGCTGCCTTTAGAGGGACATGGAACACCCAGGGAAGCCATTGGTGTGAGGGCACCCTTACAAACACCCTGGTGTTTGCCAGCAGGGACCCATCCGCTGCTTTTTCTGGGATTCATGGCCCAGGACTGACCTGTTCACAGTTTCTCCAGCTTATGGGAGTCTGTGTCTGTCAGACACAGTCAGTTCTCACTTTACATCTATCCTAAACTTGTCTACTCAAGAATTAATCAAACCCTCATGTCCTATGCACTTTCATGCTCTTGTAATTCCGTGCATAATTTCCTTCTTCGCTCGAACACATCACAGCTCTCAGTTGGTGCTGTCACTGTTCAGTGCCACTGCTGCAGATGGAAAACACTCTGTGCTCTGTGAAATGCAAGAGCATTTCCTTTTGTTTTGTTTTCTCCTTTTGTTTTGTTTTCTCCTTCATCATTTCTGCTGCTTCAAACTCTTGCTTACCTCACACCCATTGGCAACAAACACACTTCAGTCACGAGTCTCTGGTGCTCACTCCAGGCTTGCTCTTCAGACCAGGACAGAGATTTGGGAGAAGGAATACTCAGACAACAAAAATCTGACATAAACCAGAGCAGGGAAAGGTAGATAGAAAACAGGCACAGTGACCAAATTCAACTTTTGTCTAAGGTTGTGCATCCAATGTGGCTCCTCGTAAAACTGTTCTAAAGCTCCCAGTGATTTACACCCTTGGTTGGTATGGAAATTGTAATGAAACCCTTCTTGGGAGGTCATTTCACCCCTGTGAATGGTTAAATACTTTCTAGGGACAGTTTGCTCTGCTGAATGTAACATTCTGTAAATATGAAACACATGTAGGAAATACATAAAGGGGAACATTGGTTTTAAAAAAAACATTTATTCCACTGTCTACTGGTACTTCTCAACAAGGCAATTATACTAAATACTCAGCAGTTCTCCAAAGCAAGGTACCACAAACCCCTAGCACCTTTGAAAAGATGCATCTGTGCTTCAACACAGAGCAGAGTCAGATGCTGGCAAGTCCCCAAGGGTGATGGCACTTCTCACCTGTTAAATCCTGCATTAAACATCATCCTTAGCGTGGAACTTTCTCGAGGCTCAGATAAGGATTTTAAAGCACTGGTCTGACCACATTGCAGCAAGCTTTCTAAAATTCAATTCTTCGCTGGTCGAGGGCCAAGAGAAAATAATTGCTTATCAAATTTACTGTAGTGATTATCACCGAACCAAGACCACAATCTAGTCCTAATGGGAATGGCAGGATCTTCAGAGCAAGAATAAACATGAAAATTACTTTAAATATATGAAGCTGTCTCCTCTGCAGCTCTTGGAATGACTCCATTCCAGGTTGTTTCCTTCTATTATAGGAACTAGGAAAAACAAACTACTGAGTTGTAATCCTTGGCCTGTGTAAGAAACAGAAAAATAGAGAGACAATGTCCCACATGGCAACAACAAAATGAGAATTTGGCAGGAGAATAGCAATGTCTGTCCATTAACTCTCTGTGTCACCAAGCAGCCAAGCAGGGAGAACCATGGAAGTAACTAATTCCTCTTGCTAATGTGATTTATTGGCTGTGTCTGCATTAGCAAGAAATGCAGTGTTAGAAGTGGGGCTGTGAGCAGCTGGTGCTGAGGACTCAACACCTTCTGGCTGCATTTGTTAAGCAGCAGTGCTGTGATCTTGTGACTCCAACTCGACAGTGAACGCGCTCTTTCCTCACAAAGTGCAAAGGAAACAAGATTCTTCTTGATAACAAAAATGCCAGCCAAACTAAACAACCATCCTTCCAAAAATAAACCAAGAATGCCTGGGTTTTCTTCCCAGAGGATGGAGAAAGATCATTATTTGTCTTACTAAATTGCAAGATTCAAAAGCTCCCTAACCGCACATGCAAATTCATGTGACTCGTTGGTGTCAAAATTCACCAACTTTCATCAAGACATTGGCTCCTAAATTTTTGGTAAAGTAAAAGTTCCCTTGTATTACATTTCCCCCTATATTAGAGCTTATCTGAAATGTCCTTATATTGCATTTTTCCATTATGAATACCTGTGTCCAGAGTGGCAGGTACCTTCCCAGGGCCTTCCAGCAACACATTTTAACATTAATGAAATTGCTATGCATAAATTAACAATGGCATTTTCAAAGTTCCTAGAATGATGCTGAGGTCATGACAGAAAAAGCAAATTTAATGCACAGATGGATGAGTTTCTTTCAGCTTTTTTTCTAATTGAGGAAGAATGTAGTGAAGAAATTTCTGAATTTAGTGGAGAAAGAACCCTGCATTTAATCAGAGTTGTACTAGTTTTATTAACTGTAGTCAGTCTTCTTGTAGTTCAGTGCAACAACTGAGCTTTGTATTCATTTTTTAGTTCATAAACCATTCTTTCCATGAAAACCAGAGAATTGTTGCTAAAAAACAATTTAGAAAAGACATCATCACCATTTATTGAAATGGTTAGATTTGAGAGAACAGGAGAGAGGTCTTGTAAAGACCATTTTAAATTCAAGTGGTTTTCAAGGAGAAAACTTGTGGGTTGGTGGGGTTGTACTGCTTCCAACAACTGCAACAGCCACAGAATAAACCTCAGCAATATGTCTGGAGATGATTAAAATCTCTAGGAATATTAGGCAATAGTTTGGACAAGTAGGATTTTTAATGACTACAGTGGTTACACCTCAAATGGAAATGCACAGAGGAAGAAACATATTCAAAGCAGGGTCAGAGAATGCCAGGAGCCAAACTAAAATGTACATGATAACTGCTGAGAAATGGCTTTTTTACAGATCTATTTTAGAAGTCTACTGGTAAAAGTTCTCCACATCTCCTCCCTTTAAGTGCTGGCAGGTTCCCCTGAGTGTCACCCTGTGGCTGATGCATCAGGCATTGTCCTGCTCCTCCTGGGCCAGCCTGTGGATCAAACAAGAGGGGATGCAGCAACTCTGAGTTGCACAAGATTTTCCTGCTCCGAATTTTCCCATGGCTTTGTCAAGGAAACTCAGGGGCTGGGGCCAGCAGGATGGAGGTGGAGCAGCCTCAGTGTGCCCTGGGATACCAAACCCTCTCTGCAGCGTGTCCAGACATTGCTGAATTGCTGAGCAAAGTCCTGCCATGCACATTCTGTCTGAACAGGTAAGAATGCTCCAGTTCTATGTTTAGAGACTTAACTTGTNAAAAAAAATTTAAAAAAAAATGGAGAATATACAGTTTTGAGAAGTGTCCAGGGAGCACATGATTGCACTATTGTTCTGCAGGTCAGGGCTTATGCAAAAGGACCATTACCCAGACTAAAGCATGACTCTCTTTGTACAGACAAATTTTCTTAATTTTACTGGCCACAAGTTTTAAATTCACATTTTTTTAAACAAACAACCCCAAACAGCTCCTTGGTCTCCAGCTCTTGATTTTCATTCGGGACATGTTTTTGAGACAGAAACCTCTAATGAGTGTTTTTCTAACATTTGCCTTTCATCAGCAAGAATATTTGACTTTCTTTCCTTGTTTTCTTCTCCTGTTTTTTAATTCTTGTTTTATTACTTTTTACACAAAAGGGATAACCAACTTTGTGACAAAACTATCATTTTATCACCACCACAGAATATTAACTGAATTCCTGCTTCAATGCATGAGGTTTTTATTAAACAATAATAGTCTTGTCCATTTCAACCATGTCCTGGGCCTGTTTTTATGTCTCACAAAGCCCAAACAGCTTGGAAGGAAAACCAGCATGGAATATTTTTACCCTGTCTGACCTAAATTTATGTATGTTTTAGTTCTTCCAAGAGAAAGAGAAGTGGAATAACTACTCCCTCTTCTCAGTTTCTTTTCAGCACTCATATTTTAACTGTGTTCTCAGCTGCCTGCATGAGTCATGGAGAGCTGGAAACAAGAACCCCCCACAATATTGCAATAACTGCTTCCTCAGGAGGGAGCCTCTGTGTGTTTTGGGGGATACAACTAAAAAGCCACAAAAAATCTCCTGAAAGCTTCCTTGTGCCTGTTTCTCCATGGGAACTAATAGAGGAAGTGACAATATCTTAGCTGCAAAAAGAGATTATTTATGAGTGTAATAATAACAAAGATCTCTGAAGATTTCCTTACAACTGTCTTGAAATTCATGTAATTGCTCTCCAGCATTTGCAGATATTTCAGACTGCTGTTGGCTTTGTGGATCGTTTTGTGTAATGATAGTATTGAATTTCACTGGTCTAGGCATCATTTGGATTTGGTTCTGTGATGTTCCAAGAAACTCTGAAATCCACAGGCTTTTATAAGAACTGGGAAGGGTGTTCAGTGCTTGCCACACTGATCCACACTGTTCCAAGATAAAAAGTTCATCCAATGCCTGTCCCTTCCTGTGCAGTGTTAGTTACACCCAGACTAAATCTGCTTGAAGCTGCCTATGAAATATTTAGAAACAATGGGGGAAGCTCATGGCAAAAAACCATCCTTCATCCTGCAATGCCATAACTTATTGAGAAACAGGCCAGACCCCTCTTCCTTCACTTCATGTCTGGACCGAGCAGGGCACAGCAAACCAGGTCAAAGATCTTGTGCAGTGAGAGGAAAAAGAAAAAAAGGTCAACCTAATCATAAACCAGATTCGCTGGGGGGTCAAATGGATTCAAAGAGCAAACACACAACAGTAAAATGTGTTGTGAAACGTTAGCAGAGGCTCTTGATATCAAAGGTGCCCATCAGCTCTACAGCATTTATAGGCCTGTGTGATTATGCCTTAGCGTGCCCTGCCTCAGTCCTCTTGGCTGGAGCTTATCTGCCTCTAACACAGAGAATCAGTCCTAAATTCCTGCCCATGAGATCAGACAAGGAGTTGGTCACACTGAAATCACATCTCCCTGAGACTCTTCCCTCTCCCACTGGGCTACCCTTCCCCTTCTCTACACCCATTCTGCTCTCACAGGGCTGGTTTTGCTGCCGTTTCACCTCTGTACAGGTCTGACTGCTCATCCTGCAGCCTCCCCTCCCTGCCCTGTGCAGTTTGCTGAGCCTCTGCACAGGAACAGCCTGACTTTAATCATGACTATGCCGGAAAAGCCTTTCTTCTCCAAGAAAGCTTTTAGACATTACAAGTGTTCAGGGTTCATTTACAACACTGGGTAATGAAGCAGAGCTAAAAATACCATATGTTCCTTTGACATTGCCCATTCATTGCTATAAATGACTGGAATTTCTGTGGCTGCAGAACAAAACATGTTTTTTGCTTTTAAGTGAAGCCGTGTATAAAGCTTTTTGCCACTTGGTGGAATATCCCAGTGTTTTACATAAGAGGATAACAAAGTTTATTCGGAAAAGGCGGCGAAGCCTGCAGCTTGTTTTCCTCTCATTTTCTTTAATGAATGAGGAGAGGTCTTGGAATGTGTGATCACAGGAGTGGAACTGGCTAAATTTTCTCTGTTATGAGAAAATGCAGTGAGGAATTTATTGAGTCTGCCCCCCAGAACGTCACCTCTGATTGGCAATTCAGTGCACTGGATAAGCAGAAGTCTTTTCAATCGGCTTCAAGCCTCCTCTGCAATCTGTGTAAATCTATTTCAACAACAGAATGAGATTATCAAAGCATGAGAGAGTCCTGACACATAGGGCCAGATTGTTTGAAGATGTTTATTTTGAGTCATTTCACATAATCTTATTCACTATATTTGTTTTTTGAACTCGGAGAAAGGGAAATTTTTTTCCCCTAGTAATTAAAACTCTGAAGGCGGACACTCTTGCCTGCACAATAAAAGAACTTCTAATATTTTAGAAAGTATTAAAAAAAAAACCCTATAAAAACCCTCAACTAATTTCTTCCTTTCAAGTGCTGAAATGATCTAATGCTATTAATAGAAGATTCTTTCTCTGTGGAAAATTTATTCTTCTATTTAAAGCTACTGTGGAAAAGCTTGAAAGAACAAAAAATTATGATTCTGCCATCTGGCTATCAGTATAGCCTTCAGATGATGAGTTCAGATAGTGGCTTTAGAATGCACACATTTATTTGGAAAGAAGGCAGGATGATAGACAAGGCATCATTTCTCCACACAGCTGCACCCCATGGCTACACCCCTGCTAAAATCCTACCCAGCTGGTCCCTTAGTGCTGGGGGAAGCAAACTGGGGGATCCCAGACTGACAGCCCTGAAAACCACAGCTTTTCCTTCATGCCCAAAACCAGGCAGAGCTAATGCAGCAGCAGAACCTCCCCTGGTGCTGCTCAGCCAAGCCTGAGCCTAAGCCAGCTGCCCCAAGGTTAGCAGAGCAGGTGTTGCTGTGTCCCCATGATCTCCCTGCAGAGGGATGAAACTGATACCAGAGCTGGGATGACATTTCACGTGGGCAGAGGATGAGAATTCCTGTCACAATAAATCAGCAAACAGAACACCTCCCCAGGAGTTTAAAGGGACATTTTATACTGGCTAGCTCATATCCTGCTTCCAGGCACCTGATCCATTAGGCTTTACTTCCTTGACATGTGCTGGCACTTGGTAATTTTCTTCACATGCTGACCCTGCACTCAGGTGCCATTCTAGGGCTTCACTCCAGGGTTATGGGAGTTATGTGTCTTGTGCATTCCTGGTGGGATCATGCAGAGATCATATTCACAAAAACATAGGGGTGTGTTGCCCAAAACATGTGATTCACAATAAACACAATGAAACCTGAATAGGAGGCTTAAAGCTGAAAATCAAACCCGTCTTTGGATTTTGTTTTTGGTTTAATAAGGAAATAGAGGCAAAGTATTTGTAAAGTGAACACTGTGCTAGAGATCTCTGAGTAACCCAACCCAATTCTATCTCTGCAGCATCTGCATGGCTGTGAGCTCTAAAATGGAGAGCTAAGCAGCATTCCCCATTAGCAGGGTGTTGGGTGGGAGGAATTATATATTTCCATTATATACGGATGGCATGGAATTAGATACAGCAGCTCAGACCCCCTAACACAACTTTTCTTCCACAAAAAGATGTATCTTTTTTCCCTTAGAAGATACAGACATGCCAAGCAGGTCTTGGTTTACAGACCCTTGGGCTGGTATCCAATAAATTGAGTTTTAGGGCATTCAGTAACAGATCAAAATGACCACAATCCCACTGTACAAAGTGCAGATCCGGTAGAAATTCATTCTGCCCTCTCAGATTGTTTAAAATACATTGATTAGTCCACACTGTTCCTGCAAGCTTTTTCCCAGGTCAGGTATCATTTCTCTGCACCCCTCGTACTTTGTGCCGTATCAAGAACTGTCTGTCATCCCCCAGTTGGCATCAATCTGGCATAAAAGCCCAGAGCTGGCATGAAGTATATCACAGCTCGGGCTGATTTGACAGAAATATGGTCATTTGCCCAAGCCTGCTCTGCAGGAAACCTGTCCTGCTGTTAAAAGCCCTCATGCCCAGATCTGATTTCAACATCAGCCTCTTGTACGATGGCAGAACCTGGTGGTGCCACAAGGTGATGGAAAACTGATGGAACATCCCTGCCTGTGCCCCAGCCCTGAGCTGGGGGTGGCAAAAATGAGACTTTTCATGGTAGCTTCAGCCTCTGTGCACTTCACTGTGCTCAGTGACCTCAGCTCTCAGCAGCAGCTCCTGTGGCAACTCCCCTGCCACAAGAACAGTGAGGGGAGGATGTTCACTGGGCATGAGACTGTGCTGTGCAGCTGCAGCCAGCAAGGGGAATGCAGAACAGCTCTGTCTTTAGAGCAAAACAGACACCCTTCCCTCATGTTTGCTCTTCTTGGCTTTGGGCTTTTGGCTTATGCACCACAAATTCAGTAGCTATTCTGTAGTCTGTAGATATATAATATATCTATACTGTATATAAGTATGCACACAGCATTACACATTATATTACATAATTACATTTTCAAAATCTAAAAAAACATCAAGGAGTCTGCTGATAATATGGATTCGATTACAAAATAGCTGCTTCTCATGGAGGTCAGAGTGAGAGAGGGTTTGGGAGCTTGATTTTAGGGTGGCACAGTCAGCACCAGAGATCTCGTAAAACCAACCCAGCCCCCCAGCAGAACCCAGTGCTCAGCCTGCCTGGCTGAGCCAGGCTGTTCCTAACCCCTCCTCAATAATGCATCTCATTCATCTGAGCAGCATGCATGATGACTTTCAAATAAAACAAGATAAGGCATGAGTTAGAAGTTAGATTTTGGCATCTATTACAGCGCTGTCTTACATGTTCGTATTTATAATGCTGGAGTGCATAAATGCACAGTGAAAGGGTTGTAAACAAGAGTTAACTGCAGCTCCCATTAAAGGGTTCTTTGGGTCTCCTCATCTCTCCTGGTTTTTCTTTCCTCTGATTCTTTTGCTTCCTCTTTTTTTTTTTTTTTTCTGTTTTCCCACCCCAGAGCTGGCAGAAGGGCAAGGGGAGAAGGACAATGCTACTTTGTATTTAGGCAACATTAAAAGTGAAAAGCTTTGACATCTCCCAAGCCAAAGCTGGAAAAGCCAGCTGGAAAAAAACAAACCTTTGTATTCCATATTGCAAACTTTTCTTATTTGTTGAAAACATTCCAGGATGGCTTCAGGATACACTGAGCCAGCCTAAAGGCAGGTTTAACTTATGTTTTGACCATTTAAGAAGGCAAACAACTTTCTTCTTCCATGATGCTCTTTGGCAGTCAGCAAATATATTTTACCATGGTAACTGTAAAGCCATTTGAGGCTTGAAGACACAAATTCTTAATTAAAGTGGTCCTTAACATCTTGTTCTACTAACTAACCTGGGCACTCCACAGTCATTAAGAATAAAAGGCCCACATGAAGTAGCTTAGTATCATGTATTAGTGTCATGTTTTCCAGTTGTTACTTCAACATAACAGCTGAGTCTTACATAATCATGTTTTGTAATTGTATACCCAAGTGCTTCACAGAGGAAGAAAGATAAAACGTGTAGAGGGACCTGAGTCAGGTTGATCCAGTTCTGGGAAGAGAAACTTCATGTCTGAATGTTGTTCCAGAACTCTGCCTTTTAAATTCTTTAGCTAAATCCTTTAGCCCAGCAAATTCTGTCTGGTTGCAGGCTGAGGAAGGTCCCCAGAGCTGTCCTGTGATATGATACCTTTTCTTGCTCTGAACATGGTAAAATTCAGAGTTTGTGAGGTCTGAGGGTGCACAAATGGATAATGTACCTGTTTTGTTTGTTGTTTTCTTTACCAAACCTGAATGCTGTGCAGAATGACTGCACTGACTGCCGCAGAAAAATACTTTCAATGATTGTAGCGTGTAGCTGTACACTAAGTATGTGCATATTTAGACTTAATTTGAGATATAGCTGCCACAGCTGGAGGCATGAATCACATAATGGCAGCAGGTTTGGGCTGTTCTGATGTGGAACCACTCAGCTCCCCATGCAGAGCCAGGGATTGCCAATCCAAGCCTCCCTGCAGGCTCAGTTCATCATCCCCTCCTTGACACCTTGCCCTCGCCTTCTGTGCAGACAGAAGGAAAACTTCTCAGGGCTCACAATTTCCACAACCAGACCTCGCTGCACAAGCAGAATTTCTTGCCATGATTCTTATCAAAATAGATTAATTCTTTGTAGAAAATGAGAGCAGAGGCTAATGAGGGTTGAGGCACAGATGGGATGGCACCAGCAGCTACTTCCTACAAACACAGCAAAGTAATAGTTTCTAGCACGACATTTAATAAAACCAAGCCCTACCAGGATGCACAGCTCCAGGGAAATTTAGTTTGAAGTCAAATCTGATGCTGGCTGGTTCTCTTCAGTGAAATGCATGACACCTGGTCTCCTTATCTCACCTCATCAATTTAATCACATTTTTAATGAGCAGAAATACAAAAAGTAAATGGTTCCTTTCTCTTCTTACAATAGCAATTTTCTTTCTATGCCACTTACTTTGAATAACCAGAGTTCATTTTTAGACCCCTGTTCAATATTTCATTTGAAAGATTTCACAAGCATCTTTGAAATGATATTTTGAATCTTCAGCAATATTCGACGCAAATTTCCTGGGATTTTCCCCCCACTCAAACTGGGCTCTGTCTTTCAGAGTGGGGGAAGAGCAGTTTCATGGTTTGCTTATGAATCCAGCTCCATTCCCAACTGAGAGAGAAATAAGAACCCTGTAGACCAGGATAGAGATGAACTGTGGGTAATGTCTGTATTAGCCCCCTATCTGTAGATGGTCCATAAAAATCTAAATGTTATTCAGGGGTGTGTCTCTTTCTATTATGAATTCTGAATAAGGAATCATGAACTACTCCCAAAAAAGAGTAGCCCAGTGGGATAAGATCAAACAGAGTTTCAGCAGTTATGGAATGACAGATATATTTGTGTCTTGATACATGTGCAAACAACAGTAACTGGCATTGATAACAGCGTTTGGGAAGTTGCTGTGCAGTTTTACACTCAGAAGAAAATAACCTGATGTGTCATTTGGCATAAATTGCCTCCTCTGGATTTGCAGATCATTGCAGTTCTGTCCCATTTTAATTGGGTTTCACTGTGCTAATTTCTCTGGATTATTGCATCCATCACCTTCCAGATGATTGTTAAGTCCTATATCGAAAATGAATTATCACCTACCTTTCATCTTCCAGATAGAAAAAAATAAGAAAAACTGAGGAAAGTTCTCATTATCTGGAGTAAAGGGAGAGGTGAGAGGATCCTGCTGCTTTTCTCTAATTTGGGCAGTGTTTTTAGCTGACTGCCTGTGGCAGTGCAGGCATAGTACACCAGGATTAGCCTCCATGGGGCACTCTGTCTGTGCCATAAAATAGGCCCAGTTTTATTTCTCTGGCACTGAAAACAAAGGAGAAGACTTTTTACTTGCAGACATGGGGAGAGAAACAATCCTTTGGCTTTACTATCATTGCCATGTGTGTGAAGTACATCCCCTTGAAAATTGCATGCATCCCTCCCTCCCCTTTTTCTCTTTATTTTTACAGTGGGAGAGGGGCAAGAGAAAGGGATGGATCCCCTTGGCCTTCTGGTTTTTGCACCAGTATAGTGCATGTGGATCAAATTTTCAAGGTTTATTCCCCAAAAGTGAGAATCAGAAATTTACATTTTGAAAGTTTGATACTTGGATGTGTTTGTCCATCTTCCCAAGTGCTGCTGAGGTAGTGGTGCCTGGTGATCATGCCTGGATAATCTCACAAGAGACGGAGATCTAATTTTGGCAAAAAAAATACAGTGCTGCAAAAATAACATTAAGGTCTGATAGCTCAGTTTTCTGTGAGTGACAGAGCTTATTTCTTCTTGAAAAGCATTAATAGATTTTGCAGATAGACAATAGAAATTAATTAAATTTTCTGGCCCACGTGGTTATTCAGCAGAGCTTGGTAGAGTGAGTCATAAGGGCTCAGTAGCCCATGGTTTAATTTAAGTTACATGACTTCTAAGAAAATCTTGAGATTTTGGGGGAGGGAGATCAACTTTTTATAGAAAGAATTAAAGAACAAGGAAGGACCAGGGAATAAATCTGAAGGAATTTGGTGCACAAAGCTGGAGAAAGTTGGTACAAGCAGCCTCGGTGGAAGATGGGATGGAGAGACCCATCCTTCATGTGTAATAATCCTGACCTTTGCTTTAAAGAAATACTTGGTCGCCAAAATATATAAAATAGATTAACCAGAAGCAGAAGGTTGAGAGAGGGCTGGCTGAATTAAATATTGCAATAACTGTCAGATTAGCCACATGTGGCATTCTCCTCCTCAACCTCTGCACAAGAGGTGAAGTCAGGAATTTGTTGTACAATTAACAAATCATGGGATATTCAAACAAATCAAGTGCTTTCATCAGTTTCTACCATTTCATCACATTGCTTCTTAAATTGATTTTATATTTTAGGCCTATATATTCCCTGAAATACATTTCTCTGCATATGTGGAGCATGAAAAATTAATCCATTAACAGGTATTCTTTAACTAGGTCTCAAGAGCACTGTGAGCCTGAATTATGCTGCATTTTCCAGTATCTTTTTAATTTTGCATGTTCCAGATAAAAAACAGTTTCCTTTAAAAATCATTGCTCTCTTCTCTGTAATGGTGACAGGAGGGGAAGAGGATATTGAAAAGTTCCTCATCAGCATAAATAAATTAAAGTCCCCACTTCAGAGAAGCCAAGAGGGATGAAGCTCCATTAAATGTTTTAAGAGGAAGCTGGAGGCAGAGATGACCAAAGTGAAGCTCCCCAGTCTAAATGTATTAGCAACTCTCTCCACACTTGGATTTTTAAATGTCACATAATCTATTAAAACTGAAACATCTTTGAAGGTAGCATGGTTAGAGGAGGGATTGTGGTACCACGTATTTAAATAATGGAGTATCACTTTTGCAGATTTTAAACCTGTATTTGCAGGTTTAAATCCAGTTTTCTGTTAATAGGGCTAGTCTGGTGTTTCTGTCTCTCCCCAAGCTCCTCCTCTCTTTGTCATCCCTTTCTCTGCTGCCTGATGGTGCCTCCTTTTGCAGGATTTCAAAGATTTGCAAAAATTTCACAGCAGTAATCCTGTCATCCAGCCAGGGAGATCTATGTACACTATTTATAAACTGATACAGTTCCACTTGCTGCACGACAGCAAATTCATGATTAATTAGATATTATTTTAGAGAGCTTCTCACACAGCCAGTGTTGTCAGCTCAGGATTCAACCCCAGGTTTTATGGTATTTATGCTTCAGTGTGGTTTTTTTCAGGCAGATATCGATAAATTGGACACTATTTACATTTCTTGTGTCACTTTTCATAAAGAATGCCTTGTGCATGGCTCAAGAGATCCCAGACCTGGAAGATCTGTTGATTTTTTTTTTTTCTTTGTACAGTCCTACCACTGACTTGCCTGGTGGCCTTGAGCAACCTTTCCCTTCCCTCTGGGTTTCATTTATCCTCTTTGAGTAAAAAGGATACAAGGAATTTAATTTCCTTTGAAAGGTATGATTACCTCTTGCAATGTCCGCTGGAGTCCTGGGATAATGGATAGATGTGTGTTTAATAGAGAGGACATTCCTGGCAGTTGCTTTGGCAGGAGGATCCTTCCCTGTGACAGCAGCACAGGAGGGGAAAAGGAGAAGTATGCCCAGAGTTTCTAAGGTGATCCTGCTCCATTCATCCTAGCAAACTTTAATTTTTGAATACCCACCTTTTCTCTGCTCTATCTCCTTAATTTTTCCACTGCCATTCCTTGTGTTTTATGACAGTTTTGTCTTGAGTTATGGGCATATTTTTCATCTGGATTTCAAACACAGGATGTTTTTATCAACTTAAAATCATCTTGTAGGCATCTTGCTTTCTGGGCTGTTTATTTTAGGGTTTTCTTTTTTTTCCTGAACACCTCATTTTCACATGGGCCCTTTCCTAGAAATGAAGCCCCTGGATGCACTGGGCCTCCTATCCCCCCCAAAACATAAAACTGTATTTTGGCCCTTACTCCTTCAACCCTTTGGAATGGAGCCCTGAGCACCAGTTAGGATGAAATTCAGAATTTATTTCTTGTGGGTCCTAAAACTGCTGTTTGATAAAGCAGTTGTTTACTGTGTCCAAAATTATTTATCCCTCTTGTCTTGAAGAGAAAAGGATCTGGGCTGTAAGAGGGGAACCTTCTACCATTGACATCACTCTGCAATTTACAGCTTTTCCTTCTAATCTTTTTTTTTTCACTGAAAATTGAAAATTCCAAAGTCCCATTTAAGTCTCTTTCATTCACTTGACATATTTTTTTTCACCGAGATGCTTTTGCAAATATTAACAACCTCTGTAAACAAGACCAAACCACACAGGGGAAACTCCTCCTTAACCTGGTCCCTGAAGAGCCATTTGGAACAAATGGCTTTGCATAATCCAGCTTTTTCTAATTAGCATCTCTGGCAATAAGCCACTTGGGTATATTTGATATGCTTTTATCTTAAGATTAAATTTACATTTGCTGCTAGGTAGCTCTGACATCTTCATTTCTTGTCTTAGATCTCTGTCATAACATGATTATTGTGTGATCACCATTCCCAGCAAAGCAGCCCCTGTTTGTAAATGGCTCAGGCTCATCCACAGGGATGGGCTCTACAGTCCTGCCAAAGAAGAATTTGGGGGAGTTTTTTGTAACTTGCCTCTTAGAATTCAAAAAATGTTGTTGTAAAAGCTCCAGGGCAGGTTTAGAGTATTTTGGGAGCCATATAACAATTCCAAGAAATAAGATGGAAAACCAACCAAGAAAATAATTGATAAATAAGAATGGTTTTGTGGAGAGATTGCAATTTAAATATTCTAAAGGAGGTTAGTCCAGCTTTATAAGTCTACAACACAGATTTTAATGAATTTTCCAAAGTTTTGAAGAATTGAATAAAAACAGATCCTTTCCTTTATCCAGTTTTCTAACCACAAAACTTTTTCCTACCACAGACAGCTAAGCACTTTCAAATGTAATTTTTCAAGGGCAGATTCACTATCAGTGCTATAAATCGTTCCAGCTCTTATGAAATCAGTTGATCTATTACTGATTATATCAACTGAGGATCTGCCACAGGACTCTCCAGTACAAAATAAGTTAAACAATATAAATCAAAGGAAAGTGCTTTCATAAACACTGGAAATATTAACAAAATTTCTAGTGGCATGAAAAAAATTCCATAACTTAAAAAAAAATACGTTTAAATAGATTTTTTTTTTCAATGCTTGGAAACAATGAGAAAGTTCTCTGGTGACAGTAGGAAATGTGCAAATCAGATCAGTCGTTCATCTAATTTATTTTAAGAAGTTTTCACTATTAGGTTCCCTACAGCTGCTTTAGTAAGTGCCTTTACTGTAAAGTGCCAAAAATTATGGCAAATATCCTACCATGCAGTTACCTCTCCTAGACATCCCTTCCTGAGATTAGAAACAGAAAAATCAAACTGCAATGCAAAGGTAAAGTGACTGCTATAAATCAAACAGGAATCTAATTCTGTTCACCACACAAGCCTTTGGGATTTTCATAATTTCTGTGCTTAATCAAATTTCATTTGATGGCCATTCATTAAGGAAAACATTCCTATTTCCCCAGGTAAGCAGATTTCTTCCTGCAAACAGCTTTGTACTCCCCTCTCACTTTACCACACGAGTCTGTTGAGTGTTCAGGCCAAAACCACAGAGCAGGAAAATACTAATGCAGAACTGGAAATCCTTTAATTGTTCTCATCTGAGGTTTGTTCATCTCAAACACCACCAGGAGTGTGAGGAAAAGTGCTCCAGTCACACAAGTCTGAAGCTGTACTGGGCATTTTTTACTAAAACCATGGTGAAATAAATACCCTAATGCTACCCCATGACGTCTACTATAAATTGGCTCCTTTTCAATCCATTAAAAACTACATGAATCACATTCTGTTAGCTCAGGGTTGCTTTATAATTGCAAAATAGTCCCAGATTTCCAGCAGAAACAAGGGCTTGGTGGTGGACATGTAAATCTTCAGGTAGTTAAGAATCCACAATAGAATTTAGTTAGACATTACTCTCTAAGCATGTAAAGAGCTGCTTTACCTAATGGGTCTGGAAAATCATCGGTGATTTTTCACCTCTCAAGTGAGGCAGTCAAAATTAGCATTTTCAAATCCCTCTCTGATGCTCTGCACACCCCTCAGATCTGTGAGGTGAACACTCCAGCCCCACACTGCTCAGAGCTTTTGTGCAGCAGGTACTGCAGTGACAGGCACTACAGAAAAGCTTCTGAATGTATTAATAACTTCTGCCCTCACAGATTACCCGAGAAAAATGTTTGTGATGTGCACTTTAAGGCTGCATCACAATGCATATGTACAAGAAACCAAGTGAAGATTGCAGAAGCAACCATAATTCTGGCACTTCCTAAGTTTTTAGTGAATGCCTTTAAAATCTTTATAATGTGCTTTTAACATAGAGGCTTTCTGGTATATAACATGTGATTATCTGAAATTACATATACATTTTCACAGTATCTGGAGAACATTTTGTTTTATCCTTTAGAAGGATCCCAAAAATAATCGTTATTTAACTAAAACATCTTTGGCTTTCTTTTCCCTTTGCTTTTGTGTGGAAGCCACAGAACAGCTTTTCACATACCAGATGAATAATGTGTAGGAAGAGTGAGAGAGGAAGGGAATTGATGGCTTCTTTTTAAGTATGTGAATTTAATTTCACCAGGCACTTTATTTTAATCATAATGCAGATCCAAATTTATAGGGAAAAAAAAAAGGATATCCTGAATGCTCCTATATGTTGGTTCATATACATTGCTGGAAAAGTTCATGTTCTATAAAAGAATACATTTCTTTTCTGATTTTTTCAAATATTTGTTTGAAAATGAATATACATCAATATCTAAAGTACTAGGTAGCACAAAAACATTCTGCCTCTTCAAACTACAGCAAAATGCAGTCAGAGGCTTGCTGGACAACTGTTAGATTACCTGACCAGATTTAGAGGTTTCACAGACAGAAATTTTCTTGCACTCTTTGATTTTTTTAGCCAAACTTTTTGTCATCAGTGCCAAGAAGAAAGAAACAAGCTTTCCAACACACTCCTAAACTCAGAAGTATTATGGCACTTGCAGTGAGAAAAACTCCTGGTTTCCTGCCCCTATTCCCTCCATCTTCTCTGCAACATGACTACAGACATAAATCCCCCTCCCTATTGGAGAAGTGTATCTATTGATCCTGAAATAAGCACGTGTAACAGTTATGCAATTGATCTGCCAGCACCATCCCCAGTTCCCAGTTGGGGAGGAACACATTCCCGGTTATGAAATGGATCATTTTCAGAGCCCAAAGTATGAAAGAACAATCCTACTTGCTTAGGTAAAAAAGAGCCAATGGATATTTTTCCTCTGTTCCTAATGATCACAGAAATAACACATTCTTGCATATTTTATCACAAGCAAAATATCTGAGAAGTCCCAATTCCTTCCTGTTAAACGCTCGCAGCATTCCCTCAATACACAACCTCAGAAATATATTTAAAACATCCGAAGCTTTAATGCCCACTCACCTCAGCTAAAACTCCCAGCAAACAGATCAGTTTAAGAAAATAAGGCATCTGTAGCAGGAAAGAAGTATTTATCCATCTTTCTATTCATTTCTTTTATTCCCTTGCTACTCACCTCCAAGAGCTGCTGTTGCTCGGAGCACACGGAAGGCAGCAGCTCAATCCGAGGAAGAAAAAGGTTATTTCTTTTCACCCTCTGTTACTGCTCTCCCTTGAATCTCCTTCACTTTCTCTTTCAAGTTGCACAGGAGCACAAGGATGGACCCTTTGGGCTCTCTCCAGGTCTGTGTATATTATGTAAAACAGATGAATGCATTTCCCCTTTTAACCACGAAAATCATGTCTGCACTGACAGGCGCCGGGATCATTAATGGTGCACTGTGAGCAACAGTGCAAGCCCACAGAATGCTCAGAATTGGGCTCAGCCCTCTAAATGCAGGACCAGATGAAAATCTGCAAATCAACTTCTCTTTGTTGCAAAACTTTCTCTATTTCTCTCCCCCAGCAGAAGCTGGAAATCACTGTTTAACCAGGACATTTCATTGGAAATGCTGGAGCAGAGCCCTAGACTTGGTGTAACACCAGAAACAAACACACTGGAGATGTTTTGGCCATTAAAATGCCTCTAACCCCAATGTAACTTTCGGTCAGCTACCACATCAAACCTGTGATTCCTTTCTCCCAAGACAATTTTGTCTTGTAGCACTGTCAGCAAACTGCACCAGCACCGCTTGAAAAGATTCCAGCCCAAATTACAGTACTGAAAGCCTGTTCTGGCCTCTTCCCTTACTATTTTTTTCTAGAATATTTACATTTCATATTATTCCCCACCCAGTCTTAGCCATAATTCTCAGAATGCAGGAAAACAGTCTTTCCTTCCTGCCATCCTAAATGCCTTCATTAGGGAGACTTAACGTTGAAGTGTTTTGGAAGGCAGATGCTCTGGATTTAAAAGAAACAGGAGAGGACTCAGTGAACAGCTGCATTGCTCTCAGCTTCCAGAGAGCCATATTTCAGAATGGTTTTCTACATTATTTTGTCAGTGGGAACATATTATTACCATCTATATTTAAAAATACTGGCTTTCCTGCAAGAAGGCAACAGCAGACTTAAAACCACAATGACTGTTCTGTGCAAGTATTCTGTGCCAATGATGGAGAAAATGAGATCCAAGTGAAAAACAAAGTGGTTTAGAACGTCTTTGTTTGCAAGGTGTCTGTACAGAACTGGCCAAAACCCAGTAGTACAGGAATTCTTGTGTGCTGTAATCAATATTCACAGTTCTTTGTTGAAATTTCACTGAGGGCTCAGTAATATCTTGTCCTTACTAATGAGCACTATTGTATGACATCTGTAGTACACTGAAAGGCTGGAAATTAAACCCATGTTCCAAAGCTGAAATTTTTCTGTTCTAAAAGAAACTATTTTTCAAGTAAACTGAGCACTGTCTGTTTCTGTAGATATTAGATCATGTAATTCCTGAAACAGTCTGGCAAACAATTCCACTTTGGAGCCCTGAACTTATCTTCTACTAGAGAACTGCCAAAACCCAGGGAGAAAATCTAAACATGTTTTTGATAAAATCTTATAATTTTAAATTAAATCACCGTCCTTTTTTTCCCCCCAGGAAATAGATATTAACAGTTTTTTCTCTTATTGAGTCTTCTTATGCATCATCTCCAACCACCCACATTTATTTTCCAGAATAGTTTAGGCAGTGACTAAAGGATCCACTGCAGCTCAGGTAAATTGCTTCTTCTGAAAAAAGTGCATTAATCATGTGGATAATATAAAATTGATTTGGTTTAATTCAATGAACATATGTAAAACAGAGGCTTTCAGTCATAAATAGGACGTCAGTGGACAGCCCACTGTTTATTCCCTAAGGGATTCTTTAGGCAATAAGTTTAATGAAGTACTGTTTCAACAACTTATTATCATTGGGAGTCTTTTAATTAATGTCAGTGGCAGATAATTTTTTAAAAATGCAATGTCCATCTCTCACCATTCTGTGCAGAGAAATCATTCCCTTCTGCTTACTGAAATTCTGGGAAAAGCTATGACAACCAAAGGCCTAACTTCAAATGTAAATAAAAATATTAAGCAAAATCTCTATTAAAAATTAAAGACTCTTAAAGCAAAGTTCCCAAACATGTGCCTAAATCCAAGAACTTAGTCTTTACAAGGTTGATAGGATTCATTTGTCAGGGAGATGCCTTATGCCAAACAGGCTTCTTTGAGTTTTAAACCCATGTTTGCTAAGCTTCTAAATACTTGAAATTTAGGCATACAAGTTTGAAAATCTGGCAAAAGCTTCTTAAACGCAAGTGAAAAATAAACAAATCTATCCTGGTGCAGAAGTTTCTGTGAATCATCATCACTCTTCAGGCCCAGAGAAGTTACCCAATGCAGGAGCTGTGTCACGGCCACAGCAGCAACCAAGGCAAGAGGAAACTTTGGATACAGGACTAACAAATGAATAAACATCTTGAGGAAGCTGATGCTTTGTTCTCTTGCTGATGGGCAAAAATTCCCCAAGAGCCTAGAAAGGCTTAACTTCAGATTTTTCAAAGCCATAAATAAAACTTTACCTCCTTGACAGGACTCAGACTTAATCTTCCCCTTTTTCATGAGACTCAGGACTCTCATTTTTACACTTCCATATATGAAGCACCTCTGGCTACTTACACTGCAGGGATAAATCATCTCTGCTGTGAAAACAGGCCTTTTTAAAATATCTCTTTTAGAATCTGAGCTTCATCTGTACACTTTGTATTCTCCATGGAACAGAATTCTCCGTTTCTTAGTGGGAACTAAGTTTTAGTCAAGATTTTGTTAGCAAACATGCTTTCAAAAATTCAAAGTTAAAGTATATGAATTTCATAAAACATCCCAAACGTCTCATGTAAAATTCCATGAATGTGGCAGTAGTTTTGGATAATAGTTTACATTTCAGCTGCCAATGTATTTCTGTGTTAAAAGACATTCATTTATTTATGAGATTCATAGATCTTTGGATTATAGCTAAGATATAAGACAGTCTTTGCTGGTAATAAATTGTGACTCCTTTCACTGAAGCTGGCCAACATTCCATCTTCCAATGCCTTATTGTGCAACTTCTTTAAAAGTCTTCCAGTGAAAAGAGATTAAATTGTCAAAGTTACCAAGTAATGGCCTGGGCAGTTGACAGAGCACAAACTTGGCACACAAAGCATAGGTGGATAATGAAGATCTTGTTTCCTGACTGAGGAAGGGGTCACTGGGTGCAAATTGGGTAGGTCACCTCTGGAAAATCCAAGGTGTTTTGCTTTTGATTCCTGTTTTCCAAGAAAAAAAATGATAATGAGAAAATCTGTCTGTATATCAGAATGCTGAGGGCTAATTTTAGAACTCTTCAAATAGAATCAGACGACTCTCTGAGACACTCACAATGAAGAAAAATTGGCATTTGAGGAATCCTTCTTAACAGGTTTTAAATTAGGTGAAATTAGGACTACAACATTCAGTATTTCTTAAGTACTCATAAATTATGTTTGGACTCAGTTTTGAGACTTTTTTTCTGTCAGACTTAATGAATACCTATGGAAGAGGCATACTCATAAAAATTGGAAACAGCTACTTTTTAAAACAAAAACTTTAAGATAAGATTTAGAAATACTGTAGAATAGGCATTTGTTCTCTTGTTGTCATGAACCCAAAGAAATCTCTCTTATTTTAAAGTCTTTTTCATTTGAATACACCTAGCATGCTTGGAGGACTTTGTTACTACTGCAGTAATTAACATTTGTGACCTTTGCTGATTTGGAATTAATGTTATATTTAGTAGAAAAAGAGAGACCAGAGATTCCAATATATTCCTGGAAGTATCTTTAAAATATCCTAACAATTATACTCAAAAGCTAGAAAAATCATATACTACTATCACTGTGTGTCTTGCTCCATCTTAATTAGGATATTTGGGGGTTTTAAATGTGGCAATAAGTTCCTCTCATTTTCTCAATAAGGCCTTTTTTCAATTTTTATTTTCATCATCTGTCACAGAAATTTGTTGTATGTGTAAGCAATTTAATGGTTCACTGAAAGGTTGTTATGCAACTGAGTTGTATAAAACCCTGTCCAAGTCCAGAAATTACTGTAAGGGGGAAACACTGAAATGGTGAAGGGCTGAGAATTTAAATATGTTTTCTGTTGGTATTTCTAGCTTTTGTCAGTGGGTTTGTAGAGCTCCTGTGAGGGCAAGAGATTACCTAATGTTGGGATATCAGGGATAAAAAGCTGCTACCCAGGCAAGAGTCTGGAGCCATAATTTAGCCAATGGGGAGTCTGTAGTGCCGTATCTGCTTTGCACAGGTCTGAAGTGATTATTCCAACACAGAGTTTTCCAAACAGCAGCCACTCAGTGCAATGCTGAGCTATTATTAAAACTATTAAGCTTGGATTTATCAGTGTAGGTGATGAATGATTAAATGCATCATTCCAACTGCACCAGGGTCAGGACTCGAGGGCTTTCTATCAATACATGTTTATAACCCTGTAAATGAATACAGTGGATGGGAAGTATTATCAGTTGGTGAGGATGTCACTGACGCAGTTTCTGAGCCCTGTGCCAGCAGGTACAGCTATTTCCAGAGCAAGGATCAAGGTGCAATTAATGCAAATGGCAGATCCTGCCAGTATCCCTCAGGTCACTAAATCAGGTATATTCCTGTTGAACATTGCTGTGATTATCCACAGAGCACAGCACTGCTCTGTGAGTGAGGGATGGATAATGGGACCCTAACTGATTACACCTAAGTACTACTCCAAAAGCAGTGAAAGACCCAAACATCCAGTTTTTATTTCACTGACACTGATTTTGACAGGAATAAGAGCTCTTCTTAAGGTATATGACAGAACAAAGAAGTATCATCATGCTGTATGTACTCCTGTTTCTGCAATAACAAGATATAACCTCACAATTCAGTTTATCTTCCAACCACGACATCCTCTGAGAAAGTAGAAACTCTTCCTTGCAAAGAACCTTTGTATTGGGCTGGATGATCTTCTGTGATCCCTGCCAGCCTGAATCACTCTGTGATACTGTGATCTGTTTATGTAACATCTACAAATAAAATACACGTCCACATCCATCAATTATTTACCAATATTTCTACAGATGTCCCAAATATATGTTTTTGACCTTCAGGCAGAAACACTGAAGCACAGTAGAAAATTCCACTTGGCCAAAACTGGAAAAGCTTAGCAGCCTGTAAATTATCCACTCTTCTAGACTGCAGGAGTAACTTTGGTAAAGCAAGAAACAGCAAATCAGCTTCGTTTTGTACAGAAAATACAAAAGTGAACTGGTTGTTGACAACCAGCACCACTCCTTGGGGTGAATTTCTCTATTTGCAATTGAAATTCCCAGTTTGAGCTCTAAATAAATTTTTAAGGGAAGCTTTACAGACATTACCTAACATCACACACAACATGTATTTCTCTTCTCACTTGTTAAAGTAAGATTTTTGTAGCTTCTAACATTTGTCACACAGAGCATATAATTTGAAACAGGGATGACCACTTTTTCACCAGCCAGCATAAAATAAAGTGAAAAGAGTGATGTTAAAAAGCAGTAGCACTCAACTGTAATCCCTGTAGGATTTTCTCTTATCACTTCCCACATTCTGTGAGCATTCTTCACAATCTCTCCTGCTTTTTCACTTGAAGTTGTGATGGTCTTTCCAGAGTATAACCAGTGAGAAGGCAATTTCTGCACTGTGTAAAAGTGCATCGTTTGTTTCTAGTCAGTTCTGAAAACACAGATTTCTGTCCTTGCTATATGGGATAAATCATGAAACAACTGAATATGAGAACAGTGTAGGTGACACAAGCCATAGCCTTAAAACCATATTTCCATTCCTTGGAGGATTAAAACTGGATAAAGTTTTCATCCATATCCATAGATCCAAATTAGCATGTCAGGAATTGTTGGTTTTCCTGTCAGGTAATGCTTCCATGGACTGTTGTTTTGGGCCTCNAGGATTAAAACTGGATAAAGTTTTAATCCATAGATCCAAATTAGCACATCAGGAATTGTTGATTTTCCTGTCAAGTAATGCTTCCATGGACTGTTGTTTTGGGCCTCTCTTCATCAGCCTCCCTCCAGAATTGCTGTAAGAATTTGAGACTGGCTTTACATTAATCAGCTAATAGGAGTAGGATATCCCAAAATGTTCTTTATCCTCATAAACTCACAGTTATCTCTCACTCCCGGAGCTCCGGGGATGTGGGAATGTGGCCCAGGGAGGACCACGCCAGCATTCAGCACCAAGGTCAGCTCAGGAATATGCACGGCCAATAGAAAATGCACTAAAAAGTCAAAACTCCCATCAAAAACACAGAGACATCTCAGCACTTGTTGAACAGAAATAGAGAAGTTGCTTTTTTTTTTAATCTAAACCTTATATTTTATTCATTAACTGCATTCTTTATGGGCCATTCTGTGTGGAATATAATGCAAATAGATGCTAGATAAGTTTGCAACACTGTCTACTTTCAGAAATGCACAATGCAGCTGCAATGGAAGAAAAGGCAGATGAATTGAGCACTTGCACTTGCATGTACTTTTCTTTGAAGTCTTTATGTACAATATATGGGCTAAATCATGCCTTTAGGCACAGGCTTGAACAAAGATCATAAATTGAACAAAAATCTCCAAAGACATAATATTGTAGCATAACTCCCTGTTGGCTTCATGATAGGCCAGCCACAAATGAGCTTTTTCCAGAGCATTCAACAGCATTTGAGCAACGTGCTGGACACATTCACCCACCAGGGCAGGGCACTGTCCCCTGAAAAACCTACTGCTCTCTCCACTTCTGGTCTGCTCCTCAGCTACGTCCCCCAAAAAAGAGAAATGTGTGCCCCATGTATGCAGACTGAGACAGACACACGTTTCCAGTCCCTTCAGTGGATGGATGGATCTAGAGATTGGTTCTGTGCAGGTTTAGCTTTTTTTTATTCCCTCTGAGTGTGGAAAACATGGAGATGCATTGGGTAGATTAGATTAATCTATTCCTGACTTAAATTGAGCTAGATGCGTGTGAGATGCTCATTCAGAAGGCATCTCAATATATTTTATACATGTAAAAAGGCAAATGAGGTCCTACTGGATTTATTATGTATCAAGCTAATGGGAGCTTTAATATTTAGAGAAAGGGTTGTCCTAGGTTCTGAACAAGATCTTTGATAATTTACTAACAACAAAGCTGGCCTGGGAGCCTAAAATTTCCACAACTTCCAAGTGTTGTGGGTGTAGACAATTTTGCTACATAGTTCATAAAACCCAAACTGCACTACAGTTAGAAAATCTTCCCAATGAAGTAACCTGGAATGTGAACAGCACTAGAGACAACATGGCAAAAACGCACATGGGAAACCCCAGAACAAAGAGAAAAATCAATCACTTCTTGTTTACTTAAGTGGCCAGACTGATAAATTCCTGCACACAGAGACATTTCAGCCCAAAAGTTGTCCTTTCCATGAATCCTAGAGGCTTTTTTACAAGGGAATGCTTACAAGAAATCTAATCCAATTTACCTAAGTGCGCGTACTTGGAAGTAGCTTAATTAAACCACAGTAAATTTGCATGAATACTTTCTCCTAGAATTAAAGTAATCTTAATTCAATATAGGTTCATTTACTTTGGAACAGAATAAAGCTAAATTAAATTGAGCTCATTTTAATTCTCAACATGAGTGTCCACACAGATTTTAATAGTTAATTAATCCACTGTACTTTCGTAAGTGAACTTGCATGGATTTTCATAGGATGTGTTTATGTAAACAAGCTCTAAACACGCTCTTATTTTATTTCAAGACTGTTCTATTTTCTGTTACACTCCATATGGGTTAATTTAACAGTCACTAGGAGGAGCCAAGTATTAGCAGATTGTTCTTAACCAAGACTGTATTTTCCATCACTGGATATAAAGGACAATTTTATATATATTCTCTGAATTACAATCTTCAATGCAGCCCTTTAGGCCTTAAAATCTACTGATGACAAACAAAAGAAGATATGATAGGATTTCTTAGAAAAAAATCTTTAAATTCCATGTCTAAAAATTATATACATAAAGATGTTCCTTTGCAAAATAGATTATAGCATAGGAATGGATTTTCTAGATAACAGATGCACTAAAACCACAATTTCAAACAATTTTTGGACTCTGTCCCAGCACAAATCAATCATATGGATTCTGAAAATGCTAAGACAGATCTTGAAATGGTAATTAATTTGACATCACAATTTTGATGTCAAAGAAGACACTCTGATTTGTGAGTGTAAAGTCTCTAACTCAGCAACTATAAACAAGGTTTTTCTAAGTTTCACTGTTTCCAAAGTTTTTGGGTTCCCTCATTAGTTTAAGTTTTTGAAATCTTCTCCTGTTCATGGGGTGAGAAACTCTATCTTTGGCTGCAAATCCTTTCAAATCACAGCTTGCTGGGCAAGGCTCATGTTAGCTGTGATTGCAGTTGGCAGGGCACTAGATTAGCTGTTGACATCAAGCCAACATTTAATTTTGTTTTCTTGAGTCATCTGTTGCCAGTTCCCATGACAACTGCTCTTCTAGCCTTCAGATTTACTAGAGAAAACCATTAAAATGGCCAGGAGTACAGAAAGAGATCCTTTGATGTAGATGGAAGTTCAACTGTTTCCTTCAATGGAAACAGAAAGATCTTTTCAGTTATTACTTTAGCACCACGTAACTTCTGTTCAGGAAAACACAGATGTTCTTGTATTAGAAAATCAGAGTGAATAGTAGTTTTTAACAAGAAACCTGCTTTAGCATCTTTCTACTACAGAATGAAGGTCTTTGTGTCTAAAAAATCATGTCCTGCAGAGGACGGGGAAAAAGTATTTTTCTATTCTTGCATAGTAGTAATGAAAGATGAAATTTAAGATACAGATTATTTTGATCTTCACTAGAGTCCCTGTACATTTCCCTTTCTTGTTTCACAAACATGTCACTTAGGTAAAGGATGTGTCTCAGGAAAACATTACTGTGCTGAGTCAGCCCAGAGGTTGAACCAGACCAAAGGAAAAGGCCAGTTCCAACCCTGTGGGAGCATCTGGGATCAAAAATAACTTCAGCTAAAAATTCCTGTCAGTGTATATAAAATATGTACAACCCATAAACCCCCTGGTTATGAAAGCATAAGAAGAAATGGAATACCATACTGGATTACAAGCAGTCCTTGTAGTAGAATGTGAACACTTGGGGGTTATTTCTAAACTCATCTCCTGTTGACTTTCACAGGTCCTTCCAAGGTCTGAATTCCACCTTCCCCTCATTTGCTGTGTTCAAAGCACTAAGCACCCCCAAATCCCTTTGAAAGAAAAGGAAGCACAAATGTATTAGAAAAAGGTGCACAACTGTTTCCACTACAGACAAAATTCCAGGTAGCCTCTGTATCTCTTCATTGGGTAAACCTTTTACCTCTAGTATATGGAAAAGCAAGCAGCTACACAACTCTTTCATGGGTATTTTCCACTGCCCGGGAGCTTGTTCTAACAAGCATTATTTGCAGGAGGATGTCCAATTCCCCCAGACCTGCACAGAAAGGGCAGCACAAGGCAGTGCTTGCAAGCTCAGGTGAGGATCCAATACTCATGACTGTGTTCTAAGAATTAATGATCCTCTGCTAAGGCAATACCCTAGAGATTTTTGTGCACCCCATTTAGTTTAAGTTTCATTATACACATCTGGATGACTCCTCCAGGCTGGTTCTTCAACAACAATTCAAGATTGCTTTCCCAAATGTGAGGATACATAAGCCTATCCACTTGATTAAAACAGAGAGAACAAGGTGATTGCTCTGACAAAAACCTACCTTGCCTCTCTGATCCTCCCCTGCCCAGCAGAAGCATTTTAAAACATTTTAAAGATACATGGGGGTGTATGTGGGAGAAAGTGAAAGATAAGGAGAGAGAACACATCAGTTCCCCAGCTTGAGTTAATTCTCCCGATCCCACTGGAGAATCATCTTCCACCAGTTGGAAATCCAGAGATCTCAGGAGGTCAAGTATGTTTGGTAGCAGTCACACTGCAGGGACTGAGTGTCTGTCCCCCAGTTTGGGAACAAAGCCACCCTTGGCACTGGAGTGTTGGGACTGGTGTGAGTCAGTGACAAAAAGAAGAGCCGTGCCTGGGACGTGTGACTGTCACCCCCCAGTGCGACACTGGAGATTAAACAGCCACATCCACTAAAGCTGGCAGTGTTTATGTAATGGTTTGGGCTGTGAATTCAGGCTCTGTGTGATTGTTTCAGAATGCACTTGGTCCATGAAGGCCATTGATGCAGACACCCTCATACGTTCAATATGCTGGGTTTCATGTTTTGCTTTTATCTTTAAATATATTTGAGTAGGTTTTTCTCTCTTCTAAAGCAGCTCACATAATAGGTAGAACTAAAAATGATCTAATAGCTTCAGTGCCTTGGAGCTACTGCCATGCATGAAATTCAAACTGTGACTATAAAAAGAAGCAAGGACTTTCTCTCCAATTCACATTTTTAGCTGCTTCTCTATTTTTTGAGAAGGACAGAACTTGTTCATGTTTCAGGTCAGAATCAGTTAGATAAAATGCAATCTGAAAGTTATTACAGATCATCTGGGGAACTGGATGCAAAAGTCTGGGGGTTTTTGACTGGTTGAGAAGGCAGTAAGCTTAGTAAGATTGGTAGTTACTAATTAAGGTGGCAGCGTGACCCAAATTTGCTTTCACAGCCTTTACTGATTTAGTCAGCTGCAATGACATCCATTAAAGCTGAGCAAATAGTTCCTGATGAGTAATGTATTTGCACCTCCATACTTCTATCTGCATATTCCCTTGATTGTGTCACAGTTTTCCTGTCACCATCACCAGCTTGTATGTGCTCAATTATTTCTGCAGTGTTTGAAATGTGTATTGTCTGCGCTCAGCAGCCAAACACAAGTGGCACTGCTCAGTCCTAGTCCAATACCTGATGTCAGTTCACTCTGTGACTGAGTGCAACTCTTAATTAAGTTTATTTGCATGTGTGCAAAACATATGCTTGGCTATTCAAACCTTGCTTTGCACAGATGCTGCCTAATTTTGTTAAATGGGAGAGACCACTATGATTTTTAGGAGAAATTAGCCAAATTATAGTAGATTGAACCATTTGACTGTGTTCCCAGACTAACATGACTATCTGGTACCTTGCTTGTCAGAATTTAAATATTATCTGTTTCCAAATGCTCTGAAAGAAGAACTTGTGATTTTATTAGGCATGGGTGGCTGTTCCTGGGTTTCACTTGGAGCTTCACTCCAGCACAGGCTGAGACTCGGTGAGTCCTGAGCCATGAGCACACTGAGACTCTCCTGCAGGGCGTATATTGAGACACTCCTGGAGACTGATTTTAGGTTGAATCATAACCCTGATGACTTTGGACGAGCCCACTGAGGAAACTCACTGTGGGGAGCTGGTCTGTCTGCTGGAGCGTGCCTTAATTGTGCCATCAGAGCCTTGGGTCATACTGTGAAGAGGTAGGCGATGTCATATCCTCTAAACATGTTCTATCCACTCAGGCATTTAATCAGAGACCGACATATTTATTATGAATAAAAGGAACAGGAGGATACCGTGAATTTCTTTAGAGCCACTTAATTGACAGTGCATTGGGTAATGAATGACCAATTAATAAAATGAAAGCGGAATATAATGGATTTGTACTTTGTTTGTACACAACACGCTTCATTAGGACTCTTCAGCCATAATTAGCTCTGTCTCCTCTGCACTGAGTCATTCTGCTCCCTGGAAGAGGCCTGGGCTGCATTACAGAACGGCCAAACCATTCCACTGATGGAGCTACAGCTTTCTGGATCGTCCTCCTGCTTCCTGAATTTAGGGGATTCTTTCCCATTTCTTTTTTTTCCATTTCATGATGAAATTGGTTGTGCAGATAGCTCAAGGATAATCTTACCAGAATTTTCCAAAAGCAAAGATGTGCAAAGAAAAACCCTTACTCTACCAAACAAGGAGCCTGGGCTCTTGGAGGACTCTGCTTGGGTCACCTGGAAAGGATCTGGATGTGGAGAAACCAGGAGGAAATAAAAGTGAATAAGCTTAATGGCTTGTAGTAGCATGACTTTTTCAGTCTCAAAAAAATAAAAAAGAAACATTGAAGTAATGAAACAAAAGGAAGAAGGAAGAAGAGGAAGGCTGGCAAATTCTGTCCCCTGTGCTATCAACTCTTGTAAATTTCTTCCACTGGTAGATTCTCAAGAAAATCCCCAAAAGGATTTTCTCAAAGTTCAGTTAAAATTTTTGTATTTCTAGTAAAAAATACAGCCCTTCATCTACCAGAGAACTAGACAAACACATAGGAATCAACCTTTGATTAAGAAAAGAAACATTATTCATGCAATCTGATTTAGCAGTCAGTCAATTATAACACACATATCAGTGGTAGCTGTGTGCTTGAATTCCTTGAATGTTTAGTTTAATATCCTGTGCTAAATGAAATAGGCATGGCAACAACATATAAAAGAGTTCTTTTACATACAACGAAGAAAATTTGTACAAAATATACAAATGATTTGCATGCACAAAAATCCCACGAGTGCATATGCAAAACACTTCATTATGTCTGTTAGCTATTGTAATTGCCATTAACTTGTGCAATTACTTGCTCTGCATCACAATTCCAGGTGAATGGTTAAATCAGCTTCAAAATCATGAACAGCTGAAAAATCCCATTTCAAACCCCAAGCCATTTCATTAAATCTCTTCTTGTACAGTAAACAAAGTGCATATCATGAACTAACAAATTGCAAGCTGTATTATTTCCTGAAGTGACTGCAGCATCCCCAGGAGAACTGAGGTGGTTGTTTATGGAACAAGAATTCCCCATGCAACAGCAGGGAAATTGTTCTTCCTATCAGGAGTCAGCCACATCATCAGGATGGGTTATTTGGGCCCTGTCAAACCTTGGCTGTTCTGCTAGGGCTGTTAAACACTTTTTTAAATGCTGTGATCTGAGTATTTGAACACTTTCTGCACAAACCATTAGCAATAACTCAGTTACAGACAAACATAATTGCCAGGCTTCTCTCTTTTTTAGCTGACCAAACTTTGGGTGGGGTTGGGTTTTCTGGAGTTTTTTCAAAGAGAAGAGGATTGGAATATTACAGCAGTAAATGTAATTTTTGGTGGGAAAAATTGGAAAATGAGGATGGTTCTGTAGTACTTCTTAAGGACTATCAGAATAGATTTGTCCAAGCACTCCTACAGGACTGTTCCACACTTAAATCCTCTTGGAACTAAAAGCTTTGTTCTCATTTCTTTTGATGACTAAATGCCTTAATATTTAGCTCTCCATTTTCTGGGAGAAAGAGCTCTTATAGTGATATTTCATCAGCTGAAATCCAGTCCTAAATATAGCTGAAGTTTGAGCAACCTCTTCTATATGGATATTCAGGGCAGAATTGGTGCTCGAGGCTGGCCTCTTGTAAGCTCACTCCAGGCTACTGTGAGGATGTGACTGCAGGCCTGATGGATTTATAGTGGCATGAGCCATGAAGAAAGAACATGTCAGAAATCCAGATACCCTTGGGTTGTGCTTTTCACACAATATGTTCACAGGAAAACACACAAAAAACAAAGGTAAACGGGCATCCCCTCCTTACCTCTCCTTTTCCACTACCCTCCACCAAAGAAAACTTCTATTGTTTTATTTATTTTTCAACAACTATGGTGAAAAATGAAAAATGAAAACCTGATAGCTGCTCTGTGTCATCCTAGAGATAATCCTAGAGCCCAACCATAGCTGCAGTGCAGAAAAATCTGTGCACATATTTTTAAAATTCAGATTAGAGCAACAACATCAACAACAGCAAATCCCCAAACCCCACCCCCTTGCGCCCTGCCAGGACCTGGACCACACATGGACTGTAATTATTAGAGTTATTGCTGAGGAGAGAACATCCAGAATGCAATTATGCTATTAGGGCAGGGTAATCAGAATAACTTGCTTATTAGAGAAAACCATATACTTGTCCTACGCTATTATTTTCACTTGTACAAAATAGCCTCCTTAGGAGATATGACAATTAAACAGTGATTATGCATGTCAAATCGATTTTCAATGGATATGGATTATGTGATAGCACAGGACCTGAAAGGGAATCACAGTTGAGTGTCCAGGCATTTAAATTGTGCAAATAGTTTTACAGTGATGCACTGGTTTAGATGTGCAACTGTGAGTTCCCATTATCCTCAGTCCAGCAAACTGATGGTCAGTGGTATCAGACACAGATGTGAAATACCTGGTAAAAATGCATTAAAACTGTTAAATTTCAGACAAAACCCTAAAAATATATATAATTACTATTCAAACATCAGTGTTATTGGAATCTGATGCTTGAGCCACTTGGAATTTGCTGATTTGAATGTGATATTTGGGATCCCAAAGCTGCAGGCAATTTATGAAAATTATGCTTTCTACATCTTTGGGATACAATTGCTGTAAATAATCTATTTGTCACAGGAAACATCCTAAATAACCAGGCTGCCACCTCAAGCAGACTTAGATGGCAGTGGAATAGATAAAGTCTTCTTCACATCTCAGAAGGCAGAGTGTGTTTTGGGCAGAAAATGGATGAAATAAAACAGATTCTTAAAACCACTCCAGAACCACTATTTTGATTTTGAAGTCACATCTTCTGAAAGCCACCCAAATGAGAGCAGGAGCACTGGGTCAGTCAGGCTTGCTGCAATGGTGAAATGCCTGCAGTGGAATCTCTGTGCCTTTTCTGGAGGTTACAAAGCATCCAAGCTAGCAATGGTGGTGGTTTGTGCACAGGTTCCAAGGGCAATGAGGGAACAAAAATTTGGGCTTTAGAAGGTGCAATTAAAAATTTCACAGCAACAGTCACGAATCTAAAGTTTAGAACATGTCTTGGATGTTTAATGAAGTGGAAGGACTTCATTTTTGTGGTCCCCCTGAAGATGGGATTGCTGATTTCTGGTGTAGAGGGACTGTAAGATCTGACTTGAAGCTGTAAGGCAGGAAATCAGCACTGCCATGACAAATTCTGCAGATTTCAGTATGTAACAGTTGTTATTCTCAGGAGAATCTTGCAGCACCAGTTTTTTGGCCACTTCTTCATAAATTGCTTTATCTGCAAGACCTGAGCATGCCGAAACTTTGGCTCTCTAGCCCTTGCCCTTGCTCTGAGCTTATCAGAATCTGGCTGTGTTATCAGCTGAGGGACTCCCAGTGCTCTGACGCTGCAAGAGACATGAGCCCTTGGAGCAGCCACCCAACAGGTTCATGACTCGAAGCCAACACCTGTAGGGCTCCTTGGAAAAGCTTTTCAGAGCTGCCATAACAGAAAAGCAGGATTGATGGGGTAAAACAGCTTCCAAAAAAGCTGCCAACCACAGCAAAGAGACGCGAGAAGGCAGCCACTCACTCCAGCTATATAGACCTTGCCTGTAGGCCTGTTTTCAACAGCTCAAGATGTAATTACACATCTATTCACCACCAGTGCAGGTGCAAGCTGAGCAGCAGCATGAGTATAAATGTGTGTGGGTGTGCAAATGCCTCATTACGGTGATTTGTTAGCACAGTGAGGGATGCTTTGTGTCTGATGAATGTGTAAATTAGGTGCTTAGCTTACTTAAGTGAAAAAAAAATGTTTAACTTTGCCTCCCTGGCCCATCTCTCTCCACAGACACTGGAAAAGGAGGTAGTTTGATTCCTTGTCAAAGTAGCAGCTTCCATCTAAAATCTAACCCAGCTCTCTTGTGCTGTCCTTGGGTTTCCAACAATGAAGAGAAGTGAATCTTGAGGAATTAGTCGTGTTGAATCATATCTTAATCACATGCATGATATGCTCTTATGCAGCATTAGAGTAAGAGGCGTCACATCTTGTGTTGTCATTTCTGGGACAGAAAACTGGGGCTGTTGGCTGGGTTTAAATCATTTCTGGCATTAACGAGATTCTGACCAGAGGCTTTATTTCATGTGCAGGATCTGCGCTGCATTATTTCCTATTATATCACAACACATTGCAAAGGAACAGCTAAGTTACCAAGACTAATCCTTTAAGTCTTTCTTTCTTTACAATGTCAGACAAAATAAGACTATGCCATATTTCTGTAATCTCTCTTGTATTATGAGAATATTATGATCTATAACAACAAAATCTCTGAACTGCACGATTCCCGTCGGCTCTGACATGCTTAGTCTTGTCCCTTTCTGTCAGAAAAGATATTTCTAAGCCTCTGTGATTTCATTTTAACATACAATATCTGGTTAGAAATCAGATTATTAATGTAAAGCAGGAAAAAGTCGCTTCCTTGTGTTTAAAAAAAAATGAGTATTTCTGAAAAACCGTGATGTAATACCCAAAGTTCTCCTCTTTCTTCACAAAACTACTTAAAATGAAAGTTAGTTTTGAAGCTACTGCCACTTTTACCCTACTTGGATATGTACATTTAGATTAATCTGTTGAAAAGTAGATTTTGTTCCCAGACAACTTTACAGCAGCTACCAAGATCTAAAAAAGATTTCTGCAATGCTCTGGTGGCAAATTGAAGGGGAATTTCTTGAGAGCGGGAGGGGAATTTGAATTTAAAACTAATTAACTAAACCCGCCAGAATTAGCTTCCTATTTCTTTTAATAGGATGAGAAAATAAATTTTAAAATATGTATGAAGTGTATCCTCCTTCTGGGAGATCTGTCCTTTTGGAAAATATCATTCCATACTGTCTATTCAGAAAGTTTGGGTTCATTTTTCTGCTGGTATTTTATGATGTCTAAGCCACTATATATTCAGTAACTTAACTCTTTTATAATTATTTCATTGGAGCAGCCTAGCAAATCATGGTCTGAAAACCCATAAGCTCATAGCAGTGCCAAGTGTTTGGGTTGGAGAGGTTGGGGTTTTTTTACTGTTGGGTTTTTTAAAGAAGTTATTGCAAAATATGTCTAAAATCCTAAAAAAAATAGGTGAATCAACGAATATTAAATTCCAAAGCAGAATCGATTTTCTGCAGGTGCAGGACACAAATAGCTGATTATATAAAATATCATCTCCCAAATAAGAGAGATGAGTAATGCCCCAGGTCAGAGTGCAGCTTTTTTAGAAAAGGTGGTAGAACTCGAGACCCTTGATGTGTTGGAATAAAGCCTAGAAGTTGTGTTGTGAGAGCACGAGTGAGAAAAATATAAATGGAACAAGTCATTGGAAACAGCTTCTCCTGGTTTTTTGCTCCTGGGCTCTTCTTTCACAAACAAGGGTTGTTTAACCCCTTCATCTCCTGTCACTCACAGTAACTTTGGAGCTCACTGGCAACTTTCAGTGAAGGATGGAGTCGATGAAAAATGACACCAGTGACCCTCTGAAGTGCTGCCTGTAGGAAGAGCCTGGGTGTGAGGTCAGGTTTGGTTTCTCACCCACAGGAGAGCTGCTGTGTGAGGCCCTGAAGGGAAGGGGCTTCACTCAGTCTGACTCTTCATTAGACAACAGAGGAGCCAATCTGAAGTCCTCAGTCATAAATGAGATTTTTAGCAGTTTAAGATCAAACTGAGGACTGAAAATGCTGGATCTGGAGGGAGGCAGGCTTTGCTGGCTTCTCTGTTGTTAGAGCAGTAACACCCATTCTATTTCCACAAGAATCATTTGAGAGAAAGGCCTCTGGAGCAGGAGCAGCTGAATTTGCTCAGGCAGAAGAGCTAGCTACTAGAATGAACTCAGACTGGATGGCAGAAAAGTCAAAAAACTGCAGAGAAAACAGAGTGAGAAGTAAAAAGAGTTGCAACAAGCTCTACCCTGTCACATGAGAACAGGAGAATGTAAGGAAGCACCAGCCCAGTGAGACAGAAGGAATGCCAGTCTTCAGACCAGCCTGTGCTGCTTTCAGTGATACTTCCTCGGACTAAAGAGAGATAAAGGATAAATTTCTATTAGTTAGGGTTCCTTCTTAAAACATCTTCATTCATGCATGAAGGACGCTCCTTTGTACTTCTACATGTTAAAATTATCTTTTCTTTGGCTTCCTTTCAGTTTATTCTTCCGGTTGAGTTACAGCAGCAAATGTACACCATAACACTAAGAAGTCTCTCTGCTATCCATGTTGACAGCTGTAGTTCACATTCCCTATGTTTGCCTTAAGAAAATCCACATCTGATCATGTCATCTGTTAAGTTCACCACCACTGCAAGGGTTCAAGGCAGCAGCCTCGGGCAGTGGCTGATATTTGCTCCCACTGCAGATCAAACAGAATCAAGGGTTTAGTGAGGATACACAGTTTTTGTATCACGCCATTCCATCCTGAGTTGGTATCAGGAGTTTACAGTAAAATAGCACATTCTCAGGAACCTCTGGTGTGTTCCTAAATGCAGGGGATTCCCAGGTGGCAGGAGCTCACTTATGTTCCTCACTTGCAGGAAGAGGTGTTCTTAAATTCTCTGCAGTTAAGTATCTCCTGTGAAACCTGATGTGATACTCACAATTTAGCTCAGTTCTGATTTTTCCAATAATTGTCTTGAGTTAAACAAGAAACAAGGCATTTAAAACTTATGTTGGGCAAGTGGAGAATTTGGATGAGTCCAAGACTCCATTTTCTTTTTTCTAGAGCTTTCTCTGCATAGTTGATAGTCTGATGTGAGTGCATGTTCTCTCCTTCGAGGCACTGTAACATGGAGCAAAGTCTAATGAGCAACTGTCATGGAAGGAAACATTTAAGCTGAAGTTAAGTTGAAGTGCTGTATCTGAAAATAGGATGTTTTTCTCCTTGAAACCTCTGCAGTCCCAGAAAGCTGCTACCCAGTCTACAGAGCTGCTATAATTTAAAAAAAGGGAAAAAAAATTACTTTTTTTTCTTCTATCCTAAATGCAAAGCTTACAAAATTACAGAAGACCCATGTGCAAAGCATAAACTTCAGAGAAACCCAATTAAGTCAGTGTTGCATACACTATCATGTTCACTCTATTTAAATATTCCACCCAGATTCATCTCATTCATGATGGAACAATTACAAATGTACTTGCAGGAGCCAAGAAACTCTCTTGGAGGCTGATTTCCACTCGGGTTCTGTCTGAGCTCCCCAAGACAGCAGGACTGGTTCAAGATGCTGAGCACACCTGCCCAAAGCATCAACCCTTGTGGCTGTTATTTGAAGGCAGCACAGGAGACTGACCCTGATGATTTCATGTGGAATCCATGTGTGTTCCTTCAGCCACCCTTCCCTTTGCTCCCAGCCTGTCCCAAGCTTCCAGCCCCTGGCAAGAACACTGTCCTAGGCTGGACACACCTGAGTCCTGACCCAGTGCAGCATTTCCTTGTGTTCTTTTAAGGATAAAAACCCAAGTCTTGGTGCAGGCTGTTTAGTTGAGAGATGAGATTCAGAGTTCTGAGAGCAACTGAATGAAAAGTGACAGCCATTCCCAGCAAATCAATATGGACAAGGCACAGGGAAGACTGTGTGGCCTGAGGGATGGAGCAGCCCTCAGAACACAGTGAAGGCTTCACTGGTTTGATGTAATGCAGTGATCTGTGTCCACTTGCTGGTTATGCAGCAGCTGAACAGTTTGAGGATGTTAAAAAAAAAAAAAAAAAAAAGAAAAATTAGATTAAGGAAATTAACACAAAAACTGTCTCTTCATTATATGAATAATTCTGAAGTGCTTTATGCATAAGGACAAGCCTTCCTTCAGCTGCAACCACAGGTCCACATTCCTGACCCAGGATATCACTGCACTACAGAAAGCCAGATCAGATCCCCTTTGATTCAGATCGTCTTACTGAAATATTTATGCAGACTCAAGCACGGAGCTATTGACCTGCATCAAGTCTATATGAGGTTCTCTCTGGGGCATGTATAAATTGTGTGTTTGTTAGGCCATAAATCAACTTGAATTTCAAACAAAAGCATGGGATTTAATGGGCACAAAGAATCTATTTTATTAGCATCCAAACTGGCTACATTTTGAAGCAAAATCAAGGTATATTTAGTTTTACTCTTAGTATTTATAGACTTGACCTGCTTAGAGAAGCAAGGGCAATTAATTCTACATAATAAATTTTAAAAATACAAAGCCATAAATTTTGTTTAAAAACTCCATTTTATAAATAAGTAAATGGTGCAGCCCACTCATTAGATCATGACTTGGTCAGTCTTGAAAGAGAATCCCCAAATTAAAGATTTTGGGGGAAATTAACCCTGTTACTTAACTACTCACTAAAATACACAGTTATATTTCCAGATAAACATGACTCCCAGCATTATGTAACTCATTCCATTCTCAAAGTGTGGTGCAAACATGAACTGAATGAATAATCTTAAACCACCTTCATTCATAGCTAAAGTGTGAAGATCTTTTATTATTTAACAGACACGAGTTTCTCTTATTTGCATAGAGAAGCAACTACTTGTGTGCCCAAGTTATTAGGTGTGTAAATTAGGTCTGAGTTCTTTTACTTAAGGCATGCAATCAAATTTGGGGTTTACTTTTATTTTAAAAGGAAGCCTGAATTAAAGAGACAAAGGTAAACATAAAAAACCACCAGGTATTTTCCAACATGATGACCTCACTCTCATAAATCCAGTCTAGGTTTTGATGGTGTATAATCAGTATTTCCACTTCTTGGATAAAGAGGTTTTAACGGTTTAAGTGTCCTTTCAGCAACATTCAGACTACCTGCCAACTTGGGATTTAGAAGAAAAGAACTTTAAAATACTTTTTTCCCCATTAAAGCTCTGCATTTCCTTTACAGAACGCCAAAGTTTGGCTAAATACAAACCTCCAAACACTGGGATCACTCAAACCCTGGAAAAGCCTAAAACCTACCCTCAGCATGAATAGCATACTTATTAACTGACCTCATTTAATTTCTGCAAAAGTAGCATCAAAACATAACTTCACCAAGCTCTCCCTTGATTCCCAAAAAATAAACCGAGTATCAGTAAAGCAGAATACTCAGGCAACAGCAAAAAGCAGTTTGTGTTAAGTGTGTTGAGCAGTGTAATGATACCCCACCACTGGCACAAATTATATGTGCAGGACCAAAATTATGCATTTGGAGAAAGAGCATCCACGCCCAGGAAGTGCCACCTCTGCAGCTTCCCCAGCACACTGTGCCCATCCTCCTCTCCAGGGATGGAGAGATCATCCTCCCCTCCTGGAAAATGCTGGAACAGAGCTGCCATGTGTGAGATGAGTCGTGCCAGGGACAAGGGCTGCTGGGGAAAGAGGAGATTCTCTGCTGCAGGACACAGGAGAAAAGGGAGTTCTGTGCTTCCAGTGAAGTCTCTCTGCATCACAGGGACCATTTCTTAAAATATAACTCCCAATGTAGAACCTGGTAATATGGTGACGATTTTTCAGGTGCTATGTCAGAAAAAAACCTCTAGATTCACACAAACAGCAAATGTTTTGGGAAGCTTTATAGGACTCAATTTGGATTTCAGTGGAGAGGAAAATGGGATATTAACTAATAGCCTGGATGTTTCTAGTCATTACTGAGTATTCCTGAGTGCAGCCCTCCATTAGTTGTGGAATAGTAACTTTCTGCAGGGAGCTCTTTTGTTAGGAATAGGAACTTCTGAGTGAGAGAATATCAGTAAGTTTCATAGATATAAAACATAGGGTTCAGTTATAAACTGGAGCAAAATCACTGATTAGTTAATTTTGTCCATAAATTAATAAAGAAAAGGATCTAGAAGACCTGGTAAAATTCTGTTTCAGAAGAAATATAATGCAGGCAAAACAAACTCTGTTAACAGAACAGGCTCATTGATAGAGAAAGATGAAATGAAAACCAAAATCTTTNAAAGAAAAGGATCTAGAAGACCTGGTAAAATTCTGTTTCAGAAGAAATATAATGCAGGCAAAACAAACTCTGTTAACAGAACAGACTCATTGATAGAGAAAGATGAAATGGAAACCAAAATCTTTGTGGTGAAAACAAAACAAAAACAAAAACAAAAACAAAAAACACCCAAACAATTTTTTATAGTTGTTTGCCTGGCTCAAGCATTAGGATCAAATTTGAAAATTCATGCAACAACTAGTATCACAGATAAGCCTTTAAGTCCCTGATTTAAGTTGCAGTGATCCAAACGACTGCAGAGGGATGAAGCAGCCCAGCTGACAGGCAGGGCACCCACAGCACCCCTCTGTCTTCCCTCTGCTATCAATTTCCTTCCATCTTAAGCACACGTTGGAAGTTAAGCACACACTCAGAAGATTTTCTGAATGATGGGCCTGGCTTGAAAAGATTTGCAGCAAAAATGTCTCAAGCAGATTCACAGAGCCGGCACCAATCTCTGTGCACTCCAGTGGAATTCCTGTTTGTCTTTGCCTTCCCTTTGCTCCACGCCAGCAGCTGCAGCCCAAACCTTCCACACTTCACTTTCAACCTGCTTTTGAGTTCACAAACATCCCCTGCCAGTAACTTCCAACATCACTGAGGTTACCAGTGCCCTGTTAAGGGGGAAAGCACAGATTTCCAGTGGCTCACAGGCTGCCTACCACTCAAGACTCAGACTGAGCAATCTTCTTCAAGGAAAAAATACAGCAGTAACAGGAGTCAACTAAAATCTTCAACAGCTAAATCAACCCAAAAATGTAACTAGAAGACAATGATAGACAATGGCACAGTCCATCCAGGGGAGGTTACAGCTTCAAAACAGAAGATGAGAAAGAAAAAGCCATATTAGAGAGTGTTCCTGTACCTGCTGTTTATTGCATCACAACTGATGTCCTTCCTCACACTGCCTGTGAGGCTCTGCTGGGTTTCAGCTCAGCCTCCAGCCCAAGGAGAGATGATGTAAAAGGAACATAACACTTCAATTCTCATCTCAGCATTTCTCCTTAGCATCCTAGGAGAATACTTACAAGAATGCTGCCTACTACACAACTTTTGAATTATGAAAACTAGAAAGAGTGGTGGAGGACCTTTGAAGTCTTATGCAGTCTCCCCTGGAGTTAATTCAGAGCACAGTGCTGCTGATTACTCGTAGTATCAATAGAAATTGAAAGGGAATTAGTGTCTGACCTAGACATAATCATGTATCCCTGGAACAGCCACTTTACAGTAGCTTTAACTTGTCAGGTCTTGAAGCACATCACCAGAGGAGAGGCTGAGGAGCCCCCCTTCACCAGGCAGAAAGAAATTATGATGACAGAGCTGTTAACAACATCTAACACCACGGCCTGCACCACAACAGCTCCTTGCCTCCATCCACATCCTTCACTGGAGGACAGGGAACACATGGTGGACCACTGGCAAGGTCCACTGGAGAACTCAGTAATGCCCATCCTGGAGATTTTCTTTCTTTGTGTGGTGCCAGGAAGGAACAGCAGCAGCACAGAGAGCAAAATGTGATGGCATCAATGTGTACTTACACAAATTCAAATGGATTATCCCAAAATTAAGGGGGGG
>VXBB01016990.1:752547-768322 GCA_013399915.1 Illadopsis cleaveri | reverse complement strand
CATCGCGGAAAAGGTGTCGCACGGGGACCGCGCAGAAACGAGATGCTCTGACTCGGACTGAACAGCTTGGTTTGGGAATTTGTTTAAAAAGGAAAACTGCTTTTATGGGTTGTTTTTTGCTCCTCCCTGTCCTGCGCAGGGTGCCGGCAGAGGGGATGCTGATCTGTAGTGATGCAGGTCAGGTCTTCTTGAAGTTTTGACCTGTAGAAACCAGGGATGCTTTCTAATCATTCTCCCGGTAAAGTCCTGTGCTCCGTCAGCACTTGCTATGAATGTGGGGATTCTCATCTCGTGCCTTAAACTCTGCTTTTGTCACTGCACAGAACTGATGCTGAGGAATACACTCGCCTACAAGTACATTTCTTGGGCTGGCTCAAGAGCTGTGGTTACACATGCAGCTGACCAAGCTCCTGTTGTGAGACAGGTGCAAGTTTGCAAAATTTTAGGGCTGAACGTTTGTATCAGAGAATTTCCCGTCAATGCAGTGGGTGGGGCATTCAGTCCCGTACACAGAAGCACAGGGTCAGCCTGGAAGGAGCCACAGTGGGGTCACCTGCTCCAACCTCCCTCCTCAGGCAGCATCATCCCAGAGCAGAGGGCACAGGATTGTGTCCAGACAGGTCTGGAATATTTCCAGTGGCGGGAACCTCCACAGCCTCACCTGCACGGGAAAGTTCTTCCTCATGTTCGGGTGGAACTTCCAGGTGGAGCATCAGTTTTTCACCACTGCCTCTTGCTCTATTACTTGGCACCACTGAGAAGAGCCTGGCTCTGTTTTTACACTAATATGTGGAAAACATTTTGCTACTCTTCAATAAAGAAAATGGGGTTTGGCCATTTCTGAAAGCAGGGGCAAACAAAGCAGTTACGTGGGGTTATGTCTTTATTGTGTTTAGGGGAGATTTAACCCAAATTTATCACATCTATCACACTGAGACGTGTGCTTGCTGTTTTTCTTTAAGCAGGAATTTCTAAGTTAAATGTGCATACATCTGATTTGGGAGTCACTTTTGGGCTGTGTGTCCCTGAGATTCAGTTAACTTACATTTTGGGGGAAAGAAAAATGTCTGTGAGTGTGGACTTAATGGTGGAGCTTGATAAGAAAATTCATCCAAGATTCCATTTGAGGGAGGCCTGACTGTGGCAGTTGAGGTGACATCTGTCCATGACTGGGGTGAGCTGCTGCATCCAACAGCAAGTGGGAATACTGTCCTGAGAACAGAACCCAAAAAAGGATTTAAAGTAAAATATCAAAGAGTTTCTGTCTTGCTCTGTAAGGTAGATCCTAAGGAAAAAGAAGCATGTGAAGGTTTAATCTAAGCTGTGTCATCGTGCCATGGAATACATTAAGGTGCCAAGTGAGATAATGAGCCAAATCTATTTTTAGTCCTAAAAGGAGAGGAAGTAGCAAGTTTTAAATGGTTTTTCTCTATATAGCTTTTAGGTCATGCTAGAAAACGCTGATGGTTTCTAGTGAATTCTGTGAAAGTCTGTTTGCACTAATCAATAGCTGCCTTCTGAGATGAAGAATGATACTGATTTAGTGTTTAAAATGTAAGGCTGAGAAGTTTCATATCAGATTTAAGCATTTGTATAAGACCGAATATATTAAAATATTTTCAACCCAAGAAAATATCTCCAAGACATCTTTAGTAGCTATAGAAGCACAGAGGATGAGAGGGATGTATTTTTAACCAGCTCCCATACTGGTTGCCTCTGTAGATGACACTTTTTAGGATTCCTTTGGATTTAAAATATTGTCTGGTACAGAACAGTCAAACAGGACTGGAATCTGCCTTGCTGCTTTCACTTTGTTAAAGAGCATTTTCTCTCATCCCTGACAAACCAAGCATCAAGAGGCTCAGTCTAGGGATAAATCCCTGGTGTGGTTTGTGCCAGCTGATGGAGCTGCCCCTGGACCTTGTTCTTTCCAAAATGAACCATCATCATATTTGGGAGAGGAGGTACCAAAAAAGAAAAAAATTGTGTTGAATTATTCAAACTTACCTTGCTAAATAATGTCTCTCGTGTTAAAAGTAGGATTGTCTGCATGTCTTTTACTTTCAAATTCCAGAGGTGATGATGATGATGATGGCACTTTGTACTTCCTTACCTTAAAGCAGGTTCTGCCTTCCTTCTGGGGCAGGGCTTCAGAGAGGGAAAAATAAATGTGAGGCAAAGTCTTGTCTTCATGTTGAAAGACCAACACCAAGCAAGAATGGAGCCTTCTCACAGGAGTAAATAGAAGCTGATGGAGGCAGGCACGAACTAATATATTCCAAGTATATTGATATGTAAATCCCTCTGAAATTGGAATGAAATTGGAATGAAACTAAGCCTGGTTCTACCTGTGGGTACAAAGTACCTGAAAAAATGTCCTCAAGTTTCCATTTAGTGCTTAATGAGATTCTGTAAGTGACACAAAACTGTTTGCAGGATCAGAATGGCTATTAGTAGAAACATGACTCTCCTTTTGTTTGGTTTATTTTCTCACTATAGGAGCCTTGTGGTAAACAAGTTTTCAGCATTTTCCCAGAAAGTCCAATGGTCTGATCTGTTTAGTTCTCTCTCAGAGGATTTCTAGCCTTTTATATTTATGATGAAAAGTTATAATGAAATTTTTCTAGCTTAATAACAAATATCTCTGCAATTGGCATCCATTCAGTTGCAGGAAAATACTTCTTGAAATGAAATATCCACACAAGGAACACAGAAGAGAAAATAAATCTTTTTATAATTTTATTTATTTTGATGCGTAGTCCATAGCCAAACCAATGCATATCCATTTGATATGACTTTCCTTGATAATTTTTTTTTTAAATGCAACAATATAAATGGCATGGATGATTTGATTAGTTTGTTTTCTCTCTGACAGACAGATGAATGCCTGTTCTATGAGCTGGATATATAAAGAGAAACCCAGACTTGTGTTAGAAAGGAATGATTCTCTGGGGAGAAAGAAAAGAGGTGAGTCATGTCAGTGCTGTTTTTTCTCAAATCAGCAGAATATTAAACAACCTCACTTTCCTTAATCTGAAGCCTACATGTGATCTCTGAGCACCACTGAAGTGGGGGTTTTGTGTTGTTATTTAGAAAAATGAACGCAGGGTACATTTGGATTGACAGTATCAGCTTTCACCTTCAAATTGTTCTGATGACCAAGGCACAGATAGCCTTGCTAGGAGCAGTTTTCTTAGATGCAGCAACAGAAAGCATTTGTTCTGCTGCTTGTGAGTCTTAACCTAGTTTTTAAGATTTTCATGCCAGCTTGTTGTAGCTCAGTGTGCTCACCATAACAGAGATGAGCATTCCCTTGCTCAAGCAGCTCTTGTCTCTATTTACTTTGTTGGGGGGTTTTCCCTTCAGATGCTTTCTTTGTAAAGAGGACACAGAGCCTATTTTGAGCCTTTATTTGTCAAGACCATAAATGCATGTCACTGAGAAGAGATAAAACACCCAGCAGTCACAACTTTGTAAGTACAAAGACTTGTAACGTCTTCTCCAAAGTACTACTACAGAAAGCAAATAAAAAATGAATAAGCATCAGGGGCTTGTTTATTGGGGGCCTCATGTGCACATTGAGAATCTCTGATACTCAGGAGCTGTTCTGGCAATGGCCCATGTGATTTTCATGTTTGCTTTCCTTCACAGCTCCACTGCTCACTCCCATTTTACAGGAGAAGGAACAGGAAAAGAGGCTGGGAAGAATGTAAAGGAGGACCCTCAGCTCAACTCTCTGCCCTGACACACAGCTCTACTCACATCCTTCTGTGCTGTGATGATGAGAAGGGGAACTTGGAACTTCTACTTTTATTTTAAATTATGCAGCTTATAATAGTAACACCCCCCCGTGTAGGGAGTGAACTTATGTCTGCAACACGCCCAGGCCAGCAGAGAGCTCCAGGATGTGGTCACTGAGCTCTGTCGTGGTGCCTGAGGAGCAGGGAGAAGGCAGCTCGTGGGGAACCCTGCAGGACTCCTGAGGTGCTGTCGAGGCCAGCGAGGCTCCAGGTGATGTGCCACAGAAATAAAAAAGTGTTTGTGCCACTTTGAAGGGATGGATCTCATTATCCTCTCTGGTTTTTTGTTCCCCTTAGACCTCAGGATGCCTGAGGAGAAGGGATGTACATATGAATTCCATTGCAGGTCCAAATATCCCTCCTTTCCACGTTTTGGGGAATTAATGTTCTTGTCTATGGAATATCTTGGTTTTTTACAGGCACTGTGCTCTTAAGGAGGCACATGGCTGGAAGTTCCTTATTCTCACTTCCGTCCTCAAAGTATTCCACGATTTCAAATACCCAAAACTACAAAAAAGCTGCAGATATATGGGGGCAGTGAAAGCCATTTTTGGTGTAATTGAGACCCTGCAAGCTCTATGAATTAATACAGAAAACCCCAGGGAACTGTTTCTTGTTACATTTGTAACAACAGTCCTGCAGGTTCTACAATTCAGGATAGTAGAAATAGCTCCAAGAAACTGGTGTTGGTCATAAATATAAAAGAATACAATGCAAGATCCAAGAGTTTTTAAATAACTTTTTGGAACACTTAAATTCCATTTGAAAACAAAATACCTCTGAAAAAGAAAAACCTCTGATTTGCTTGTGCTTTGCAAGTCTTTGTATTTTAGAAGCAATGCTGCTCATTTCTGCCTCAGAGATAAGTTTGGATAACTTGTAGCCTGATCAGAGATGTCATTTCTTCTTCTTAAGTATTGCATTCAGACAGTACATTCTGATTCAGATCTCATCTTGTTGCCAAATCTGGAATAATTTTGACGTATACGTTTTTTCAAATTAATTCCAACAGTGAAGATCATTCAGTTGTCAGCACAAGTGGAAAGGGAAAAGTGGTGCTCTGTGCTAATTAGATGAGAGCTGACGAGTCTTTGATGTAGAGTTGCAGGACAAAATCCTGATTCCACTCATGTTAGTACCTTTCAAGGTTTACTTCAATGGCGTTTTGTTATTGTCACTTCATTTTCTGTGTCACGCAGGACTGCTGGCGGTAATTTCACACTCTGACCACAATACACAAGAAATTCAGCTGTTGGAGAGTTAAAATACTTTAGGGGCCAGTGACACATGAAACAAATGACAGAGCCTCTTTCAGTAGGTCACAGTTTGCAATTCTTTGGGACATGAAATCCAGTGAAGACCATAATAATCAGGATTTCTGAGCATCTCTCAGAAGATACAAAACAACCTCAGCTGGGCTTCAATTGATGGAAGGAAATACAGGAAGTCTTGAGCTGATCAGCAGCTGAAGATGAGAGAATGAAAGATCAAATTGATTGGAACTCCCAATAAGCAAGGTCCAGGTTAGCAGAGCAGTTTCTGTTCTGAGACTGAAGCTGTGCATTTTCTGCATGACAGCCCAGAAGTCATGGCCATCCCTCCCAGGTCTCATACTCAGGGAGCTCAGTGTGAGAACGGATTTGAAGCTTGAGGTTTGAGCTTTCCCAGGCAGAAATGCAGTGGTGACTTTATGCTACACCTTCATTGTTCTCTGAGTGTGTTGGGTTTGTATCTGTATGGGATAATCTTTGGGCTGGTTCCATCTATTCGATTTCCTGCTCACCAGCTCCTGAAGCAAGACTTGGGAAAGGAAACAGAACAACTACCAACACATTTCTAGAATTTCTAGTTTAATTTTAAGGGAAACTAGAACTTTGTACCATTCCTACACAGTAAAGTTACTGCTTCCTCAGAGCTGAAGGGTTTAGGCAGTAGTTTGCATCCTCATTTAGGATGTGCAGCTGGGGATGTGCAGAACGTGGATCACTGCTGGGGAGGTTGAGCTTTGCTGTTTTGCAGATGCAGTGAGTCATCTGAGAAACCATTCCTCAGCAAAACCCAGCTAACTTGGTTCACTTTTTAAATATCGGGGGTTTTTTGGACAGTTGTGGCCGTTGCCATGGCAGCAGGAGATCGTGGGCCATCCCCTCCCCTCTGGGCTGCAGCTCAGTGTGCTGTTTTAATGCCATCTTGCTGTGAGCTTTGGAAGGCCAGGCTGCTCAGCAGCTCCATCACAACTCCCTCCATGGACAGAGGCAATTTAACCTGCAAAGTTAGCCCGGGACAGAATTAGATGGATTTTCTGTTCCATGACTTCAAGGCTGGAGATGGATATTGTCATAAGCAAAGTCAGAACAACATAATCATGGAATTTTCTGTGCTGTTCTATTGTGTAAAACACTCTTTGCCAGCCTTGTTTCCAACCAGCCTGGACTGTAAAGAGAACAACACCTCCAGACCCTGCAGCTGGGATCCCAAGTATTTCGGAAATAAATCCTTTAATATCTTCATCCAACAAGTAAAGTGCAGACTTTGCCTGGTAAATTCTTCCAGTCAAGTCAAAAATCAGGTGGCTGCCACAGAGAGTCCCTTTGTTTATACTGGTCCCTAATATGTGCCTCTCATTGTTATACAAATGTATCCTTTTAGGTCTAGATACAAAAAAATGCTTTGCAAAGGAATTCCCAACATCAGTTTAACACAATCTGTGAACCACACAGATACTTTAAACCTCTCTCTCCTACAAATTAATTCTGCAAGACCAAAACCTTCAAGCTTTAAGGTTCAGTTGCAGAACTAGATTTTTTTTTAATGATTATTATTAACATGTAGTCTAAAAATGTTTTATTCTAACCCAATGTGAAATACAGAGATTCGAACACAAATTTTTGCTAAATATGCAATTAATTGTGTACATGAATGACTGCTTCGAAATGTTACTTGTCTTTGTAAGCCTGTGTGTTGTATGGAGATGGAGGTTCATGCAGCTAAGGATTGTGTGACCCATGGTTGTTATAATTAGGTAATTATACCCTTGCTTAATGATCTAGCTAACAGGGGGTTTTTTTGCTGATGTTGCTTTCCCCTCTCTCCTAGAAAGTGGAAATAAATCCAATTAGATCAGTCAAGGAAGATGCCAGTAGGTTTGCTTCTTCCAAATCATTCACAAGTCATGAATTATTTTAACATTTAGTCTTCCTTCCCCCTTGGCTTCGTGGCTGTTACAAAAATTCTGTTTATTAATGCACTACGAACCAAAGCTGTCAAAATCAATCTCTGTCTCCATTTGTAAGGGTGTTCTATATGTGCAGCTGAAGGGTACAGTATGTACCTCTGAAATTTTCATGTGGGCTCTGACCGGATTTCCTGAGTAGAAGATCAGCTGACACCACAGGAATGTCACAGCCTGTGCATTCTACCCAGGGCAAGTGTCATCTACATGCTGTTCACAGAGATATTTCCAGTTCTGGAAAATGCAGTTACTGGGACCAGGTTTGGATCCATTTTTTATTACTCTTTTGTTTTAACCTGCATTTTCCTATCCAGGGCAATGAGGAGCTCTGTTTAAGCTCATAGGGAGCTCTATTTAATTATAATTGGCAGCCTGCAATCCTTTGTGCTGTCAAGGAAATCCTGGAGCTAATGGATGATACTGCAAACCTTTGGTAGTTGTTTTACACTCAGCAATTTGCTCTTTATTTAGCTGAATAAATGTCTGATGGAGCTGAGGGAAGCCACTGAGGAAACGCTGTTGGGCAGGAAATTCTTGGTGTACCAACCTCAGGAATTAATTTATTGTCTTCAAGGGTAATTTTGCCATCTAGGCTTTATCTATGCATCTGAAGTAATAAATATCAATTTATTAGTAATAAGACAATTTACAAGAGCAGTGTAACCAGACAATGGTTATGAAATGTGTCACTAACTGTGGGCAGAGGAAAATTGTCTCTGCTCAGATGGTTTTATACAGGACTGATGGCCTCAGGCTTGGTTTATGAATTGTGCTTTAAGCACAGTGAAAGAGTTTTAATACCCTGAAATAGGCACCCATTTTGCAACATGGCTATCTCGACTGCAAAGCCCAGATCATGCAGAAGGGAATAGTTTTCCCTTCCCCATTTGTAGGATCAGGAAGAAATCTGGCACAGCTGGAGTTTGTCAGAGAGTCAAAAGGTGCCACGTTTTGATACCAGCTTGTGAGACACCTCATACTCTTCTTCATCATCAAATGTTAAATTTGTCCTGTGTAATTTCAGGCACATCAATATTTGCACTTCTGCTGTGGAATTGAGTCCTGGAGGAAGGACAAGCCCCGGGCAGTGCAGAGCACTGATGCGAACACAAGCGCCTGCTCTCTCCCCGGGCAGTCGTGGCTGACTACGGGGGCAACCGAATATTCCCATAATTCTGTGTATTTTTAGACTCGGCAGTGCAGCCTGCCGGGGTTTTTTGACTGGCAGCCACTAGAGAGCACTACGGGATTGTCTCTTTTCCAAAGCAAGGTGTGGTGAACTACAGTGAGAAACGCATTTTTTTCACGTTTCTGAAGAGTCCTATTGTGTTGTGTTCTCTACAAAACAGAGGATATTAAACCAAGATTTTAGCACCTCTGGCATTTTGCTTTACACAATTATTATTCACGGCGGCTTCTTTCATCAACGTGTAATTCTCACTCAGTAGAGTTTCACTGAGCCCCCCGTAGTAGTAATTAAAGTACAGGCTATTTTTACTGTAAGGCTGAATGAGGATGCTTTGCTGCCTGCTGCACAGATAACCTTAGGAGAATCTAGCTCTGCTTTAGCTCATCCTTAGAAAAAAACTTCTGCCTCAAATCGTTCTCAAATCAGCAAACAATGAATGGAGTGTATCTATGTAAAATAGATAAACTCAGAGAAATGGTGATTCAAAGGGAAAATGCTGTGTGAATTAACCTGTTAGTCTCCCCTAATCCAAGTATTTGATGTTTCCTTTTCTGACACTGCATTTTTTTTAGATCTCATGGCCTATCTTTCATATTCCCCCCCCCACAAAAAAAAAAGTTATTTTCATTAGAAGTACCTGTGCCTTGAGATTTCTTTTCTCTTTTCATACATCCTTCTGAAATCAGCTGGACTTTTAATGTTTACACTTCGCCCTTTTAAAGCTCCTGTGTGCTTTTTGGGAGGACTTTCTCACTGAAATCATTAGTATCTTTCAGCTTATTTTATGAGCAGAGAGTTGTAGCTTAAAACTTGGTAGTGCCTGTGGAAGAAAACACATTCTCAGAAGATAATGAGGAGCCCAGAAGTCCAAAGTTTTCCTCCCCAGGTCTGCAGCTCTACTTCCAGAGAATGGTGAGTGCAGCTGTGGTAAGCACAGGAATTGTCACAGGATGGAGTTTCCTTCCTTCTTCAGAAGTTGGTGCTGAGGGGCAGAGCCACTTGTTCTACTGAAGTGAAATTTTTCTGTCAGCATTATTGAGTCAGAGCAGCTGGAAGGGAATAAACTGGATTCTGGAGAGATTAAATGTTGGGGTCAGCTGCGTAAATGGAATATTTGCTGATGTGAAAGACACCTCTCATAACTATGGTATTCATCACATCATCCTAAATAGACCAGGCCTAGAAAAAAACTTCCCCTGAGCTGCAGATCCCAAAATTAGTTTGCCAATCTGTTTATGTCAGTGTTAAACTTGAAATCCTAATTAGCAGGATTGGTTTGAAGTACTTGGCGACAAAGCCCACGTTGCTTCTCTGACGTTGAGTTGAAGCAAACTGCTAAAAATAATAACTCACAGGTGTCCCTGGACATTTGTTGGGTTTGTTTGGGCTTTTTTTGTAGTTCTTCTTCACAAATAATGAAGAAACTTCATAAGAGAGACTCCAATTCTATTCACCTTTCCAGTACCAGAATGCTCAGCTGGGAAGTGATTTGACCATATGGAAAATGTTACTGGCTTTAAATCAAGTGATGAAATGTAAAAGTTACTCAAACAATTTGTTTAAACAACTTAGAATAAACAACATTCAGGATATGGTATTTTTAAAAATTCTGATATCTATCAACTTTTTAGGAATATTTGGGGCTTTTTTGGAAGTTTTCCATGACATGCTGGACCAAGATTCTTCCCAGGAATAACCAGATTGAGACCTCTGTTATGACTTACTGTACTGAGAAATTTTCAAAGAATTTCTTATCACTTTCTGGGAATTAATGGATCTAAATATTTTCTAGTTTTTCTGAGCTTTGCAAGCATTCCTGAATGTGTGATCTCTCCAGGAATTCCTGGACCTTTTTTAGAGTTTCTGGACCTATGACCTTTCTTGGCATTTTCTCACTTTTTATAGGGATTCCTGGATCTAGAACCTGAAGTAGTTTCTGTGCTGTTCAAGGAGCTTCCCATTCTGGATTTAGATCCTTCCTGAGAATTTTCCCAGGTTTTCTAGGAAATCTTGGATCTAAGCTCTTTCCAGGAATTTCCTTCGAAAGTCCTGACAGGAACTGCAGTAGCTCCTCACGTCCCATATGCCCTGATTCTGTTTCAAGGTCTGGAAATAGCTGTTACCATTTTTTGCTGTCAGAGATAAGCATCAGTCTGTGCAGAGCTGAGGAGCTGGAGGCATCCTACAAAGAAACTATTTGAATTCCTGTTTTAAAATCAGTTACCACAAAAGTGATTTTTTTCTTTTTCTCTGTGAAAACACACTACTGAACACACTGCCCCCAGGAGTGATGATAAAACAGTGATGACTGCAATCTACATTCCCTCCATTCTCTGATTCCTCTGTTCCTCTCACAAAGTCAAAAATTACTCTCAGGCACCTTGTTAGTTAATACATTAACTCCTCATAGCACCATCCATGCAAAGGCAAGTCATAAAATGTTTACTCTTCTCCTCCTGCCAAATGCTCGGAGCCAAAGCCTTAATTGGACTTGAAAAATATGCTTATATATTTTCCTTTAGGGCACTGGAGTCTTAAACTGCTGTCTGGCTGTTGTCCTCAGTCCTGAGTTAACTTTCATGGTCTAGGTGAAAGTAAATCCAGTCTTCCCAGAATGGTCTGCTGCAAAGGTGATTTTGTTTTTTCAGGAGGAGAAACACAGGGGCAACATGGTGATGTCTGATCAAGGAACTCTGATCTATCAGAGCTTCCTGAAAACTTCTTACCTTCTTGGCTTTCTTTTAGCACAAAATGAAGAAGAAAAAGAAAAAAAGAAGAAAAAAACCCAAGAATTCATAAATATGTAGCTGCTTCCTTGCAGGTCTCTTCCTAAGCAAGGTGTGATCTCCAGCTACACATGTCCAGCACCAGGAGGTGCCAGTCCTTTATGAGCCCAGTAAAAAAGGCATTGAGCTGCTCTAAAGTGTCACTTGAAATTATATTTATTAGAACTGATGCTATAAGGAAAGACTAGTACAGATAATCTTATGTCCCAAAAGAGATATGAACTGGGGCTTGAATTTTTGTGCTTTCAGAAACAAAATTTAAAGTTGTAGTTTCTCCATTTCCTTCCTTCCTTTTCACATCCCTTTGTTTTACATCAGTTTAGGAAAATGAGCCAAAGCACCCATTTCTGTACCATCACTGAAATGAAGCAGGTGTGGAACCATTTGTTATTTTGTCACTCTTGGAATAGAACTGTATTTTTGGAAGTGACAGCAGAGAGAACAGTCTACATGAGCCAGTTGTTAAAGCTTCATCCTGTTGTGAGTTCAGTTTGAGTCGTGCATTTTTCAGTCCTAATGTTGTGTTGAACTTACCTTGCCTTCCACTAAGCATGAATCATTCCCCTTGATTAATCCTGATAATAAAATTACACACTGGAAGCCTTGTAGGATGAGAAATAATTACTGAGGCACTGTAGGAATGAGGGAGTCAGCTGCCTTCGTAGAGCACCCTTTAGAAACTCCAAAATGTCTCTTTCATAATCATTGCACAATATGAGTTGCCAAAAAAGCAGCGTTTGAGAAGAGCTTGAACTGCAAAACTGGCATGACAAGTTAGAGAAACCACTTTTCTGTGCCTCCTGGTGTGATGTTACACTGAATGGCTGCTGTGTCAAGAGAATTACTACAATCAGAGACATGAAGAATTTAAAATTAAGAACTAAAAGACACTGACTTTATAATGCCTGTAAATGATGTGACTCAAAGTAGCTGGCTTTCATCAAAACTGGAGTTAATTTGGTGAAATTACCAACAGGTTTCTTTTCACTGCTTCTTTCAAACCAGCTCTAATTATAACCTTAAAATAGCATCTTTACTGGGAAAAAAAAAAAAGTCCTAAGACATGGGTCAGCAATCTATTTCCCTTAGCTCAGATATCTTATTTAAATTTTTTGTATTTATTTTTCCCCAAGAAAAGCTCATGTTAGCTTTTCTTTCAAGTAGGTTTTTCAAATGGGGGCTTTTTGCAACTTCTTTGGGTTAAAATACAAAAGTTACAGTACATTAAAAAAACTGTTCTTTTTTCTTTTTTTTTCCTCCCTGTTTTTTCATCAAGTTTTCTCATTTACTTGTTGCAATCAGGCAATATCTACCAGCAAGCTGGCAATTAAGATTTTAGAACTCCCATTCTTGCTTTACATGAGCTGTTGGGACATGTCCTGAAGTAAACAAGTAAAACTAAAAGGCCAAGCAAAACCTCTAAAAGAGAGGCTACAAAAAGTTATCTGCCCATATATATTATAAAGGGTGGAAATATTAAAACTGGATAGTCCTCTCCTGTTTTTGATGTGTAATTTTTAAGCAAACATTAATGGTGCTGGGAATTCCATATTGCAACTGACTGGAGTCCAGCTCTGGAGTATCTGGTACAGCATCACTTTCCTTCCAAGAATTGAATTCCTCATCTTCAGAGCTGACACAGATGGTTTCCATAATACCCTTGGGAAAATGCTCTTTGGGACAGAGTTTTTCACTTAGGAATGACCAATGGCTACCTTCACTATTCCCAGTACCTGGAACAAGGGTTTTGCTCTGAGTTGCATTTTTGTTCTTTCCAGTATGAGGTGCCTGAACACCAAAGGAATAAAAGTTGTGCTCAGAACTTTGCTTCTCTGGGCAGCCTGTTCCAGGGCCTCAGCACCCTCTGAGGGAGGAATTCCTTCCCAATATCCCATCCATCCCTGCCCTCTGGCAGTGGGAAGTCATTCCCTGTGTCCTGTCCTTGTATCCCCTGTCCCCAGTCCCTCTCCAGCTCTCCTGGAGCCCCGTTAGGTGCTGGCAGGGGCTGGGAGCTCTCCCTGGATCCTTCTCCTCTCCAGGTGAACACCCCCAGCTCTCCCAGCCTGGCACCACATGGATGCACAGATCTGTCCTGGCTTTGTCACTGAGCTGGGGTAAGTCCCCAGGGACACCTGAACAAGTTATTTCAGGGCATAAAGAGTTCAAACCATTGTGTGAACTTGAAATGCAGCAGCTCCTTGGGAGGGTTGCCAAACAGACCTTCTTACCCTAGGACAAGCTAATCCACCTCCCATTCACCTCCTGAGGTAAGACAAGAATTTATCCCCTTTTGAAATAACTGCTTTTTAGGGTAGGGATGTGCATGTATCTATTTCTCATGGAATAACTGGAGCTCTTCAGGTTTATCCCCTTGCTTGCCCTGCAGAAACTTATTTGTGTATTCCAATCCTCTGCATCTTTTTTGTGGGCATAAAGGAGAAATAATAGTTTTTAATAGTTCTGTTGAGTAGTGTAAGATCTCCAGATAAAAGTGTAATACTTCCTATTTTACATATGATATAAATTATTTGACCAACTCCACTGTGAATGGGACCAGCTGTCTTTCCTCCCATGACCAGCTCAGTGATCTGGTTCCAGTGGCACCTGGAGCCAGCAATTAAACCCTTCACACCAAGCCCCTGGGCACATGGTACACATTTAAAACAGGGGAGGAGGAAATGAGGAGAGTGTCCTGCAAACCCAGCTTGAAAATGCGTTGGAAGAGAGCTCTAAAGAAAGATTTAATGACAAACCTAAAACAAGCCCCTACCTGAGCAGCAGAGGTGGCTCTGCTGGTACCAGGGGTGGCTGCTGCCAGCATTTCCCTCCAGAATTTCCCTCCAGAATTCCCTCCAGCCCAGCTCCAGGGTGAGTTGCTGTGAGGCCCAACTAAGCTCCACACAAAGCTTGGAAAAGATTCTGAGGTATTGTTGGGGTTTTTTTGGGTTTTTTTTTTTAATATGTTTTCACTTCATTGTGGTTGGTGTTTTTTGCGCTCGCCTTTTGATTCTCTGCATGATTAAGCACCTAAATGCTCGCTGTCTTTGTGGGTTGTTTGTTCCATTTGAAGTTTATTCTGTTTGTTTGGGTTTGGTTTCCATTTGTACCAAATGAAAATTAATAATTATATGCTTGTAAATAACTGGGGCAAGATTTAAAACCGAAAAAAAAAAGGAGAGTTTTTCTTTCTGCTTCCATATGTGCAGCTCCTTTAGGAAATTTTGTATTCTATTATAAATTCTCAATGCTTTTTTGTAATTTGGAAGCTCTGACTTAGTAAGGTTGACTGCCCAGAAATCAACCTGCCTATGCAGAATTAGAGTTTGTCAGAATTTCCAGTTACTGTTAAAAGGTGTATCTTTGCCAAAGAAACTGTGGTTTCATTTAAAGTTAAAAGAAAAAAAGGGGGTATTTTGGGTTTTTTTCATTTAATTCAGCCTTATTGTATTTGTTCATGTCTACATTATCAAGTCTTCATTGCTATGACTGAGACAGCAGCAGAAATTATCCCTAAATTGGATTATCTTTTGAGGGCAACTAATAATTAAATCTCCTGCAGCCCGTGCTGTTTGTAGGCAACAGAAGTAATTACTAAGTTTGACAAAATATACTAATTTGGAAAGTGTTTGAAAGTGTCTCAAATATAATGGAGTTACAAGCCAGCAAGGGGTTATTGGTCTAGCCAACATAACCATGGCATTTCATTTAGCTCCACAAACTGTTTGGATTACTGTCTGAGGAGGGCTTCTGTTCATCACTTTTTAATTTGATTCTACTGTACAGCAAAACTGGCATTTCAGCTTGTTTTTTTTAAATTGCTATTGTCAAGGTTATGAACTTGGTTACCACCCTTAGCTTAGATGAGATTTTTTAGAAGGAATGTTTATCAAAGTTCTTCCTTCCCTTGGTATCCAGAATTATTTGATATAAGTGGATTTTTTCCTTCTCTGTATTTTTTTCTTTAAGTTATATTTTCTGGCTTGTTCCATGAGATTTTCTTACCCAACTGGTAAGGTCTAGTTCTGCACTGTTCTCATCTGTCTCTATATATTCTTCTTAAAACAATAAAATTCTCACTGTGAAAAACTTCCTATTTGAAGTGGGATGGCAGCATTCATTTTTAATGTCTGCTCTCTGTGTTCCAACATGGCTTGCCTCTGGCTGGAGTTCTTGCATGTCTCCAAGGATATTACTAATTCACTTTGGAAAAGAATGGAAAATCTGTTTTACAAAGGTTTTAAGTCTTTTAAACTGCTTTTGTTTCAAAATGAGTCCACTCCTTCCAAATTTAAATTCTTTCTTGAAAGAAAATATTTTTGTTTTTCACTCTTATAGGGAAAAAACTACAGAATAAAATCCATATCAAGATTAATGGTGATATTCTTAATTATTTTTGAATGAAACAAGATTTCTTTAATAGTACTGGAATTAGTAGTAGGATTATGTTTTCCCCACTTGGAAAAGTGAGATGAGAGAAGACAGTAACGTTTTGTCTATTGCTTTAAATTTAGCAAAATTACAGGAATTACTGAAGAATTAGTCCAAGTGGGTTATTTAACCTTGGTTTGGTTACCCAACACTTCTTCTCATTTATTATCCAGTTATATACTTGCAATGTTATTCTACTTCATTCCAGCCCACTCTAAGCCACTTCATTGCATCTTTTTTCAAAACACAACATTTTTCATGTGTGCTTCAGTGTGACTAAACTTTTTTAGCTTTTTCTACTTGGTTGAGAAACAGTCTTTTTTTTTTTTTTTCTTTTTTT
>VXBB01016990.1:704412-752497 GCA_013399915.1 Illadopsis cleaveri | reverse complement strand
TCTGTATTTTCTGGTATGAAAGCCATATAGATTGGATCTTAACCCTCAAGGAAAATATTCCAGATTCTTCCTTCCAGGTATACCTGTCAGTGGCTCATCTGCTTTATCTTAGAAATAAACGCCTTGGAGGAGAAAAAATGCATCAAAATAATTTCTTGAATTGTGACACTGCAGTGATCTGTATTGGCTAATGATCCATCCCCAAATGTGTGGTGTGAATCTGCTCCTTCCCTTTCAGTCTTGGAACATTAAACTTGCTTTATTTTGAGGCAATTGCTGTATATTCTCATTTAAATGCATATATATATGAGTGAAGAATGTTCCTTCTTCGCTTTTAGGTAGAGGTGGAGATCTCTTTATTTACAGTAACTGATTGGCCTTAATTACTTTTGGAGATGATTTCCATGAATCACTGAGGTTCAGATTTTTGCAGACTCTCCCAGGAGGCTCCATTTGTGCTTTCCTGTTCCTCCCACCAAACAGGGGAGCCAGGGGAAGAGGGCACATTGCATGCACCACTTCTGGATTTTCTTCCCTCTGCTTTGTGGAGGGAAGAAAATAAATCAGGATTGCCATGATCTGATGTGATGCTGGATCTCCTGTACGTGAATGAGAAAGAAGTAAAGGCTGAGCAGCAGAAAACAGAGCACTGAAATAAATCCTGGCCCTGCTGGAGCCACTGCCTGAAGTTCATCCTGATTTCCCCATGTCCTGAGGGAACACTTTGCATGTTGCATGTTCTGCAATGTTCACTCTTTGTAGCTGAGCCTGGACACGTTGGATGTCCCTAATTAAAGTAATCTAGGAAATTTAAACAGCTGAGCTTAAAAGTTAGCCTTGAAACGTGTGTTGTATTCATGCAACAAGTCTCCTGGAATACTGATTTAAATATTTGCCAAGAGTGCTGTCTGAAACCATTCGAAGAATATATTCTCCTCTTAAGACCATAGACTTTCTTGTCTATTTTTTTTTTTTTTCAAAATGAAAACTATTGCACATACTCTTCCATAAAGTAAAACCCTATCTCTTATCATTTCTCATCTCTCCAGGGGTGGGACATAAGATAATCATGATGGAGAGAAGGGGCAGAGCATGTGGGGTAAAGGAACTATTGCCTATATGAGAGAAAATTTCTTTTTCTCTGTGTGAGACAATAGTAGAAGTTCTGTCCTTTGGTCTTGAGTGGAAGAAGGTGACAGTGAAACAGAAATATTTTTCAAGTAATAATGGGACTTCCTTTTAGTCAAAGAGGCAAGAGGGCTATGGGTAACATGCACGGTTTTTCAGGAGAAACACTGAATCTTTTAGACAGGCTTAGTAATAATGGGAAAAACAATCTAAAATCTTTGGTTTAAAAAAAAAATTATAAAGACAGTAACAGCATTATTTTTCACTCTTGAATATGTTCCATGCTACAGCACAGAAAGCAATTAATATTTCATAACAGTGTGAAATTGTATCACGCAGGTGTCATCAAATGCAATAATTAAACCTCAGCAGAGTGGTTCAAACATGCTGTTACTGGTGTGGCCAGGCAATGCTGGGAGGGATGGGGGATGGAGGCTGCTGGGGGAGCCCGGAGGCAGCCGGGGCTGAAAGGCCAATGTCAGCAGCACCTTAACGAGCTGAGAAAAGGCTCCGTGCCCAACAAGCTGCTTCTTGTGCTCTAATAACTGCTCATTCCTGATACTGCTCCCTCTGACAAACCTGTATAAAGGTGAAGAAACATGAACTGGGAGTAGCATACCTGAGCCACAGTTTGGGAGGTTTCTCCTCTTGCTTTAGGGGGCTGGTGGTAAAAATCATAGAGATATCACTGAGCTACAGAGGACCAGGATGGACCCCTTGTGTAAGAATATTGGTTTTATAACATGCATTCCTTTCTCATAGGGAGCATCCAAGAACAGTTATTCAACTCAAAAGATTGAAAGGCCAAGTTTTATCCTCTCTGGGTTTGTGGGAATCTGTCTTATCTTAAGATCAGTGGCAACATTTATCTGCAAGAAGAGAGTATATGTGAATGCTGGGCCATGATTGCAGACTTTGGATTCAGGAGACAGACTGGCAAAAGTAATATTTGAACACTTGAAGTTTCTAATTTAAATCAGGAACTCACCTTAAGAATTTCTCAACTATCACCCCTAGAAATGAAGGACTGAACTGTACTCTTTAAAGACTTACTTGATTTTGTTTTTATAGTGCACAGTCTTCCAGAATGACCTTTTAAATCAAGTCTTACTAATTTGGCTAGAGAGTGGGAAAATAAAAGCAAAGAAACACCCTCAAAACAAAATCTAAAAATTAAGAGGCTGCTGGGTAGAGAATGGTAAACCAAAAAAAAGATTGCTTCTGAATTGGCAAGGGAATTTATATATTATGCCAGGTATCTTCTCTTGTGAGATGAGTTTAGATTTGGAGAATAGAAGATGAGAGCCTTAGGACAGACTGGAATATGGAGAGCAAGGCAGCTGGGAATTTTGGAGGGTTCCTGTTCCAGGTGGAAGGTGTTGTCTATAAAATGCAAGTGAAGCCTCACAGGTGAGGGAGGCAGCAAACATCTGGCAGAGCACAGCACTCAAAGTGGGCAAAATTAGAGAACAGGCTGAGGGTGACCACTGGGAAATTCCTCTGAGCCTCTGCAGAGTTTCTGTTCCCATTTGTGAGGAGGTGCCATCATTTGTTTTGTGACACTTGGAGAAAATACTTCCTGCCTGTAAGTAACATTTGGGTTTAGATTTGTCATGTGGGAATGTATCAGTGCTGTTTCTTTGGAAAATACCTGGGCCAGCTGAGTTCTCACTGGGAATCCAGCTCAGTGGGAGCTGATGTGAAACTGCAGAAATCTTTCTGTGGGAGAGTTGGAAGCAAAGACACTTGTGATATTCTGACTAGGTAGCTTGGAAATGTTTAAACCAAAGACTGGGATTTTATTTGAAAAATCCTGTCTTGGTGAAGCAAAAATTGCACCAATTCCAGCACACTTTCTGACAGATGTGACTGATCATTAGTGAAACCTGTGGTTGGCTCATAGGGTGCTAAAAATCATAGATTTTCAGGATTTGTGGTTCCTTGGCCAGAGCAGTGTAACTATTCCATAATCCTGCTTCTGAAATGGAAATGAGAGAGCAAATAACCCATCCTAAGTGAAGGCCCTGCTGGTGCCCTGCCAGGCATTCCAAGCACTGATAAGTTTGCTTGGCCTGGCACCTTCAGGATGGGGATGTTGGGATTTTGTGCTCCCTGATAGCACTTGCCCTACCTTTAAGAGGACTTTATGGAATGCCCTTATCTTTCCTGGAGCAGCTGAGGCTGTTGCCAGAATTAGGACTGGCACGTGCAGTTGCTTGGAGCCAGAGCAGTTTCTGTCTGCTTTTGTTTTGGAAAAAAAAAAAAAAGGAGTTATTTAAAATATTCAGATTTTTTTTTTAACTGTATTTCTCATGCTGGATTTATTTGTTGGGTTTTCTTTTTCTTGAATGTGGGTTTGTGTGGGGTGTACTGTCTCAGAGAGGGGTGATGCTGCTGATTCAAATTTCTTTCATAATGGAAGTTACAAGGTTACTCAACATTCCTGGCTCTTAAGATAGAATTGTGCATCTAAAGTTGATGGGGTTTCCTCAAGCCACCAGACTACCACTGCTGCCTTCTGGTGCTTCTTGATTATTCAGTAATAATGTAAGGACAAGTGCAAAAATGTTGCTAAATATATCCCAGTAGAACTTGCTTTTTGTTATGGCAGAACTTGGTGCAGTCTGTGCTGTGGTTACTGGTGCTTCACCAGAGCAGTGTGTGCTCTTACCTGTTTTTTTAATTATGTTGTTTTTCAGCTGCTGCTTTTGACTTGTTTAAAATACCTGCTCAATCATCTGCAACTCTGCTCCTTTTTAGAAAGCAGCAAATCCCTTTGAGCTGTTCTTTGGATGGAATTAGTCCTGTTCCATGTGTAGCTGACAGGCTGAACCCTCATGCTGTGATATTTAAATAAACATCTTTGCCTTGCATCGGTTTCTCATAAATCCTATTCTTATGTAACTACACGTTTTATTTGGGACAGTGATATCTTGGTAAGCAATGTTGGCTTAGTTGATTTTTGTGGCACAGTCACAGGACCTAAATATGCAAACAGTGAGGGTTTTTTGGGTTCAGGTCCCATAGAACAGAAATACAGGAGGATCAACTTTAAATCAAGAAATTGAGCAACTCTTTTCTTTTATGTTGTTGTATACAACAGAGTTAGAGATTGTTAATTCAATGACTTCTGGGAAATCACAATACAACAGTATTTTGGCTTGTGAATTGCTCTGCCAATGTAATTATGTAGGTGTAATATATTGTGGATTTTTTTCCCCTAGCTCTTATATTGGGGCTGGGTTGCTGCCTTTATATTTGGTTCACATTTTCTGTCCTGTACAATAATATATAATTCAGTATTTATTAAGACTTTATGTGCAATGGCATCTTTCCACAGTCCAAGCTTCATTTGTGGTAGTTGTTTTGGGTAAGATATAATTGTACAGTAAACTAATTGTGGTTCAATACAGAAATGCTGTTAGGAAAAAATTGCAAACATCTACTGACCTGCCCAGTCTCTCCTCCCTCTTAAGACTATCTAAGACAGGAGAAATGAAAAGCCAAACTGTCCCCATGCCAGTTGCATTAGAAACTGACAAAATATTTAGAAAAACTTGTTCCTAAGCAAACATGTACATTAGGAAATCAGATGGATGTGTGATGGATCTGATCATGAACACAAATTAAGACCCCCAAATTGCTGAAGACAGTTAAACAACCTTGGTGCCAAATGAGCTGCAGCATGTTTGGACACAGTGGATTGAAATGTCTGGAGTCTTTTCCTCCAACACACCTTTCAGCCACACAGGCTGAGCTGTGACTGGGGCCACTCATCCCTTCCCTGGAAATCAAAGGTTTCTGTATTTTCTGCTGTTATCACTCATGGCAAAAGAACTCTTCTTGATTCTATCTTAATGTTGCTTTGCCTTCTAGAGATTTTATTCTTGTCTTTAGAAAAAAAGGAAGGTGGCAAATATCCTGTATTCTCGCATCTCTTTTGTGAGGAGATTTTTTCCATATGCACTGAGAAATGAAATAAGTAACTAGCTTTAAAAAGGAAGTTTATCTATGTTGAATCTTATTCCAGTGTTCTCATTACCATCAGTGTAAGAATTTCCCAAAAACCTCATTTTCCTCACTGGTAAAATGCAATTCACTTTCCTCTGGGGAGACAAAGATGAGTGATAGAAATGAATCATAGAAGGCAGAGATGAGAAAAGAGATTAAAAACAATAATGCAAGGGGGAATATTTTGGTAGCATTATCTTGGGTTTGATGGTATGACTCAGTCATAAAATGTTAGTTGGCTATTGCCATTCCTGTAGAACTGAGAAAAACATCAAAGAAGACCCCCTACATCTACATAGAAATGCCTGGAGGGGCTGCAGAGTATTGCCAAGGTGAATCCTCTAGGGAGTAATGAAATTGGAATTGCTTTAGCCACAGTTGAAAGGTTAATGTTCTTGTGATGAATGATATGACAGCATATCAATTACCCTGCTTACTTCTCAGTGCTGGGTGTTTTGTTGTCTAAATTGGCCATCCAGCACAATTTTTTTTTGTTTACTGGTAAATGCAGAACTGTTTGGATCTCTGTTGTCAATGCCTAGGCCTGGCCTTGGTGTCTGCTTAAAAAAGCAGAACAAACAAAAAAAACTCAACCAAACAAAAGCAACCCACAAATTACAAACCTACATAATGAAAAGCAAGAAAATACTAATGTCTTACCTGAATTTGAAAGGGTAAGGTTTAATTTAATGAGCTATGCACAGGTAATAGACTTGCTTTGTGAAACTCAGAATTTCCTTGTTAAAGTTGCATCCCGAGATCTCGAAGGCCTTATCAGTCAGTGACCTTCATTTCTCTATCACATCTCCAGTTCTGGGCATTAGACCTCCTGCCTGCAGAGCCGATTTTCCTTGCTCTGGTGGCATTTGCCCCGTTTGCAGCTCAGATCACGGAGGGTGAACACGAGCAGTGAATTGCTCCCGGAACAGCAGCATTGCTACAGCCCAGGGGCTTGCAGGATTTCACTCCATTTCCATAACTGCCCTCTTGGCATCACCCAGCCTCTGGCCTCTCATTATCAAATGCTTTTTGCTTCAGTGACCAAACCCCTCCTGTTTTCTTTGCTTACCCACAAAATATCCCCATTCTATCCACAACTCCCTCTGGAATTCCCAAACCAATAGTTGGGCAATAGGCACTGACTGCTCTGTTGCATTCCACACTGCTTTTAGTCTGACTGAGCTGCAGATACTGAAGTGTTTCTCTTCAGGCCAAGACAGCACCAGTTTCTGGCACCTATGATCAGTTCTGCAAACCTTTAGAAACAAATATTAAAAAAAATTAATAATTCTCTAGCACTTTATTGATTTGACTGAAAAAAAGATTCACTTGGCCAGAAAAATCAAAGGTTGTCTGTGATGCGTATGGACAGCAGGATTGGGTAACATTTTGAAAAGCAGCCTCAAGCTTGTTTCATTCTATTTAAACTCTACAACAGTGGCTGGCAATGAATTCCCTCTAATAAAGGATCTTATCAGTGTTGTGGTTGTTTTGAGTTTACAATTTGATCTGTCTTCCTTTGCCTTCCCAGTGCTCCGTCTTTTAGCTCTGACATTCCCTGCTGTGTTCTCCACTACTGAGTGTTTATCCTCTTCTCTGCTCACACAGTGGGATTTCCCCAATTTATTTGGAGGCTTTTGTTAGGTGAGAGGTGGCAGTGGCTTTGTGAAGTGCATCCCAGTGTTCTTTTCTATGCTGGTCCATCTGAGCAGTAAGAAAGCAGTCCCAGGAATAAACCGACTGTAACACTTAGTGACTCTCTCAAAGCATGGGACACTTAGCCATGTTTATATATCCTGCAGAAAAATTATCTGGAAAAGTTTATCTCTGAAGTTGAGCTATTTTTTTTTTTTTAATAGTTTTTGTTTTGTTTTAGTCTTCTGGTTATGACGAATTGTACAGAAAGTTTCCAGTGTTATGTATGTGCTTCACCATGGTGCTAAATTACCATGTTACTGTCATGTCCCAGAATGGAGAAACATCTGTATTAGCAGTGCTTTTGGCAGTGTTTTTTGGCACAGTAACCATCCAAATCTTACTGATTTCCTGTGTTACACACCAGCAATAACCATTTAAGTTCTGATTACCTAACCACAGCTACTTACCTCATGCACAGAAAACACTTGAGTTTGGGAAGCAAAGTGTAATGAAAATAAACCTGTTAAACTAAAGAGCTTTGTGTAGCTCAGTCTTAGCAAGTCTTGGACCTGATGAATGCAAACATTGTAAATGGACTGATGAGGAACAAGTTTGGCTTTTGGACAAATTAAGAGTTTGTGTGGAAAACAGCAACACATTAGCACATTAATTTTAAAAAATCCTTTAAATTTGCTCTCAGAAACTGAGCTTAGGTCAGTTTTAATTATGAAGAGATCTAGAACACTGATGCCTTCTGCTCTCATGTAGTGCCTTTCTCTACTTATGCATTGTGCCCTGAAAACTCACAGGACACAATGCATAAGTGTGGAAGAGTAAAGAAAATAAATGCTCTGCAGGTTTTCTACATGTAATTATAATCCAATTTTTCCATTGTTAGTGCAAAAGAAAAGAGGAAGAGTGCATCCACAACACAATCTGCATGCTTGGTGTTTGCAGTAGCTCCCTTGTCCTGGTGATAAATGGAATATACTCTTCTCTCCATGTCCGGATTATAAATCACTGTTTGCAACTGTTTGCATGTGGCCAAGAACCTCAGTGTTTGTCCATCCTGACAGAATCTGTTGTGCTGAAACAATGCTGTCACCTCTACATAAAACTGCCAGAACATCTCTAAAATGACAATAAGCCAATGCTTTGAAACAATTCTATCAGTTATGTAAAGGAAAGGTTAAGAGGTGACCCATCATTTCTTATTCTTAAAATATGCTGTGTTTTGAAAGCATTTTGGTGATTATTTACCTATAAAGAAGTATGCTTGGTCAGTCTAAGTTCACATACAGCAAAGGGCTCTGTGTTTTAATTGGCTCTCATGAGTTCTCTGAAACGTAAAAGCAACAATGTTATGATTACGTTTCAAGGATCTCTTGTATATATTTTTTATATTTAAATCTAATACCTCTTAAGAAATCACAGAACCCTAAAAACATTTAGGCTGGAAGGGATTTGTGGAGGTTATCCAGGCCTTGATCTTCCTGGGGCAGGGCCCTCTTGTAAGTTAAATCAGGTTACTAGGGACTGTGTCCAGTCATGTTTCGAAAATCTCTGAGGATGGAGATTCCAGTCCCCTGAGCAACTTGCTTCAGTGCTTAATCAGTTTACTTCTAAACATTTTTTTTTCTATATAACCAATCAAAATTTCCCTTACTGTGATCCTTGTCCTATCCTTTCCCCATGAACCTATAAAAATGATTTAGCTCCACTTCCTCTGTATCCCACTTCAGGCAGGGAAGGATGCCAATCGTTCTTCAGCCTCCCTTGTCCCAGGCTGACTGAAGCCTCTTCCATGGCCTTGGTGTGCTCCAGTCCCCTCACCATGTGGTGGCCTCTGCTGCCCTGGCTGGGTTCAGGATCTCTGGCTCCTCCTGGGTGTTCCAAGCCTGGACACACTATTCCAGAAGCTGAGCAGCCTCATGTGTGCCAAGCAGAGGAGAGCAGTGGTTTCCCTGGTGATTTCCCTGCTCTGGATGTACTGGTGCAGTTGTCTTTTGCCCCTGTGCAAGGGCTCCCTGCTGGCTCCAGTTCCACTGGGACCCAAAACTCCTGTGCAGAGCTGCTGCTGGGCCATTCAGTGCTCAGCCTGTCCTTAAGCTGTTCCTGCAGTTCCAAAATCCCCTCTCAGTCCCTTCTCAGCACTCTTGCATCTCACTGAAATCAGCGTTGAGGGGTGCAGGTCAACTTTTCGAAAAAGGCTGCTGGAAAAGATATTCTCTGTAACTGGGGCCAAATATTCATTGAGCATGGGGTGCCACTGGTGGTGGAGCAGCAAAACCAGAGCTTGTCATGTGCACCATGACTTTGTTCCTTCCCTGCTCAGCCTGTGGATTTCAGCTCTGATGTTTGGTCTGTGCCAAAAAAATGTGCAAGCACCGAGACAGTGGTTTTACTTTCAAGTCTCTGATTAATCCAAATCATCTTTAGAGTTATGGCTTTTCTCAAACACAGGCAAAGGGGCTTTTTCTAATGGATGCAGGGGTTTAGTGCAAAGGACACAAAGTTTAGTGTGTGTTTAGTTTTCTTCATGTTATGTGCTGTATTAAGAATATTGAAGCACCAGAAATAGCAGTAAAACAAAAGCAAATGTTAATATCCTACTAGCTTTAACATTGAAACCCTAATCTTTTTATTAACAGACGGACTCCAGACTCTGTGCATTAAGTATTTTAAAAGTCGTTTGACATTTAAACAGCAAATGGATCACTTCAAAGAATACACACAAGAAACGAGGGCTTCAAGCATAATTATCTTTTAAGTGATAAAGAGCTTTTCAGTCTGATGTATAGTTAATGTAACTTCAATCCATCCTTAATTAATAAATAAAAGCACCCATCAATTGGATGCTATGTCCTACATAGGTCTCAAAGTGTTTTGTCATATCAGCATCCCCATTTTGGCCGGAAAAACTGTGAAATAACCTTCCCAATGTTCTCCAGCAGGAGAATAATGATTACAAAATATACAGTCCTGAGTAGTATTGTAATGTAGTTGATGTTAGCTAGATAAAATTCCTAAGTATTTATTGCATCCACTCTTCATCTATTTAGAAATTAACATACACCAATGCATCTGAAGCAATTAGGATCCTAATGTAAGAACAGTGACAGTGCCATGAAAAAATATTGATTTTAAATACAAGCCAGTAGAATATTTATAGGAGCTGAAAAGTGGCTGAAACCCTTTGTCCCTGTGTTTCATTCTTTAAAAAAGAAAAGAAGAACCAAACACCAACCCCTACAAAATAAAACCCCTCTAATTATTCCAAAATGCTTTACTCCCATTCCACTACTCCCAAAATGCAGCTCTCTGTCTGGTAAGAAGTTCAGTCCTCAGCAAAAATCCTTTGCTGGTTTTGGACTGAGTTTATTTATATTTGTTTTATACATGTTTATCCTTGGGGTGAGCCCGGCAGTGATGAGAATTCCAGACTTTGTGGAACAAAATGCATTTCATAACTGGACAAAGCAAAGCCAGGAAGAGAAGGGGCTGCTCGCATGCAATTTTAAGCACCCTGGTACACATTTGTTCAAAGCCCTCATGATCTTTGATATATTTGTCATCTTTAGTGTTAAGTCCTCCATTCTAAGGCCATAAAGATGTGAATAACAGAAATGAGTGCACTGAGTTATTTGGGGGACTTGACCACTGTGGGCTCACTGCCCAAAAGGAGAGATGAGTTTGTTTATTCCATAGCCAGCAAGAAAATCTTTCATAAGAATTGTTGAGAATTTAATAATAAATTCTTTCATAATTTTGGTAAACTACATGGTTTTTTATGCCATTTTCTTGAGTAAATACTTCAGAGTCAAAGACAACAAAAGATATAGTGAATAGTCATTATTTCATATGTAAATTACTATATAAATGTGCCAGGAATGTTGTATTACACAATTCCTGTGCCACTCAGTACTTAAGCCATCCAGTCACTACAGTTAGCAAAGCACCAATCTATGCAGAAAGAAGGGGATGGTATTAAATTTTGGCTTAGCTTTCAAGGAGGTTAAATACTTGAAATCATACACATTAACTGGTAACAACTCCCTATGCATCTTATGTATTATGTTGGCATTTAAAAACAAATGTTTCTAAACATCCTACGCAACTTCTGCATGTTACAATGGTAAAATGGTAAAGAATTAGGAAGGACCTCACAGTTATGCAAGGCCATTGGGTTTCCTATTAAAAATGTTTTTAGGAATGATTTTTAAACTCCACCTATAGAGAAAGGAGAGTTGTATTCAGAGAAGAAGAGAAAAGACTATAAAGTGCTTGATTAGATGGACCTTTTAGGCTTAAAAACCACGAATAAATGGAAATTCGTTATCAAACATTCTTGTCTGTAACACTCAAGCTTGCAGAAGTCTTCAGTGTGTTAATACACAGTTCCAGGAATGCTGAAAAATAAGGATCAGTGGTGGCCTTACTGTGAAAAAGTCAGCAGTTAGTCTGTAACATAGAGAGAGGAAAAGCCAGTCTAAGCAAAGAAGGTCTATCATGAGCTGTTGTTATTGGCATTCTGTTGCTCTTGGGCTTAACTGAGAATACTCAAAGTCCTTCTTGCTCCACCATGTTCCCAGATTAATCCAGACCTTGGTAATCAAGGTAATGGCTGAGGGAGTGATTTGTTATAGGTGGGGCTCTGCTCTTTTCTCCCTTCTTTTTACAAGCTGAAGAAAAATTTATACTGAAATTTACTTACAGAGCTGAAAAGCTTTCAGTGTCAAGCAAGGTGTTCTGCTGCTTTTTAAAGTTTGGAAATGAAAATGAGGGGTTGAGGGAGAGCTGAGATTTCGGAAGAGGGGCCTGGAGCTCCAAAATATATATGTATGTACATTATATTTTTGTCCAATTTTATGATTTTCAGTTTCCCATTTATTTTACATCGGTTTAGTTTCAGGAGGCTCAGAAATCTCCCTTTGCTCTGTCCATTCTCCCTGGCTGCAGTAATAAAAATGTGACTTCAAGCAGATTTTATTCTTGGGGAAAGAAAGAGCAAGCGGCCTTGCACTGCACAGAGCTGCTGACATGCAATGGTATCAATTTGGTGTTGGACTACATGATAAATTTGTGATTTTGTATTAGAACTTTACTATGCCAAGATGACAGCCCAGTCAGAAGACTGCGTGTTTCTAATCTGGCTTTGTAATCTTATTTACATTTACTTGTGCTCATGAGTAATCTCTCTGAAGTCAATGGTATGAATCCAGTCATAATGAAATTATTTGTTGTTTATTTTTTCTCCTCTGGTAATTATGCTTTGCTATCTGATTGTTTTGTGACCCTTGAAGCAAAAGGCCCAAGAACAGAAATAAAAATCTTCTTAGCTTCTGCACTGGAGCCAGTTCTGAAGAAGTGAAAAGTTCTTATATTCTATTCTCAAAAGCAACACGCAATCTGGCAAGGAGTGTTCATATGGTTTCAGGAAGGTGGCTGATATATTTCAGATTTTTAAATATAGATGGATCTGTGTGATAAAGCTCTTTTGGATGAAAGATAAGGATCTAAAATTGTAACCAGTTGCATCTGCAGTAAGCCTGAAAGAATCTTTGTTCAGTGAGCTATCACACACACAAAAATACAAGATTGAAAGCAAAACCAGGCAGCTGATATTCAGGTCTAGGAATAAAGCACAATAACTGCTACATTCTGTAAGTATGAAATATATAATATTTATAATATATTTTACTCTTGCTACTCAAAAGCAGTAAGTCAACTTTGAAATAATTTAATCAACAGAAATGAAATCAGCCTGGGGAAAAAAAAAGTGAATTTTTAAGCATAGCTTTTCCTTTTCCCGAATTGCCTCTTCACATTCTGTATGAAATTTCACAGAAGATTTAGATAAAGTTTATTTTCTGAGGCACAAGAAGTGCTCTGCCCTCTTCCCATCCTACTAATATTATTGCAAATTTTACACAACTTTTTTGTTTTGTGCCAGTGATCAGAAAACATGTTCTGCTGTTTTCCACATTTTTCAAACTCTGACTTTTCATACTTAGTTGTGCCAAATATTTTTCTCAAGCTGTTTCAAAAACTAAAGTCCAAACTTCATTTAAACAATTTCATACAATTAAATTATTTGTATAGTTATGACATTAAATAATGATTTGTATAGTCATTTTACTCAGTGCTTTGTTCATCCAGTCTAGTATGAAATGCTTGTTTCTGATTGAAGTTTAAGTTAAAGGACAAGACAAACCCCAGGAACATTATAATAGAATTTTTTGTGGTTTTTCCCCCCATGGGGTTTGTTGAGTGATGCTTGAACAGTTCTATGTTGGAGATTTTGTTGGGAATTTGGGGGGGTTTATTGTTTGATTTCGTTTTTAATCTTCACTATGAAAGAATTGTGAGAGGTTTGGTCAGTTCTCGTCCTGCAGACCAAGTAGTGCCTATTGTTTGTGCTATTAATCTGTGGCATTTGGAGTAGTTTATTTTTAAATGATCCTAAACAATGCAGTAACCCAGAATACTTTGTTATAGCCGATATAGAAAATTTGGAGTGTTTTTCACTTGAGCACATAATATCAAAGTTCTAGAACTCAAAATTCTAATGAAACATAACAAACTTTAAAAAGAAAAAGTTTTTTAAATTTTAAAATGCTGCATGCAGGGGGAAAAAGTGCATCCAGATAATTCTCTTACACTTAAGATGTGACCTGTATCTCTTCCTGGTCCATGGTTTGTTCCACAGATGGATGAGACTGATACCTTTATCACATTGGGATTAATCATTATAAAGCTTTTCTTTAAAGATCTCCAAGTGGAAATGCTGATTTGTGGAATGGATGCTGTCTTCAAGTCTTCCAATTTTTGTCATTTGTCACACACCAAACTAAATATTGAGTCAGATATTGATAATCAATGGAGATTGACTCTGTAGCATTTTGCTGATTTTCAATAGAACATTGATGGAGATATTTTTGTCAACCCATTTAAGATGTTACAGCCAGTGAGCTGAATTAATTGCATCAAAGGCATTGACGTATTATTATAGAATTGTGGATCTTAGACTGAATCAAAGTTATTGTGTCACATGTGGGAACAGGCTGAGTGAAATAACTGGCCACATTGAAGAGGTTCTAGTGGAACTCTGGTAAAAATGTAGGTGCAAGAGTAGTTTTGGTAACCAGGGCCATTCTGAGCAGTGTTCGTGGCTTCGCTGGGCTGCAGAATGTCTCGTTTCTGTGCAGTGACTCTAGGGGAGGAAATGGAGCTCAAACGTTTGGGTTCTGAGGATTTTTGTCTTCTTCATGGAGACTTTGTAACACATATAACGAGTGCCCTTTCATGTGTTGCTGCACAATGGAAAAGGAACAATCTCTGATCTCCTGCTTCCCGCCAGCAGATTTTTTTTGCCCAGAAGCAGACCCTGACTCGACCACCCAGCTCAGGGAGGCTTCAAAGGGAATTGCACGCTCGCATGTGGAGCTAAAGGCGGGTTTCCTTTATTCAGGGCAGGCATCCCATGGAAGGGCTGATGTCCCCTTCCAGGGAGTTGTCCCCGGGAGCTCCGGGATTGTCCCCGCGGGCCCCGGGCGCAGTTTGGGTCCCTCGGGGGCGGCCCCGGGCCGCCAGGTGGCGCTGTGCGGTCACGTTCTCCCACAGCGGAATGGCGCGGGAATGGTTCGGGATCCCAGGATGGATTAAACCCCTTCTGTCCTTAATAAGTAGGTTTTTAAAAAATGTTTTTGCCATTCCAGTACTGACAGATTTCCATCTTGCCCTGAGGGTTATCTTTCTTTTACTGAGCCTGCGGACGTGCCACCGTGTGTTATGATCGCTCGGGTCCTAAAGCGCTGCCAAGTTGTTTGAGGTCAGGTCACCTTCGATGGCAAAGTCACCTCTGTGAAAGCTAAACTCACACTTTAAAAACCTGTGCGGAGCTGAGCTGTAAATCATGGTCTATACTCTTGTAGAGTCCCCCATTGATTTAATTCAGTTTGGGCAGTTCCTTAATCATGTGGCAGCTTTGGCTGCAGTGATCCATCCAAGGGCCAGGGAGCCTCCAGTCCGAGGAAAGGCTGAGAGAACTGGGGTTGTAAAAAGGCTGACAGGATACCTTATCGTGTTCCAGTATTTAAAGGGTGTGTAAACAGAAGATGGAGACTCCCTTTTTACCCGGAGTCATGGAGAAGATGAGAGGTAATGAGTACAAGTGACTTCAGGGGGCATTTCAGCTGGACACAAGAGTGCAGATTTCCACAAGGAGAACAATCAGCCACTGGAATATTTTCAATTCTCATTCTCAATCGAATTCTCAATTCAATTTCTCTTTTCAATCACACTTGACTTTTGCCTCGGTGCCCCTTCTTGGCCAGCAGGAGGTCATTTTCAGGAGACACTGATGACTTTCTTCCCACGGCCACGGAGCAGCTGGAGCTGTTTCATGGCTCTGCAGGTAATTGCTGGGTGACAGGCAGAGTTTAACATGTTTGAACTGCCTGAAGGGATGAGCTGACTGAAGAACTGCAAAAGTTACAAAACTCAATAAGCAAACAGGGCCTGGCCCCCAGCCTAGATTTCAAAGAGGTGTTGTGACCCATCAGCCGGAGCAAGGATCCAGCCTGGGAATTCCTGGATTTTACAAAAGGACAGAATTAGGAAGGCAGGCATCCAGTGAGGATACCCAGAGGGCACACACTTATTGCAGAAACTCCGTGTAACATCACAAAAATATGGGAAAAAAACAACTGGCTGCTTTCCTGAACACCTGGCAGCCAGGTATTCAGGAAGGTGGGAACTCCTTTAATGAATAATGAATTTTGTGTGCTAAAAGCACTGCACACACATGGTACCTTTGGCCTGGGTTGCAGACATGGGGAGTCTGCCCAGACCAACACAATGCACAAGAGGAGGGTGTGAAATCACTCACAATTTAAAGATTTTATTTGCCACAGAGACTGCTCATCCAGGCTTTGTGACGTGGCCACATCCATTCACTGCAGAAATCCATCAGAGCGAGAAGAATGATATTCCAGGAAAGAGATGGGCCTGAAGAAAGTAAACAAGAGGGTTTGTTATTAAAATTAACAGAAGAGGATTTTAAAAAAAGTATCAGAATGCTCTGGAAACACATTTCCCAGAGCAACAAGCTTTGTAGGGCAACTTACACAAGCCCCTGCCCCCAGCTACTGTTTCTGTGCTGCAAACCCCATCCTCTCTAGGCAGATTTCTCACAGGTATGGATTGCCAAAGGTAAAACAGCAGGGATATTTCCAGCTCTGGCGTAATTTAGAGTGTTTACCTTCAAAGAAAGTGTTTTATTCAGATGTCAGAAATCTCGTTATATGAGCAGAATGAGAAAAAAAAAAAAGGAAAATTTTCAGGCTAATGAACTGTGAATGTTTCATTAGTCATGAAGAATTTTTCTTAGGACTTTTTAAAGAAATAGGTGAGAAAATATCAGGATGAGAAATGATGAGAAAAGATAATACAATTAACAGGCTTGGCCAAAAGAAGGCTGAATTAAAGATATTAAACTTGCAAGAAATTCCTTTTCCAGACTTGCCCCACCACAAAAAAAAGATAAATTTTCCCTAAAAGCCAGATACGAGACCCAAGAATGGAGAAGAAACTGTTAGTACTTGGTTGGAATGATAGCTGACTTTTTTCTTTTTTTTTAATATTTATCATTGCTATCCTCACAAAAGACTGAAGCACAAATTTTAAAAAAAATATTTAAGCTAAACACAATAAACATCAACTAATTTCCCCTTCCTCTCTACCACTATGATCCACTGAAGGATTTTTTGGTTGAGGCACTCATTTGATATTCTCAAAAGAAAATTTTTGTGGATTGTTCAATTTTTGTATCATGGTCCAGATGTTGTGGAAAATTCTGATGAATGTTGTGTGGACATCATTTTTGGTTAAGGTGAGGAGCTGTCCAAGGCTTCTCAGAGAGATTAAAAAACTAGTTGAATTCTCTAGCACTGATTCTGAATTTTCAGTTTTAATCAGATTCCTTTGGCCAGTCATTTCTCCTTGAATCCCCATGCCAAGTGTTAGCCTACATCGAGTCCATCATTCTTAAATATTCCCACAGCATAAACCAAACCTATTTTGTTTAAATGCAAATAAGTCACTGGATTTCATTACATAACAAATTTTGCCTTCAGGTTGTGTGTAGTCTTTGAAAGCAACTGTAATGTATTCCAAGCTTTTAATATTCCTGTCTAATGTTTCTTTTTGTTATTTTACTCTTTTTTTTGTTTGTCTGAAGTAGAAGAGATTATCTGTACTCTAACATAAGCCTCCACAATATCCCACTATACAAAGGTTATGGGACTGAGCCCTGGTTTCTCTACAAAATAAATAACTTCTGAACAAAAGGCCCCACTATGTGTCAGCCAGAGCCTCTTTCCCTGCACTGCTGCTGAGCTGCAGTGGGTAACGTTACCTTCAGTAGCCACAGAGGAGGAGGCAGCTGCAGACACAGCCAAAAGTATCAGAATTAGGAAACTAAAAATTCTGCACTTGGCTAAGCAAATTATTTTCTTGCAGCAGCTCCCTCAGAGAAGCGGCTCCCAAAACCTTTGGCAAAATGAGGATTCTGAAAGCATCCACAGAGCAGGTTCCAAGGGCAGCGTGACTCAGGACCTCTGTAAGGATGGAAGTTCTGTTTAAATGTGACAGCCTCATAAAAGGACTTTTTGGTTTTGATCTCCCAGTAAATTCACTGATAAACTCCTTGAGTGTTTGTTTAGGTCCCATCTGTAAAAATAACTTAATTGGGGTATAGTTTACAGGACAGCATCCTCTTTTATTGTTCTGTTATAATTTTCTGACCCTAATTTCCTGCTTTGTCTTTTGCTTTGAATTGGACCAGTCATGAGAAAAACCTTCCCCATAAGGCATAAGTTCTGTGTGTGGGAGAATTCTTTGTAGATATTTGTTCTGTGAGTTGCAATAATAAACTATTATAAGATTACTATGGATTTAGAAGCTACTCTGGCCGGTGGCAGCAAGTTTGAAACTTTTGTTTCATTCTCGTTCATTTTTCAGTTAATCCCACCGTGCAATTTCAGCTCATCCATTTCCTCTTTTTCCTTTGGCAAAAATGCAAAAGCCACGTGCACATTGCACATCCTGGACTTGTGTTACTGGCATGACTGGGCTTTAATTGCAGCTCTGAGTGAGCATTTTTATAACGTACCATGAATGGTTCAGACATGATGTTAAATAAATATATTTAGACATTATAAAACAGATTATTCTGGGTGTTGAATCAGTGCTTCCTGTTCCTCCCAGAGAGACTCAGAGGTGCTGGATTCAGTACAGACATGCCTTGGTAGGATCCATTCAGGCTGGTACTGTTGGCTGTACTTGCTGATATTCTCTAATGTTTTCTTCTGAGGGGTTGTATTTACTTTTGGGTTTTTTGGAGGTTTTTTTCTCATTAGGCTAGGGAGTTTGCCATTTCTAGCACCAAAAATACGTTCTTCCCAAATCCACAATTTTGTTCACATTTTAGCTTTCTGAAATCCTTTGCAATGTTTTTAAAAAGTTTTTCAGTTTGCAGCTTTTAAGATTATGACTAAATGACATTTTAAATTGCCTTTGAATGCTGATTTGACTCTCTTGCTCTCAAACCAGCAGCAGTTGTGTTGGACAATGTATGTCCACGCTTCTTGACATAAGCTGTGTTTATTGAGTGAACAAATATTGTAAATATTCGAAGAAAAAAAAATCTAACTGCAGCTGCTTTTGTGGCACAGCAGTTTTTTTAAGGCTGCTTCCTAAGCAGTGCTGGGGAATCAGGCAATGCCTTATTTATGATGTTAATGTTGTAGGAGCTTTAGCTTCAGGGGAGGGTCTTTTCAAAGCTTCCAGCTGCTTAACAGCACAAGGAATGTGTGCTCCCAAGCTTTATTTGCTACTTTTGAAAACCCCATCATATGGATCAGCCTGTTTGCAAGGGTAGATAACGTGCTTGGGCGACATTTGGATTAAATAGATGCCTTAGAGCAGAAGAGAAAAAACAAAATAGAGAAAATTTCTGGAATTAAATTAAAAACATTGACTAAGATCTGCAAATATAGGTGGATATCCCAAGAGGGAAATAGTTTTGGATCTGGGTGAAGATTCCTTAGCAAACTCATTAAACATGGTTTTTGAACTGGGAATTTTCTTGAAGACAATTTTTCAGGTTCTGATCTGAAGCCCAGTGAGATAGAAGGAACTTTGACTCGGCAGAGTGAAATGCTTGGAGTCATTTCTGAGATCCTTCCTTTCACTGAATAACTCAAGGAGTTTCAATGAAGTCTGTAAAATTAGTCATTTAGTGCCTCTAGGGATGCACTAATGAAAAACATCCTGACAAAGTAAACTAAATCTTCTTCTCTGTGATGCCAAGTGATGAGACAAGAGGCAACGGGCAGAAAGTGATGCCCAGGAAGTTCCACCTGAACATGAGGAAGAATTTCTGTCCTGTGCAGGTGATTGAGCACTTAACACACTCCCCACAGAGGGCTTGGATATGATCTAGAGGGAATTTTCTGAGTGTCTGTTCCTGAAAATTAGTCAAAGCCAGTCAAAATATTTCAGAACCAAACGTTGGAAAATATATTTCATTTTGCATTCATCCACACATGAGCACTTTTCCCAGCGCCTGTGTTTGTTAGTGATCCTCAGTAAAATAAAATGAAATCAGGCTCTAAGTATGAAAGAGCAAGATCGTGTCAGGCATTTGGAAAAAAAACAAAATTTCAAGAAACTTGTAAAATTGTTATATAAATTGGTACTTTTCCATCATTACACTCCATCACAGCTAATCTTCTGTAAGTGTTCTTGCTTATTGCTTTTTTAATGAACACCTTCTCAGTTCTAAGTTAGGCTTGGTCTTCTGGTTTTAGGAGGGGCAGGTATTGTTACAAGCACAGATGGTTTTGGCTTGTTTCCAAAGTTAAAACTATTAACTAAGCGTTGGAAGCTGCATTTACCATTTTATATATATTTAAATCCGTTTTATGGTAAGAGTTGTTTGTCCTAAATGTATGGGTGGGAAGTGCTTCTGTACCTTGTAACCTCATCAACCTTTTGGAGTTCAGTGGCAACCAAGGCCTGGAAAGAGCATTCTGAGAGCAAAGGGATTCTCCTGTGGAGAGATTCCCCTGAGAATGATGGCTTGAAATTGATATAATGCCAATACAAGTGTGGAAAGTTTTTATTTATTTGATTTTCCATAAAACTGCTTTTTGTGGTCCCTACAGACAGGCTGTGCAGGGCAGGCCCTGCTGGAAGAGCATCTCCAAATGTTTCTTGTTCTGCTTGAGGGATTTTGAATTGCCAAACTCGTGGTGATTCCACTCTCCCCCCTGACAAACGCTGGTCAGCAGTGTGACAATCCCTAAACAAATTGCCTCCCTGACCCCGCTCCTGGACTTCTTTGGGGTGCCCCATTTAGGCCTCCAGCCATCCCTTTCCACAGTGCAGCATTCCCAGCCCCTCATTCCCATCTGAGCCCTCAGGCACTAAACCTCTGCTCACTGCCATCACCTGCCACAGGTCAGGTCAACACCTGCAGCATCAGAGTCCACACCTTGGTTTTTAAAGCAACATTTTATTGAAAAAGAAATGCTTCAGAGAGAGCAATATTTAAAAGCACCATCAGCCTTATGTGTCTCCACTTCCACCTTTCTGGTGTGAGGGTTGTCCCTGTGTCAATTTACAGTCCTGGGCTGTGTCAGGCGTTTTGAACAAAGTTAAATCACTCCTTCAACTCTCCTGATTGGGGATGAGGCACTGAAAAACTCAACTCCTCTTTTGTTGTTATCACCACGCTTTAAATATCTTGAATTTCTTCGTTTCCTGAAGAAGCCTTTCTTTACCTGTTTGGGAAACAAATAAAAATACAATACATGTTCCTGTATCATTCTTGGAAACATCCTGAGGGGAGAAATATGGCTCTAAGGTCTTCCTGTGCCCTCCAATAATTTAATTTATTTTATGCAGAGATCAGGAAGGTACTTCATTATGCAGGATGCTAATACACTTGTATGTTTAAAACAATTTTAAAAGGCAGAGAAAATGTACTAGCAAAAAATCAATAGACTCTGCACTGCTAATTTTTTTGTGGTTGTGGGAGGTTATCTCTCTCTGGCATAATTTTTCAATTATTGTCTTCCAATATTTAGGAATGAACAGACAATGTGACCTGTTGATTGGTTATGAAATTCTCGACAAATTCCAATCTCATAAATCATTTCTATTTATTTGAAGCTTGTTATGAACATTTTCTTCTGTTACCCATTTTTAAAAACTTGCATTTATTTTTAAGTGGTTCTTTGCTTTGCTACAGACATGTTACAGAGCTGGTTTTAAGTGTCCTTTATTATGCTTTTGAAAATTTATATGAATGCTGAAATGAGTTAATATATTCAGTGATTTCTCCTAGTTTAAAAAAAGGCTGCATGGTATAAGAACAAAACACCTGAACTGTATCCAGAGGTTTTGCTTTAAAGAACCTGTTAAGTGCTCATCACTTTATGATCTTCTTTTCTGAAAAGTTAAATGATGATGCTTCTGAAATTACCCTCCAACCTCTAAAGCCAACCTCCCAGTGGCTTTAGAGAAGAATAAATTCACAAGTATCTCCCTCAGCAGATTGCATTTATCAGTTTCTGCATCTCTCTTCAAGATGAAAGGTGAAGCAGTCTGACTCGACACAAAGAAATAAGTCCTATCTTGTCTTTGAGTGGTTTGCCAAGGAAGTAATGGGCTCATGGGGTTTACCTGTGCAGTGCTGGGGTTTGCTGAGAACAGCAGCTTTCCACGAAGCTCACAGAAATATTTGAAATTGAGACACATCTTGCTCTTGCAAGGAGGGAAAGGATTTTTGTTTGAACTGACTAATTCTGAAAGGTGTTCTGCAAACACATCCTTAAGGTGCACAGCAAACACTGCCCCGTTATTTCAGGTGTCCTATCAGGACTCTGTGTTTGGTCCCCCACTGCCACACGAGGGTCACCCTGCAGCTGATGTGAGCTAGGAGTGTAAACAAAGTGTAAACAAAGAGCCTTTTTCACGGCAGTTCTAATTAGTTCTTCAGTCTGCCATCCAATCTCCTGCAAGGTAGACTTAGCACTGAATGGCTCATTCCTAAACCATCTGACTTGTTATGGAAGACTATTGAGATGTCTCTAAAGTTCTGGTGGTTTGAATGCTCCTAATTTAGGCTGCTCCATCATTAATAGGCCTGTTGTGATTAGCCAAAATCTGAAATCTTTGTTCCTTTTGCACTTATGAATGGAAAGGCTTTGTGCAAGAGGGAAGCACAACGACGTGGGTATCTTCAGATTTCCTAATCCATTTCAGAAATCCTGTGAATCAAAAGCTGTTTGTAAACCCGTGGGTGTGAGAAGCATTCTGACATGTGGTGGCCACATTCGGGTTTTGCACCCAGAAGGAGCAGAATGCAGAGTGAAGCTGTACCATCACTGGGATTCTGTTGTCTTCATCCTCTTAAGATTCACCTTCCTTGCTCACTTTCTTATGGACATCAAGTCCATCAGAAGAAAACCTTGACAATATTTTGAAGAAAACCTGAAACAATATTTGGCATGAGTAACATTTGTTGTAATTTGAGGCTATTCAAGCAGCCAAGAGAGAAAACAATTACTGCCTTTCTTTTTGCACTTTAAACACAGCTGACAACTGCTGCCCTGTGTGTCCTCCCCCATTGTCTGTTCTTTACATTAAACCAGCTTTTCTCTGCCTGCAGAAGTGTTTGAAATAATTGTGTAGACAATTATTTTTTAAACCAGGTATGCACATATTCATGCAAGCACAGCAAAGAGGAGTGAACAGAGTTTATTAAATTTAAATTAATTAAAGGTTTGTCTAATTTTTATTTGATTGAAAGAGGAGACTAGCATGGGGGAATTGCGAAATAAATCCAAAAAGACCTGTGTAAGGACTAGAAAATGTGGAAAACCATGGGCAGAAAACCTTCATATTTTGACTCTGCTCTCACAAGCACATTTGTGAGATGTTTCACCATCTTTATTGTGCTTCTGGGCTCTTTCTTTATTTGCTGAGCATTCTTTTTAGGCATGGTACAGCAGAGAAGGAGGGATTACTTCACATGTGTTTCAAGCAATACTGTTCCCCAAACCCATCAATGCTCTTGCTGCTGTTCTGGTGCTGGTGTGGTGTTGTGTGTCCCAGGTTCAGCTTGTGGCCAGGCACAGTCCCAGCCTCTGCACTGTAGTTATGCCAAGGTGCCCAGTGATTTCCCACCTTGTGAGATGGCAGCAACACAAAGAACTGCAGAAATCCATTCTATCCCTTCTACAGGGCTTTCATATCCCTAGGGAAAAATCCACCCCCTTTTGGGGAAGTAGGATTTGTGGTTAAGAGAAGATTGATGCTTCATTTTGACACATTTTGATCAAAGCACTTATAAAGTACTTTTTTGCTTTGATGCACCTTGTTCAGAGTTAAAGGTGTTCATGCAGATAAGCCCCAGGCATGCAGGATTTGGCCCTGGTGAGGATCTCAGTGAACACTGGGTAAAGCCAGGAAAAATTCTGTTATTTTTCACTAAGTTTTGAATAAAGTCTCAGTGGAAACTTACGTTCTAGGCATCCCTACACTTGTGAATTTGGCTGCTCCCTCCTTTCTGTCAATGGAGCCAAGTGCTCTCTGCCTGGAGAAAGCAGCCAGGGGGGCAAGGAAGTGGTTGTAGCCTGTATTCACTTGTGAGATCATGTTTTGGGGCTTGAGAGGGAGCCAAGCTCAAGAAAGATACTGCTGAACTCATCCAGAGTGCCAGGTACTGCTCAGAGCCCTGAGGTGCTGAACAAACCTGAGGCAGAGCCTGAGAGAGCTGGGTTTGTCCAGCCTGGGGCAGAGGCTGCAGGGACTGTCCAGTGGCCTCATGCCTGGCCATGGGCTGGGGGGGCTCTTGGAGGCCCATCAATGACCACTGACAGACAGGTTACAGCAGGGGAAATTCTTGCAAGGGAGGATGGTCAGTCACAGGACTTAGAGCCTGAGAGGAGCTGTGGAAATTTTCAAAATGTAACAGGGCAAGGTCCTGAGCAACCTTATCGCAACTTGGAATTTTCTCTAGCTTTGAAGGTAACTGTGAAATTGGACCAGGTGATTTTCACAGGTTTCCTGTAAAATCTTAATTATTTTATAATACTAACACGATACAGCATCATTAGAAAGATTTTTTTTTCCTTTTACTTTGTTCACCATGTAGTCCCAGAAATGACTATTTAAGCACAGGTGTGGACAGTAACTGTGGCATGAGAAATAATAATATGGAAAGAAAAAATAGCAGCAGCCAAAGGAATCCTCCTGGATAGGCTTGGTGCTGGACACATGGAAAATAGGGGTGTGACCCCAGGCACCCTGCCATTTGTCCTTTTGCTTTGTGCCAAGAGCACCACCACAGCACTAAGAGTGTGTGGATCCCTTTCCTCATGAGCACCATACAGGAGCAGGGGATCAGACCAAGATCATGCTCTGCAGCACTAATTGCTTAAATCTGCCAGGAATTGGGAGCTCTGTATGGGAAGTCAGGAATGGTGTCATAGGTCTGTGCCATGTACAAACACCAGGGTGGATCAACATCAAAACTCCACATCCCAGCTTTGGTACAAAAAAAAAAAATCAAAATCTAAATCCTGGCTTCTGATAAATGTTTCCTTGTCATAGCTCTATCCATTACACCAGTCCTTGCATCTTAATTAAAGCCCAGCAATGTGTAATCCTATAGCTCTGTATTTGAAAGACAGAAAGAGAAAAAATACTGCATTAATCACATTGGAGAAGGGAAGGAAGCACATATGGAATGCACATGTAGGTAAGTAAGTGGAGAGGCATATTGAGAATCCTGCAGAAATAAGGCAATAACTAAAAAAAACCTGTTGTAAATACTAAAAGCTAGCAATTCCCAATATGAATCCTAATTATTTTTTTCAAGGCAATAAATCAAGGGTGTATGTTCAATCTTTAGGTCTTTCCTGGACTTTAATAAACTCGGGTTCAAAGCAGGACATATGGATTCTTCTTGTATGTAATAATAGGACTCACTACAAAGCCTACACAGTGACTGAAAATCATAATTTCTGAACTATTCTATTCCAGATGTTTTTACTGGTATGCCCATGAGCACAAACCAGTACTGGGACGTTGTCTGCCTCTGCTTTTGTCTGCTACAAGAACAAATGTTTGCATCTGGACTAAGTCTGCTCCACTGCTGCACCTTAGGGAGGAAAGCAGGATTTCTCCTGGCCTTACTATTAAAAAAATACTTTTTCCTTAATTGAAACACTTTATAGTAATTTAAAAGTGCATGACGAACACTTTTTTTTTGCTCTTCCTTTCCCCCATTTTTCTCATTGCTCTCATCTTCACCATTAAAGAAAGGCCAAAAAGAGAGTGGCTCAGAAGAGCAGATGAAGTGGCTGTTTCCTGAGGGGTTTTTTTCTAGTTTGAAAAAACCCAAACCCTCAGAATACTGGCAGTGTGAGGCCTGGGAGCACTACACTTTGGAGTGGCAGAGCTGCTTTGCTGCACTAGAACAAAACTGTTGTGGACTCGCTGTGATCTGCGACTTTGGAGGTCGATGCTGTCCCTAGAGTTAATTCTACAAGGGCTGATGCTGCCAGGAATTCAGCCAGGAAATCTGTAATTGGCAGAATAATGGCTGGAAAAGGCAACTAAAGGGTTATTTACATTCATGTGCTATCAAAGGTAGATAATTCCTTATTCCTCCCCCAAAGCAGACGGGAAGAGGGTGAGTAGGTGGGAACAGGAATGACAAAGTTGGAGCGTGACGAGTGTGTGTTCTCCTCTCTTCAACTTTGCTTGCAGTCTGTCCCCCACACGACTGACACAGCAACTGAAGTCTCTGCTGCTTCCAGGGGGCACAGGGGAGCTTGGGTGGCTGAAGGAGGAGGGAATGTCACTACCAAGCTGCAGGATCCAAATAGGAATTTGCTTTTGGCTGTAGTAGTTTTGTTTCCGGTAATTCATGCTCTGGACACCCGGTTGGGCCCATCCCTCTGTGTGCCTTTCCTGCTCCACTCTCTTGTTTATTGGATAGTAAACACCAAAGATTTTCTCAGAGTATGTGTGTGTGTGTGTTGGGAACAGCCTGGATGCTCCAGTAACATGATTGAGAATGGGATGGTGCACCCTTTTCCCCTTTCCCATTTCCATGTTAGTAACGAAGCCAAACATTCCTAAAAAAACCCCCAAACTTGTAGATAACAATACTACATAAAAACTGAATTTGTATTCTCTTAGCTTCCTAGGTAGAAAAAGAGGAAGAAACTGAAGGTTTGGGCTTTGGTAATCCATTTTTTGGGAAATGCATAATTTGCAATCCTTGTCAGGTTTGGGGGTTTTTGGAGTTTTGGGTTTTGTTTTTTTTTTCCTTTATCCTAATTATAATTGCATTTCTATTTTGCCTGGTAATTCCCAAGTTTGGACTGAACCTGAACATAAATTTTGGTACTCAGATGTGTAAGGAGTGCAAGCAATTTCAGCTGCTTAATTTCAGACGTATTCTTCCAGAAAGGTCATCTCACTCCTACTGAACGTCAGAGATGTATTTGTTTTATCAAGAGTGCTTATAAACACAGGTCCTCCCTTCCACTTGAGGTTGCTCAGGAAATTAGTTAATTAGTGATGTCTAAATCTTACTGTGTTCAGTGAAAACACTGCAAGGTTCTGTGTCTGCCCTTAGAAATTATGTTATTTAAGGTTTAGGGAACTACTTTATGGTAAATACAGGCTGATATTTCCTGGAGTGGGAAAGGTTATTTCATGGAAATCACCAAGAAGGTAAAATTGCCTGAATGATATAAATAGCAGTTACTGATGGCACTGACCCAGGATAAATTCCTGCTTTGCTCAGGTTTGCTCCTCCTGCTGAGCTCCCGTGTAACCCCATCCCTGTGGAGGTGCTGTCAGTACAGAACCCGCCAGCTCTTTGCCTAGGGGACATTTACAGGCATAAAATCCTGTTCTGGAAGCTAACAAAGCTCCTCAGGACAGCTACTTCCCTTTGTCACTGCTTCTGCAGATGAGTAATGACAGGCTCTTGTTTATCCTTCTGAATGTGCACTTCTGGAGAGCAGCATTTTTCCCATGCCTTGACAGCCTTTGTGGGTCTTTCCTGACTGCATTCGAGACACACACAAGTATTGCAAGCTGAACTTGAATTCTGCAAGATATTACATCATAAATATACACATACACACACCCCAAAAAGAAAAAGAAATTAGGTTTTGGAGTTTTGGGTTCAGAATTGCCTGCAATTCTGAATCTGATCTGCAATTGCCTCAGAGATGGAACAGTTTGGTGGGGAAAGGGGTGGGTTTCCAGCTGATGAACCTGGGGAAAGCTTTGCCTATTTCACAGCCTCTGTTGGTTGTTGGTGAAACTGAAGTGGTGACACTGATTTCTGTGCATTGCTTTGAGAGCTGTGGACAAACTCTGGGATGTAAGAGTGAGATAATCCTGTTCTGCCAGGCTGTACAGTAGAATCTCTGCCGTTCCTGAGGGAGCTAAATAGGTTCACTCCTGGCAGCATTTCAAAAGTAAACAGCCATTTCTGCTTTCCTCTGTGTATCTTTGTCTGCTAGAAATGGTATTTAAGTACTGGAGGAGCGCCATTGTTTCCAACAGATGTTATGACTAGTGCTGAGTATTCTGAGAGTGAGGTGTGCTACAAAAACTACTGGGTGAAGCCTTAAGGGCTGGACAGGCCATACAACTGTAACTGAGGATAATTGCTCTTCATAGAAAAATGAAATGCAGTCATTATTTTTGTTCTGTTCTACAGGATAAAAGTACTGATGATAAAGGTAATTTGAGTATTTAATATGCCTGCCCAGTTTTTCAAATTTCCACTTAAAACTTCAAGAATTACAAAGGTGGGATTAAAAAAAAAAGAAAAAAAAATTAATGTCATTAGATGAAAAAGATACAATTACAATTGTGCAAGGCAACACAGCCAGAAACTTCAGTGTACCAATTTTTTTTTAATATAAAATCAAGACTTCAGATTACTGAGAAGCTTTTATTACTAGACAGCTACAGACCATGACCTGCCTGTCAGGTATTATAGTTTAAATCTAACTGATTTTGCATTGCCTTCAGTGATTTTTGCATGCAAAAACTGTAGCAGAATGTGTGAAGTGGTATGTAACAGTGTGTGAGAGTAACTTACACAAGCATTTGGATAGTTGTGCAGATATTCTTGGGCCAACCTCTCAATCTGTTAAGTCCAGATCTGGTCATTCATGAATCACAAATCATTCCCATATGAGGATTTCTCCATGACTATGATAAATAAATCTCCATAATCAAAGCCAGGACTGCCACTTGCCTGCAGTGCTGGTGTCAGAGGAAAGGGACAAAGGAGCACAGAAATGAAATTCTATTCACATGGATTGTTCTTTCAGATAAAACACTTCGGGACAGCAAAGGGTCCCTGCAACATTGCTGCTGCTGCTGCCACAGGGAGGGATTTTTGTTGTCAGTGAGGAGTCAAGTCTCCCATGGGACTTCATTTCACCCTGGGGAGGGGCTTTGCCTGTCTTCCAAGACGGAGAGTGCCAGAGTGTAGATGTCAGAAGGTAGAGTGTGAAAATGCCAAGACACAGATGGTCAAACAGTGACAGTGGCATTTTTTATTTATGGGCAACGACAGGAGTGAAGTCTTTGGCTGCTTCAAGAGAACTACAGGAAAAAACACCCAGCTTGGATACTTTTGGCAGTGCATCTCAAGCATAAACTTCTTGCTTTACATTGACTGAGCTGCCATTTTCTATTAAATTATTTTATTTCATTATACTTTTGAGGTGGACTTACTATTTTTAGGAGGGAAGGCCTGCATAAAACACTGTTTCATTAGGTAACATGTTACATTTTTATTTTAGTCTGGCACATTTCCGAAATTCCAGGCATTTTTGGCTTCCTGTAGAAAGCAAACTTCTGCCTTTTAGGCAAGTGCTCTGAGTGTTTGAACTTTTCAAGTTTTCTTCTGCTTATGACCACTTTTGGCAGATGTCTGGCTGAGTTAATAATCTCAGATATCCTTGATTGCCTGGTTCAGTACAAGCAGATCATCGAGCAACAGAACGTTCCTTTACAGGTTTGTCTAAAATGACCCATCCACCCTTGTTTGTCATGACTCAAGGCAGCCTCCCTGTTTCTACCAAAATTCTCTGAAGAACCAGAATTTTCTAAGGGGGGAAAAGGAGAGAATTGTGTAAATATGTGAGGAATTAACAGAAAAAACCATTAAATGAACAAAAGGTTCATTTAAACGAATACAAATACATGTCAGACTCCTTTAAACCTGTTTTCAAAGAATTAATGGCTTAGTGTTCCTATTGCTGTAATATATAAATTTGGAGTGATGTCACATAGGATTTCCTCTCCTTAATTCTCTAAAACTGCTAACAATATATCAAGTGATCATATTCCTTGCTAAGGTAACTAATCATGAGGGATTGAGCTGATTTGCACAAGTTGTACAGAAAAATGAAAAATTTCTGAAATTTTTCAAGAAATCAGTGTTGTGGTATTTTGTACAACACAAAATGTTCCTGGGGCTTTTAAGTGAAGATCGTAGTTGATAAACATCTTAAGACTGTTTTCCAGAAGTGAGATCTGCAGGCAATGGACTCTGCAGCAGGGGAAACAGATGAAACACAAAAATTGGTGTGTAAACTACTCACTGTTTACAAACAGAGGAACACTTGAAAAACAGGAGTTGACAGGAACGTTCTGGATGGCTGCTGTTCCAGTTCAGACTGTTAGGCAACCCCGTTATGAAAGTTCTGATTTAAAAAAAAGTCATACCTTATTCAGGCCAGTTGAGGAAACACTTATCAGGAATGCTGGTAGTTGTGCAAAAAAAGGGAAAAATAAGGAGTTGCTGAAAGATTGCATTGAAGCTCCTCTTGCTGCAGCAGAGGTGACAGATGCTGGAGGCATCTCACTTCAGACACTGTAGCTGTGCCATGTTCTTCCTCTACCAGCATTTCTTGCAAATTAGGAAAGAGGAGTTTGGGACTCGTGTTTCTTCCAATAGGCAATGTTTGTTTTGATATTGGTGTTTTTCACACAGTGAGACAGGCACAGTAGAAGGAGTTTGCCAACGGACATTGTGTTTTTAAATAAAATAAATCAAAGTGCTGCATACGTGGAAATAAAGGCTTTGAGGACTGTTATGAAGGCAGTGCATGTAACTGGTAAAACATGTGTACTCTGTTTGCTCTGTGATATTTGGGAGAACACATTTGCAACATCAATGAAATAAATACTGCTGCAGTGAAACGCCCTTGACAGGAATCCTTGGCTTGGGTAGCACAGTGCTGCAAGTTCGTGTCCTGAGACAGGGCCTGGTGCCCACTCTGTCCTCCTCCCTGGCAAGCACAGGGTGGGACAGCCTGGCTGGTGCCACGTCCTGGGCTGCCCCTAAGGAGATGTGCAGGATGCTACACCAGGGGGTACCTCAGAGAATACACATGAGCAAGTGGGATGTGCATTTGAATATGACTGGTCCCAGCAGCAGTAGCAATACTGAAATGTTTCTGAGCACCTGGGTTCAGAACACCGTGGGGATTAGTTTGATTTTTGGGGTTTTTGCAGGGAATGTGCATTGCCAGTGAGTTTTTCATGCTCCTTACTTAGTTTTCTTCAGGTTTTTTCCTAATGCTACAGTCCCTCAGTTTAGATTAGTAAACACATCAGTGTTTTTTAAAATGTTTCTGACCCTTCTGCTCAAAGGCATGCAAAGGACTGGAACCAACCAGCCAAAGCAATACTGGGTTGTTTCAAGACAGCCTGAATGTGTGCCTGAATGCACAGGCAACCATAACCAACTCAGACCTTTGCTATGCCTCAGTTCTGCTCTGAGTCACCACCAGCACCAAACACTCTGTGTACTTTATGATAGTATTTTATGGACTTTTTTTTCTGGTGGGCAGTAGCTGACCAGTTCTTTCAATGTAGTCAGAGATGCAGTGACAGTTCCACCAAAAGACATTGGTGCTTCACGTGTTCTCGAAGATGACCAGAAGCATTTATGAGTAAAAATGTTACTTAGAGACGAGCATGGCTTAGGCCTGGCTCTGTAGGGATCTTAACCCAAACACAGCCTTGGGTCTTGCCCTTGTGTCAGTGTTTGCAATAAGAGCCTGAGTAATTTGCCCAAGATCCCATAAGGAGATAGCAGAATCAGAACTATGATTCGAGGGTTATTGAACTCTGGTGCAGGATTTCCTCTCCTCCAGTTTTCATTTTTCTTCTGTGCTCCTGCAAATGCAGAGTATCCAATCTCTTTGGAACTTTGTTTAAAGGAAGAACGTTCATCAAAGACAACCCTTGGGACCTGGTACAGGTGTTTTGAATGTATTAATTCATGAGCAGATTTGTATAAAGAAAATTTGCACATTTAAGAATTCAAATGTTTAGGTTCAAGCTGGTTCTCAGTAGTAGTGTCTTAAAACCACTGAAAATGTGACCTTTAGCTGACCCATGACTATCCAAATTGACACCAGAAGGAGCTGCAAACTGGCTTCATTGTGAAATAAATGGATTCCTCTTCTGTGATAGATATGGGGAAACAAACTACAGATTTAAAAACCATCTCTTTGGGAACTGCATCCTAATGATATCAGAATTGAATAAATATATGCATAGTTCCAGGAATCTTCTAATGGAGCCTCTGGGCTTTGATTTTTACATCTGCTTTTCTGTGGTTTTGTAGCTCACCTCATGCACTAGCCATTCAATATATATTTTATATTGCTACTATAGTTTGCACATTTATTTTTAATGACAAAAGGCTCCCACCCTCTTCACATCTGTGTTGGAAATATTTGCATAACTGAGGGCCTGCAGTGGTAAGTGAAGGCAGCTCTCCTCTAGAGCAATACAGATTTCCAGGGAACACCAAGGGGAAGCAGTGAGACACTAAAACATTTCCAAATTCAGTCAGTGCTTTGTGGTGGGGGTGAGAGGAGTAATTGTAAAAACAAGACAGCTAAATCAAAATGAACTATGAAAAAAATTTACAACTATTATAATTTGTTGCAGTAGAGCAAAGATTTCCTGGAAAGTTGTGGCAAAATTACCATTAATAAAACACATGAATACTCAGTGACCTAAGGGAGAGCTGGTTCACACTCTGAGAAACAGCTGTAGCAGAAATGATTAGTTACAAAATGTGACTTGTAGTCTAATGGAATATCCATTGTAGCAGGTAAAAGGGAAACTCACCTCCTCAAAGATTATTACATTGTTTAACATTCTGGCCCTTTAGTGTCAACATTATCTTGTCCATACAGGATTTTTTAAAAAACATTTGTGGGGAAAATGGAGTCTAAATGTCAAAGACTTCTAATCTTTATTGTTAAAGGGCTCGAACTTCAGTCAGTTCCATTTGTGTTGCTGGAGACATCTGCAGGAAGTGTGAGCCAAAGTATCCACTTACCAATGACCGATGAGAGCACATGGTAAAGATGTTTAGATCCCTAAAGTAGCACAGAGGTGCACAAGGAGTTTTTACACCTACACATCTACCTGATTTCTGAAAGTGGTGGGTTCAGGAAATGACCAGCACTTGGTCTGTTATAAAATGGATCCTACTGAAATAAAAGGAGGGAACTAATCCAGAAGACTTAGATAAGGGGAGGGTGTTTGATGTGGACACTGGGGCCACTCTAGGCTAGTGGGAAGAGCCCAAGGCTTCAGAGAGGCGTTTCCCATGGCAAAACAGGAGCCAAGGCTTGAACCTCATCCCAAACCTCTCTCGAAGCTCAGTTGTGCTACCAACAGTCTGCATGGATCCCTGCTCTGCAGAGATAGCTTTGAAGTGCACATCAAGGCACATCTGTTCTCTAAAGCACTGCTGAAAACCTTGGAAGTCAAACTACTCTTTAAAATCTACTTTTTAGCAAAGTTTGGAAGATACTACTGCAAGGTAAACAGAGAGTGCAATATGCTTTGTTTAACTTGCTTAGCATTTTAAATCTCTCAATCCTGACATTTCTTTGTAGCATAAAGCTCTCCAGATCAGGTTATATATTATGCATTGTAAAACTCTAGCAGTGAAAACAAACATTGTTTCCAGAGTCATCTGTTTGCAATTTTCCTTGATTACTCTTCCAATAGATTTCAAGCTGTGGATTGAAAGATTTAATGTTCATATGGATAGAATTTGTTCCTTTTCTAATGATAACTTCTAGTTACATTACTCAGTCTTAAGTCAGTCTCCAATTTTGTCCAGACACGATTTTGTTGTCTTAAATCAAACTGTCATGGTTGTCCTTAGCAATCTGTCACAGCAGCGTTATTTTTGTCTGGCTGTTCTGACAGCCAACTCCTAAAAACAGCATCTGAGTGCGTGTGAAAGATGTTGGATGGTGCCAGTGGGGGATCAATGTGGGGATGACATAAAGAGAAGGATCTGTGGATGAACTTGGCTTCCAGGCATTGCAAGAATTTTGGATGTTGGGAGAATCAGAATCAACAGAATGATGTCCCCAAAAGCAGGCACGGCAACAAGGAGCCATTTATTGTAAAGGACAGGGAATGGGATGAGCCCTGCTCTGGGAATGGAACAGTCACCCAGTGATGGAGGAGGACATGGCTCCTTCCAGCTTTGGTGCCCTCTCAGACTCTCACTGCCAGACTGGCTGTGGCTGTCACAGGGCACAGCCAAGGAGGGGAGGTGCAGGTGGTGATGGAGATCTTGTTCCCTGGCACTTCCCCTCTCCTGCTGATGAGTTTAGCTGAAGGGCTTTGCTGTGAGCCCTGAGCTCCTTGTAATTCCTTCTGGGATCACAGGGAATGAAATGGGGCTCTCCTCTCCCCCACAGCCCTTTGCATGGGGGCTGCACTCACATCTCTTCTCTTCCCTCTCTATTGAAAATAAAAACTTAAATTCATCCAAGGCTCCTTTCTACATAGTTTCCTTTGCTTTCGATCATTTATTGTTTTTATTGCTATTAACAACAAAAAGCTGAACTTTTAGTACTGGGAATTAGAATGAATGCTATGGAACTCTGACAGAATTATGGCAGATTTGTACATATATGGTTTTACATTGAATACAGTAAGAACTGGAACTAATTTGTTGTTTCAAAAGTAAAAGTACAAATGTCCTCAAAATCCCAGAACAAGAGTGATTCTGAGGACACCTAACTATGCTAACATTACATGTTGAAAGATGGAACAGCCTCTAATTCTAACATTGGCAAATAATCCTTTTATGATTAATCAGATTTTAAGAGTTGTTTCTTTATTAAAAACATATATTACTTGTACATGAGTTTATTTCTAAGTATAACTTTTAAAGACTTGTACTTCAAATTTGCTTAACACATTCTAGTACAAATTAAAAATTAGGTCAAGTGAGTCAATGAGGAATGTTACTGGTGACATTTTCTATAAACATGAAATGAGATAAAAACTGTCTCATGGTTGTTAACTGTTCCCAGATGGAACAATGATAGTTCAAAGCCAGAATCCAGCATGCACAACTTACAGGTAATTCTGTGGTTTACAGGTTTATTTGGAAATATCTACAGTTAACTTTTCCCTCTTCTGAGCTTGATACAACATTATTTCTTTTTCATTCTTTTGCTGTATTCACAATGGACTGTTTTTTACGTTAACTGGTACATTGGCACCAGAGTCCCAAAACCAAACCACTTGAATGTGGAATTCATGTAGAAAGAAATGGGATTTCTCATTCCTGAGGAGAAAACACAACAGCAACACCTGTAACCCACCACTCAAGGGCTAAATGTGCCTCCGTGACAAAGAAAGAACCCAGTTTGAATCTTTTTTTTTTAATTGTTTAAAATTAAATTAAAGCATTTGGGACTGGGGAAGGTATGAATCCATCTTCAAATGCAACATTTAAATTGAATTCACATGGGGGAGGACAGAATGCCAAACACAGACTGAGCAGTTCATGTAAAAGCTGAGTTGAGGAGGCTCTGGAGGCTTGCTCAGCCCTGGGATGTGCTTGGGACAGGAGCTGAACTCGTGGACATTGTCCACAAAAAGACCTCAGGACAGATAACTATTTCCTTGTTTGTCCCAGGATTAGGGGACAGATGAGGGTTACATTTATAGCAAAAGGGACACAAAATTGAAATGTCACCCTTTTTTTTGCCTAATTATTACCACAGAATTTGTTATCCTGTTTTCCAACTCAATCCCCAGACTGTCAGGAGAATCATCAACCTCTTGAAGACAGTGAGTTGTGTGACCTGGGTGTAGGGATTCAGCAGGGGAAGAAATTTCCAGGTTTTGGTCATAAAGGAACATTAGGAACATTAAGCATTTTTCATAAAAAAATTTGATTCTTTTTTAAAGACCCCAAAACTATACAATGTGTTTTAAAAATATGAATACAGGAAAATAGTATGTGAAGTGGGTTTACGCAATAAATAATCTATTTTCTATAAATGTACAAAATCAGTTATACAGCAAGTAAGAAATTGATACAAATGCAATAACTGAAAGAAATATTTAATTTTATAACTGTAATAATTTATTTATGAAATATATCCACATATATATAAAATATATCATATGTTTTGGCAAAGACCTCCCTTTCTTGTTTCAAACAAAAACTATTACCACTGGTTTAAGCCCTATACAGACATTTTTACTGTTGATTTCTTTTCACTTTTCTTTTGGTCTCCATCTTTCTTCTTATAAAATATAATTTAACAACATGGGGTTCAACCTACGTGAAAAGGAAAAGGGGAAAGTCTGCATGAAGGTCAGTCAACCCCCCCAAAAAAAATTGTAATGTCACAAGTAAGGGACTTCCTCTCTTTTTAAATAATATAGAACAGGATTTGCAAAAGTTACTTTTTCTCCTTTGCTGACTCTTGCATCTTGTAGCAAAAAGAAGTCCATAATTTCTGAAGAAATCATTTACACTGAGAAATGTCCAGGGTTGGATTTAATCCTTACTGCCAAGTGCCAGGTTATTTGGTGCTGGTGTTTCAATGGACAGATAAAGGTGGGATCTGTAGCACTGGCAAAGCCCAGGGGATGTACTGTGGGTGTGACTTGTAGGGGCCTGGGACAGCAAATGGCCAGCACAGAAATTACTCTGATGGCATCAAGTTCCACAGTCCTACCCTTGCATCTGTAGGAAAATTCTTTGGGATGAATCACTGAAGTTCTGTTCACCAACTACAGTGCATCCCCAAATAATCACTGTAAGTGTGTTTGAATGGAACTTCCAAGTGCAGGAATAATTTGTGCCTAAATTAGGTAATCTATTGAATACTCAATGTATACTCTTAACTTGCTATAGTTTATAATAGTATTTATATTAGCCATTCATATTTATTCTGCATAGATACTGTCATTTAAACATCTGCCACGAAGTTACAATATGATGATTCAGGCTTGCATACGTTAACAAGAGAAATATTTTGTATCTGTTTATTCTTAATGAGAACTCATGTAGAGGCAATCTCCCTCTGACTCTGCACATTTTCCACTTGCAGCTGCTTGCACAGAGCCGTGGATGGATTCTTCAGACACAGAGCAAGCAGTGAGTGGAACAGTTTCTATTGTACTTGTTTAAATCACGGAGAAAAACGTTTCCTGAAGCTTTGCATTGCTGAAGTTTGGGTCTGCCTTTGAAGTTTTCCTCAATAGTGATACATTCCCTGCCAGGTTACATGATAAAGATTATCCTTTTCTGAGGCTCTCTCGAGGGGAGAAAAGCTTCTTCATACGGGTTCCCATGCCCTCAGAGTGGCACTGCTGAAGTGGAAGTGTTGCCTACTGCTGAATTCTCCACTGGCATCACACTGAAGCATCAAGTTTGTCCATCTCAAGGGAGAGTTGTAGTTTAAGTTCTTGTTTCTGAGCTCCAGCAAATAAATGTTAAAGCTTTAAAAGAAACAAACAAACAAATGCAGCCAAACCGTTGAGTATTCAACACTAAGTCCCTGTTACCTGAGATAACTGTGGTTGCCCTCCTTGGTTGTGTATACACAGTGTGAGCTCTACACAGGTCTCTAATTAGCTCTGCTCAAATAATCACAGCAATAAATTTAGCTTGGGGAGTTCTAATCCAAGTGCTTCCCTTCATAGCAAAAAATTTGGGGTATTGGTGTGACTTTTTTAGAAGTGATAATATCTGAAACTGGCTACTGGGTCACAGTAACCTCCTTATGCCTGACATCAAAAGCAGATTTACTTTTCCCTCCAGATACTTCTTCCACAAAGCTTTTCTGGTTTCTTTACCTTAACACTTCAGCTTTTACTGGAGCACTGCACTGGGATATGTAGCTTAATTTGCTGCAGTGCTATACAAGGAGAAACATGATAGACAGGAACAGCCCCTGTCCTAAAAAAAAGCCAAAATATGTATTGGATTACAGCCAAATAATCCAACTTTTGAAGGAGTTACATCAGCACAAGAAAGGTTGTAGCAGTTCTGTGTACAGTAAAGTTTATTTTAAAAATTAAATTAGAAAAAAAACCAAACAACTCATGGGCCAAATTCTGTCCTTATTTAGGAAGGAGGAATAGTATTCAGTTGAAAGAATTAAGAGTTTTGCAAGTACAAAGAACATTTATGTAACATGGATATTTCTTTTTAACATTAAGCATCTGTAACATACCTGATTGTTCAGAATCCTCCAGACTCTGTGCTACTGAATGAAATTGTGTTCTTCTTCCCTGCACTGGTCTTTCTCCTCTGTCTTTTTCGTTGATCCATGATTTCTGTAGAATAGAGATTGCCTAAACTTGTCACTGTGTTCTCATCAATGTCACGATAGATGAAATGACAATTTCATGCTCTTTGTTAGACTGCATAAAACATTCTAGAACAGTGCAATGTTCAGCATGCCCCTAACTGGACAGATCTGCTGTTTCAAAAGCATCACATGATAAAAAGAAACAAAAAAAAAGAAAATTCCAAGCAGTACTGGCTGGCTTTGGCTTCTTTCCTTCACTTATTAAACCCTGATGTGACACAGGAGTTCTCTTGCTTTTTCCTTCCTGTCACTCCCCCATCCCACTGAAGGGGAAGTGAACAAGCATCAGTGTAAGTGCTTGGCTGCTGGCCAGGGTTCACCCACCACAACTGCAGAGGGGAGTTTTACTTCAAATCAATATCTTTGAATCAGTTCCACTCGATAAATGCAACTTCATTTATCTCCATGAAATGGCCTCATCATGTGGGCCAGGTTGCAGTGATAGGGAAGAACACTCACCTCCTTCTGTCCTGCATTCTTCTGCAAAACTGCAAACACTGCTTGTCACGAGCATCTGAACAGGAACATCGGGATGAGGGCTGGGGAGTACTTGGGGTCTGGCCTGTAGACCTTTTGCCTCTAAAGCTGCCTCTGTAGTTAGACAGTCCATATGGAACAGTCCTCCTGTTGTGAGAATCACATGCATTGTGCATTTTAGGAACCAATTAAAATGATGTTCCATCTCTTCTCTATTTTAGTGAAGAGATCTGTTGATGGAAAGCAATAAACAGTGGCAGAAAAATCAAACCCTATGCTCATGTAAATTCCCCCTGTACCAGATCATAACTTCTGCTCCGCCAACTCAGGCTTTCACCAAGTTATAAATAAGCAGACAGTCAGCTCTACTGGAAGGATTAACTGGCAGCTACACTATCAAAAAACATTTTGAATACCTAAGAGATTATACAAATACATCCCCAGGTTATTGTTTATTTTATTCCTTATTCCTGTGTTGTGTTGGTTTCCCCACCCAATGCACAAAATCTGTTACATTCAGTGCCTTGGCTGGGCTGAAGTGACAGAGGAGCAGTGCTGATTTCACCAGATCAGTAACATTGTGTAGTTGTCATACAGTTCATGGTTCTGAGCCTGATTTGCCATTAATTTTATCACGGAGAAACTGAGAAAACTGCCAGCAGGATTCATTTACTGCATCATGTTTGTAACACATCTGGAGCTACAAATGCAAGAAACTCCCAGATAATCCTCCTTGTATCTTTCTGTGAGAGATCCTATTCTGTGCTGCAGCAGACCAAGAAATAGTAGGAGGTACCTCTATTTCCCTGCATTGTTTGCTCTTTAATGTGTTATAGTCACTATTGTTATCAGAAAAGGACATGGCTCATCACTGCCCAAAAAGAGCTGGATAGTTTGGATTGATGTCAGAAATTACTCTCCTCCAAGCTGTTAAAGAATCTCAATCAACAGCAGCTGTACTGCCCATGAAACTTCTGGAGACTCATAAAAGTTCCTGAGGACTTGAGGGGTGGGCTAAGCAAGCCAAAAATCCACAAACACTAAAAATTTGAAGAGAATCTCATGTTCAAAAGCAAGAAAGAGAAGGGGAGGAGTGAAAAGAAAAAAAAAAAAAAAAGGCAGGGAAGAGGAAGTCAGAGTCAATCTAGAAATGTTACAGAAAGGTTACAGAACAAAGCCTGAATAATGAGTCTGGAACCACTACCTTCACATAGTTCTGCTTCTCTCATTTGCTTTCATAAAAACATCATTAGGCTGCTAATGGGAAAGCTGCAAATTTTCCATTTTCCCACACACATGGTGGGCTGAAAGGTTCAGAAACATTATTTTCCTAATCTCTGCAATAATTTTTGATGCAACATCAGTACAGTTGATGCAAATCATTTCTTCAAGCCTCGGCACTCACAGTACATTTGTAACAGTGCACCTTGTGTTTCACAGCCTGAACCTGTCAGAGTCAGGTTGATCATAAAATCGTCCTGAGAGAGAGAGAAAATCACAAGCAATACTTCTGTGCTCAGAGCCCAGGGGATGGTTTTTCTCCAGCAGATCCTGGTCTGCCTCCATGCAGAAAATGTTCCTTATTTTCACCACTTTACTCCTATGCCAGGACACAGGGAGAGACCAAGAACACCCATATTTGTCTTAAAAGACTTTAGGACTTGATTTTGGCCTCCCTTCTCAAACCATCATTTAAAAAGCCTTTTGTTGTCCTTAGGATTAGGAGCACGTCCCATTTTATAATTTAGCAGTATTAACAATTCTATACTGACATCTGCTTTACAATAATGAATGTGAAATGGCTAATGTAGGGACCTTCTGACATAAATAATTGCTCCATGGCTGCATTTTTTTATACATTCATGTTTTTCACAAAGTAAGAACTGGTAATTCAGAGGCAGGAGCGGGGAAAAGTTCCTTTATTTTTAACAGTGGCAAATCCTCCATGAAAACTGTCTGGTAAAATCTTGTTATTCAACTTGCTGCTCTGAGACTGAGATGGAAAGATGAATTTGGTGTGTTTTAGACAAATGTGAGAGCCCTGTTTAATGACAGATAGTTTGCCAGGACACAAAGAAGCTTCTTGCAGCTTTTGCAGATGTCATCCTATGTTATGCTAATGAGACATAAACCAGTGTAATATGTTATTCTCATTATTTAAAGTGCTTCCTTGTTCAAGAGTTCACTCTTTCAGAATATGATACTGGGCTTTTTCACTCTAATTCTCTAAACCAAAAGCTCTGTGGGACTGAGTCACAGCTTGCCCTGCCTCAGAGGCTCTGCCTGAATAGCCAGAGAGAAAGAAGGGCATGAGTTTTATTCTTAATTGCTGCAATTGGCAAATTAATGGACCAACCAGAATTGTCATCCCCTTTCAATTTTACCTTAATCCATCACTGTGTGAACTACAGTGATTGAGGAAGGGGCCCATTACCAATCTGCTGCCTTTCCTAAGAGACAGTAAATTCCAGCAAGCAGGGAGGAGTGGAGAATATAATTATAATTACAAGTGATAAGAGCCATGAATCACAGCCTTAAGCAAAGGAGGAAATTGGTATTTTAGATCCTGCTTGTGATCTTTCTAATGAAGCACGTTTTGCTTCACAGCTTAGAAAATGTATTCAAGGCTACTTCATTTTCAGAGGACCAGAAACATGTGCCAATGCAATGACATTTTCAAGTGTTTCAAGTTTCAAAGGCTTTTAACCAGAATGTTCAAGTGAAGATTTTCTGTAAGGTAATGTGCAGATTTGCCAATCAGAGACAGAAATACAATAATAATCCAAATATGCCTGGTTTTGGTTTCTAATCCAAAAATTCAAACCTAAACCTGATACACCTCCAAAGCAACCCAAGGTCTTTTCAACAATAATCAGGAAGATCTTGATGAATTGAATATACACAGGGCACTTTTCAGTGAAGATGAGGATCAGCTGGAGTAGGGCAGAGGCAGAACTGGAGGGATTCTGACCTACCAGTTCCTTCCACTGTGTTCCTTGGGGTTATGACCCAGTCCCTGGCCAAAGTACTGGCTAAGCCATTTACTAGTTTTTTGGAAATTTCTCTGCAGCATCCACAAGTTTTTAATTAATTCATTTTTTTAAGGTTTACATTTCACAAGAAAATTTGAATTCCTGACCTTTAACTCAGTATGCAGCATTTCTTCCTTTGGGAGAATAAAACTCTCCTGAAGTAAACTCAAACTGAGTTTGAGATACATTTACAGCTGAGGTATGCTGTGAGTCCTTTATTCCTTGCTTCTCTACCAAGTGGAAAACAAGAAAACCTAGACATTTCTGAATCAGCCTTTCCAAGGTACTGCTTTGAACTGGTATCTGATTGGCAACATCCAATCTGTGATTTCTGAGGAATTACTGAGGAACACTCTTTTGGGAGGTTCACTATGATTACTTCAGCCAGCCAGTGGCTGCATAAAGGTCTGCATGCTCCGTTCTTAAGCATTTTCTGACAAAGAGAAGACCTAAGTTTAAGGAAATAGTTGCCTCTTCAGTACAAGCTATTTGTTCTTTACTCTGTATGCAAAAAAAAAGAAAAAAACAAAACCAACAAAACTAGTACAACTCTCCAGTACTTGCAATTATTCCATGTGTTGTAATTGTGATTAGTCAGTGCAACAGATAATTAACTGAAAATAATCTCATGTATAACAGGGCAGTACAGAACTAATCAAAGCACAGTGTGTTCTTGTCAGATTGGATATCAGAGGCTGAAATAATCTAGATTATTTGTGTACTTTGTGTCCACAAAGCACAATCAGAAAAGCTCTCCCTCTGAGACCCAGCTAGCTCTTAGAGCAAGGTTTTGCCATTCAATTAACAGAAACAGGCATTTGTTTGTCCAAAAAAAGACAAGAAGTAGCAAGTAATTAGTACCAAGTGATTTTTTCACTGAACAGCCGTTCTGAAACAGTGAAATTTTCCACAGGAAAAAGCTGCCTGTTGAAGGATTAATACCTTCAGGTTAAACTGGGAAGTAGGATTTGCCTGAGTCCTGCTGTCCCCCCCTCACAGTTAATGCTCAGAATTCAGGCAGACAAATCCAATTGGTTTATTTTCATTTTTATAACATGTGGCTGAGTTTCTCATGCTATGTTATAATTGATCTATGAGCTGCTATTATTTTCTACTTTCCCAGCTACTTAAACACAGTAGATACCTCCAGGGCACTGGAGAGTTTCAGCCAAAACAAAGGGATGAGGGGGTTGCAGCAATCATCTTAGATGCTGTGATTTCAGGATTCAGCAATATATTTTCTGGCCCACATCCAGGCCAGCAAGGCTCCCAACAGTCTCCAGCGTTTTCAAACAATCCCAAAATGTATGAGATCCCTGTAAGGACCACTGAGAGCAAAGAACACAGAAAGGAAACAAAATTTACCATCCTCCAAGTGAGACAAAATGTCCCCCAGAATGAAGGATGATGCTTGGGAGAAATAACAGATATTTCTGTGTATATTTTAATATAAAGGCACTGCAGTAGCACTGTGTAGCTTTACAGATGAAGAGATCATTGGCTGCTCTGGAAGTTGGCTCCAGCTCTTCCTGTAACAGGCGTGGCTTTTAGGAGTTCACAATAGAGGTGCCTCCCTTATTAACCCATCCTTAGCATTATTTAAAGGGTAAAACATCTCCAAAGGATCCCCGAGTCATTGCTTTGGTCATCGTGTCCACATTCTCAGAAGCTGCACTTTTTCTGAGTAGCTTTTTGAAGTTAAAGTTATTTTCTGATGAAACAACTTTTTATCCTTTATAGCCACATCTTTCTTTTTCACATCCTCAATTTAGTAGTGCTCAGTGTTTTAGATACTGAACAGGCTCCCATTATCCAAAAAGATGCACCTCCATGACCTTGCTATCTTATCCTTTAATTAATACTTGCTAATTTGCAAGTATGCCAATTAGTTTTAGTTCATTAGTTACAGCTAACTTAGGTAATAAGCCAAGGATTGCACACATCTTCTTCATCACTCAGGTTCACTGACCACGTGAGTTCTTTGATTTTCCTCCCCTTGGGCTTCTTGGCACCCAAGTGAGGCACTGTGAGAATCTGGGGGTTTTTATCACTCTCCATCCTCCTCCCGTAGCTGTCAAAGGGACGTTACAGGTTTTGTTTCTCAGATATGGTCAGAACAATATTGTGGAGTGAAAAGCTGGGGTATATTTATTGAGGTAAACAACATGAAGCAAGCCTGGGGGTGTCCATTTACACCCCAAATCCCCAGAGAGGCTGGGTAGAGCTCACCTGACCATATAAACTGAGCTGGTGTTTCCCAGAAAAACCTCTCTCAGCATCTCCCTCAGTGCCTCATACCAATCCCATTCTGCTCCCAGTCCTGTTACAAGATAGATGATCATTAATTTAAAGAAATAAGTAAAATTTGGAGCAGCATCTTCTGTCTGTCAGATCCAAACTCCCACTACTCCTTTTCTCCCTCTGACTGGCAGTCAGTACTATTAGTAAGTGATTCTTCCCACTCACCAATGGCACAAAACCACTGAGATAAAGCCCAAAAGACAGAGCAGCTGAGAAATACGGACAAAAGGAATCAAAGATTTTTTCAAAATAATTTAAAGTGCTTATTGCTGCTTCAGAAGCCATGACAGCAGTGCACACCAGGAACACACACCAGTGCATGTTCCTACCTCTCTCTACAGCCTGTACAGTTCAAAACCCACCGCTGGTTTAAAAACAAATAAAACAAAAACCCGGGGGAAAATAAACACATGGTGTTAAAATGTAAGACTGGTGAAAGTGACTGTGGTTTGACAGCCCTCCAGAGTGTTTATTCTTAGAATCAGACCAGCAGGAGCAGCAGTAGTGAAATTTCAAAGCCCTGGCTATCAGCGTGTCTCATCCCTGACCTCATCTTCTCAGGGCCAGCTCCTGCAGGGACGTGGGATTGTAACTGCAGAGCCAAATCATTTCAAGTCTTTCTGAGACTGCTGTAAAACATCGATCCTGGAAGCACTGTCAGTGAGCTCAGAGATATTCTACTTTTAGACTGAGGAGGGCATGCAAGCTATGCACACTTCAGACAGTGAGACACTGAAAGTGAGAGGTCAGTACACATTTTAAATACATAAGAATATCTCTTTGAATAGACAGGCCTAAAATCAAATCAGTTTGTCCACAATAAAATAAAGCAATTACAGCAGAAGCCTGTTACTATGTTCAGTAAATCTATCTGAAATATTCTTCATTTCACATGAAGATTTTGCAAGGCAGATTCCGTGTGAACACGTGGACAGAAAAGATTGCAAAATCAGGGCGAGCTTCATTCAGAAAAATAAAATCAACTCAACAAAGATTCATCATTTCAGATCTGGCACTTGGTTCTGATGGTTAACCATGTGCACTGTTCAGCTGACATATCAGCTTCCTTATTTGAGCTTCCTGGCTGGCAGCCACTGTTTTATCATCATGCCTTTGGCTGGCAGGGATTTTCAATCTGATCTAGAGTTTATAACCACCTGCTTAATTGTTTTGCTGAACAAGAAATCTTTAGCTGTGTAGTTTTATTTCCAGTAAAATACAGGACATCACATATACTTATTTAATTATGAATACCATTATCCAGAATTGTGTAATTATAATAATTTAGAACATCACTTAATGTCCATAAGGCTTAAAAGCATCTTAAATTTTGTTATGTGGGCTTCTGTTCAACAAAATTCAGTCACCAAAAGGATGCAGGTAACAAAAAGATGTTCTGAAGGAAAAGTTGGCCAGCAGAACGTGCAGTTAGAGCAGAGTAATCACTGGGTTGTATTAATTCTTGTCCTTTGGAACACTATCCCAAAACATCATCGGTGTGTGAGTAAAACTGTGAGTGAAGTGATGATAGTAGGCCACAGATTGTTTCCAATCTGTCATCTGAGTCATGTGAGATGACTTTCTGATGATAACCTGAGTCAGTAATGAGCAAAGATCATTAACTGGGGTTTGTTGGAGAGCTGGGTGCAGGTGGGATCAGCTCAGGCTGTTTAGTTCCTGACAAACCCATCCATCATCACCTACAGCAACGACCACAAGTGCCTGAAAAGCCTTTCTCACCTCAGCCAGTGGTCACCTGAGGTCAGGAAAACACATTTCTGTTGGGAACTGCCTGGAGCTAACTTGTTGCTAAGGATTATCTGATTCGCATGAGTCACAGAAACAAATTTCTTTAAGTGACAAAACATCGGATCTTTCCAGTGCCCCGTGTGCTCTCATGCCACAGCATGGGACACTCACCAGATCCTCCCCCAGAGTATCCCACACAGCAGAGACAGACATAAATCCATGTCCTCACCCTCCCCCAGAGGAAACAGAACATGTGTTCAGAGGATCAGAGCAGCAACACAGTGTTACACGAAAATCTGCCTCTTATTTTGTCTCTCCAATTTTCTTGATTCAGAAGTTCATGTAATTGGCAGACAGAACTCTTAGATCATCATGTAACTGATCTTTACACTGTGGTCACAGAATTTCATTCAGTCACTCCTCTTTTGAACATAATAACAAACACCAAAATTATATGTCATTTAGGAAAAAAAAGAAACCACCTTTGCTTTGTTTCAGACCCTTCAAAATAAATGTTCTTATTTTTGGTGCTTAGTTTGAGTGAGGAATTCTCCTTTGGAAATGTTTGGATTATTGCCATGGATTCTCATTACACTTTTATTTTAGAATTGAAGACCACTTGAGTATCTGTGCCATCATGATAGTAACACTTTCTCAGCAGTTGTCACCTTTTAGTCTATCACTCATCATCCTGAGCACTGATAAAGCTTCATGCAGCAACATTATTGTTATTAACTGAATGAACTGTTATTAATTAACTGTTATATATTGCTGTTGGATACACAACCTCAGTTCACATTGAAATATAGGACCCCTCTGAAAAAGTGCAGATCTAAAAGTAGTCTTGCCTATAGTTTCTTCTCTTTCCTATATTTTCTTCTTTAACTTACAAAATTAGGCATCAAGCTGTGTCTGTATTAAATCAGTGGATACTGTTTAAAAAACAATTCATTCTTTAAAATGTAGCTATAGATCAAGATAAGCATAACTAATCACTTGACAAAAAAAAAATACATTGCAAACTAATTCCTGGCTAATCAATCTTATCAGTGAGAGCAGTTTACCAACTTTCAATTACCTTTGTTATGCAACGTTTGTCTACACCACATAATTGCATTATTCTCTTCTGACTTACCTGCCTGTCTTTAGGTCATCTTCTCTTCCACTTTCCCACTGTTCCCAGAATGAAAGACTCACTATATCAAAACAACACTGATGCTCCTCGTGGTCAGGACTAACAGCAGTGGTTCAGAGTCAAGTATAAAGCAATACTCAAAACATGTGTGCAGAGATAATTTCTCATTTAATTGGCAAAAGCTGCAGGGCGTCAGAGGCTCCACATTCTGCAATTTTGGGCTTTTCTACAATTGTCACCCTGCGGATCTAAGTGGTTTCTCAGCAGGGATAGAAATAGACCTATTGTCACTCTGCCTCCAACAGCTTCAATAAAAACTTTAACTGCTTTTCCAGAAAAGGAGGAGAGGCCATGACCAAGATTTGTTTTGAATACATTACAACAATGCTTAACAGCTCCTGTTGGGAAAAGCAGAAGAAACCAGAGGAGGAATTAAAGTTTGTCTTTAAACTATAGAGACAAGACTACCTTGAAAACAGAAAGTACTGAGGATTTTTTGTGGGGAACAAGAAGTGATAAAGTGAAATAAACAAGTCAGAGGAGAAAGAAAGAAAAAAATAAGAAGCAATTGTAGGGTTTGATGTAGGGGGAAAAAAGTAAATAAGCAAGAAAAATACCAGAATCAACAGATGTCAGGAAAACTTCTCCAAACTTTAAACCAACTTTCTGGCCTCTCACTGTGTGTATGATCCTCCAAGCAGTATTGGAGCCAAATTTTTAGTAAATATAAAAACTTTCCACAACATGTGTACGAGAGCAACGTAAAAGCCCCTTTTACAAGCAGCCAGTCTGTACACATCCAGTGCTTACTTCCATTTCAAAGAAACAGTGTAACTTGCCCAGGATATTAAATTGCCCAACCAGGCCTGGTTCCCCTCATTCACATCCAGAAGAACCTCTTGACTTCCTGAGATGTTATTCCAAATCAATCACCAGAGCAGAATTAGTGCCTGTTCATGGCACTAGGAATCTTAAATCCTGCTCTTGTTGCACTGAAATGGTTCAAAATATCCAATACACTTAATTTAATGTTTACCTCTGCCCTGGGAGCATCCTAGGAAGACTCGTGGGATTTTTGAAACTCATGACTGCGCTGTTTCAATGAGAGTTTTGTACTTCTGTCACCTGTCCATGGAGCAGGACAGCAAAGCTGCCCAGTTCAGACAGAGTCCAGGAAATTCAGTCCCTGCTGGACTAATTCCAGAATAATTTCACCATCATCCACCCACTTTCTGTCAACCTCAGAGGGCTCCCAGCACCCCAATTCACCCAGTTCCAACAGTGTTGATAGGTTATAAAAGTTCATGTCTTTGGAGCTAAAAATGTATTATTCTGTGTGAATAATTATTATTGAAATTGAATGTATTCATTCCATGGTTTGCATAGAAACATCCCATCACATGGCATAAAAATTATATAAAGAGACTTTCCTAGTCCTCACATTAAATCATTCAGGTTAACCTAAACCCAGTGAGGGTAGACTTTCCAGATCTGAGAGATTTGCTGCTATTTTATGTACAATTGACTTCAGTTAAGAAAGCAAAGTCTTAGAACCCCAACTGTTTAATATTTGGATTATTATACAGACTTCATTGCCAGTTCTACAGGCATCATGAAAATGTTATATGCCTTATTTTCTAATTTTTTGTTCTTTCCTTAGTGATATTGGCACAAAACCATCACGTAGAAAAACTCTCCACATCACTGAATGAATGCACACGAAATAATTTTGGCGCTGGAATGAAAATTGTAAGTCCTGTAGACTTAAAACAGAATATCCTTAAAAAAAAAAAAAAAAAAAAAAAAAAAAG
>VXBB01016990.1:664770-702912 GCA_013399915.1 Illadopsis cleaveri | reverse complement strand
GCAACAAACCCCCCCCCCCAGCCAGCCTTTCTTTGTGTGCATGCGTGTGGAAGTGGGCAAAGAAAGAAAGAAATTCACGTTACCTGCAGTCGACGTTATCGTAAGTCCAAAGAGGAACAATAAACCCAGCTCCATTAAACCCAAATTGCACGCCGGTTAAGTGCAGGCAAAGGTGAACTGCAGGCGCGACTGAACCGTTCCAGGAGGAATCACTTCAGGTTGGAGGCAGGGAATATCCTGGGGCTGGCGGCACACGCTGCTCCCGGGAGTTCGCTCCCACACGGAGGTGTGATTAGCACTTCTCCCTCGCAGTTATTTTCCTCCAGTGCAGACTTAGTCCTGAAGGGGAGAGTGTTGTCAAAAGAAGGGAAGATCCATCGCTCGGCTTTTCCCACACACACCTCCCACCCCACCCCCAAATCTGATCAGCAACCGGAGCTGCTGTTTTCCAGCTGCAGACGCCTCCCACCCGCCGACAGCTGCCGGCCTCCCCCGGGGCGCGGGCCGGGGGCGGGCACGGCCCCGCACCGCCCCCGCTCCCCCCCGGCAGGTAAAAGCAGGGATGGAGCAGCACATCCTCCCGGGAACACCAGGGGAGGCACAGCCTGCTGTGCTGCTCTCGCTTCATCGCTTTTAAATGACCTGCTCCTGTTGCTCCGTGTCTGATTCCAGGAGGAATCGTTTGTGTGATAAAAACAAAAAAAGCCCAGCTTTTTGAGTTTAAGTTGGGTTATATATTTGAGAGCTGTTTGGGGCTTTTTTTTTTTTCCCCTCAAAGACTCTGCCACTGATTTCCCGGGACAAAATTAAGTCACCAATTTATTTATTTTTTCTTTTCCCAGCTTACCTACATGACCACCTCTTTGCAGGCAAACTCACCTAGAGTGCAACGCTTAAGACAAATTTCATATTTACCTGATAGCTGGGCCTAGAAGAACACTTCAGCCTGTGGCCCCATTTTCTATCATAAGATCAGCTATTAATTGATAATCGATAAGGGTTTAAGGTAATTGGCTATATCTTTTCTTACAGTAGCATGTGTAGTATATCCTTTTATGGGAAACACAAGTTATAGAGAGCACATGGAGAAAGGTTGCAAACTTAACTGTGGATATTTAAAATCAAAATGCAGTGTTTCATTTAAGAATGTTTCAGTACTAACAGTAAGAGCTGTAGCCAAAATTCCTCTCATGCATCATGCCAATTTAACATGTTCACTAAAATCTGGTTTGTGAGTAGAAAACTGGTTGGGGGATCACCCAGGAGTTACCCAAGTGAGGATCTGTTCTCTACCATCTCACATTCTTCCCCAGCCCTGCCCCCGACTCCAGCTTCTGGTGTGGACTATCCAGTAACACTTGCAAAGAAACCTCATTAAGATGTCATGTTTTGTCAGCTTGTCAAGCCTTGCCTTTTGTCAGTGTCTGAAGATTGAGAGTTTTGTAGTGGGCCATATTCACAGCTGGTCACAAAAGCACGATGGTCACCAGGCAGGGCAATAGCCTCAAGTGAGCCCACAGCTCTCAGTGGAAACTTACATTGCTTTTATTTCACACCTTTGTGCAAATGACAAGATATTCTCGTAATTAATACAGGGGGGAGTAGATCCCCTGTAAATCACTAAATTCAACAGTATATTGAAGTTAATGCTCGAGCTGGGAAAGAAGTGCTTGCTCACCTTTAGGGATGAGGAACTGCAGTGACCTGAATGTTTGTATCCCTTGTTTTGCTGGATTGGGGGTCTGTGCGTGTTCAAGTCATGCTCCCCAAGCATCAGCAGAGTTACAGTTTGGCCTCACAGTTCTATGGGTTCTCTATTTTGAAAAATATTGTGACAAAACATCTCTGAAAAAAGGAATTTGTTTGAAGTTATTTCCATTTCTTATATATCTAGAAAAAATTAATTGCTTCAGATCAGGAAGTTCTAGATATCATACCCTCCTGCTGTTGGATACAGGATTGATTTTGACAAATGCTTATGATTGTGTTCTAACTTATCACGGAAAGAAAAAGAAGATTTATTGTGCAGTTACTGTTTAACAGAACACTGAGTAGGAAGTATTGGTTACGTGTTGTTGGTATTATAAGTAACAATGACATGAGTCTAAATTCTGATTCATGAATTTCACTTTCCTTATTGCAACTGTTATTCATTTTTATAATAGTGATGCAAATTTATCATAGAGATGAGAAATATAACTGTATCATACATGTAGATATGTCATAACAACAACAACAAAAAGTTGTGTTGTGTGTGAACTGATTTAACAACATTTTCCTGAAAAGTATTGTTCTGTTTTCTTCATGAAAGTTTGAAGATGTCTTCTATATTGCTCTTTTCTGTATTACTTTGTCTTCCGTGTGCTGTTAAATCTCTGAAAAATCAGGGGAGACCATATCAGCACCCAGTGCTGTGCAAACAAAAGGAGTAATAAAATATATTCTTAAATCAGCTACCAGGGTTCAGAAATTAAGGGCAAGGGTTTGGCCAAATGACCTCATGTAAGCTTTAGAAGAAGATAAGACATAGACTACAGGAAGAAAGATACTCTCATCAAAGGAATTAATGCACCTGGTACTGTAGGCCTGATTCTCATTTACATTGGTTATCAAGTTGTTTGGGTCATATATTACCTAATGACTTGAGAACTTTTTGTTTCATAAATACAGCACTCTCAAAACAAGAAAGCTGGTTAAGGAAATAGCAACAAATAAATTTTTAAAATCCAGGGTCTGTTTTGATTTGGGGTTAGAGATCAAAGATACCTGTATACCATTGTCAGCGATATTCATATATGGTGCAAAATAATTTGTAAATCTGTTTAATGATTATGTTCTCATTTATTAAAAAAAAAAAAAAAAGGAGTAGTAGGCTTGAAGGTAGCAGGCAGAGATTGGAAGCCAACAGACCTAATTCACAGTATTTTTCAGCTTTTTCTTTAAAATTGTTTTAACTTCACAGATTCCTTTTTCTTTTCCAGTTTAAAGATCTTTAGGGGTGGATGGGTACATTGCATAAATCTTGAGAGCCGTGGACAAAACATGTAGAGTTAATCCTTCTCTTTCTACCTTCGAGCTTCCCAATTCCAACACTTCCCTTCCTGCCCTTGTGCAGCCCAGCCTGGCAGTGCTGTGAGCGCCAGCTCTCCTCTCCACAGACAATGGGAATTCCCCAGTCCTGGGACACTTCCTCATTCTTAGGGCCACCCAGGCAGCTGGGGAGAGACAATCAGCAGATCTGCCTCATTGCCGGGTATAAATATTGTATATTTGAGAACTTCTAATTGACTGGAGGGAGAATAATCTCAGGGATGAGGTCAAGGCTGAAGGAGTCCTGGAATGTGGAGCAGCTGAAACAGATGATGTTAAGGAAAGTAAGCTCAGATTCCAGATTTTATATGCGAAAACCCTGGGCTGCCATTTCAATTAGGAACATAATCTTGGGTTTGTTTAGGACTCGTCTGCCCCTTGTATCCCTGCTTTATCCATCCACTCCTGTGGTTGTGGGGCAATCAGAGCCCCCAGCAGGAATTCCACAGCATTTAACCTTCATCATACAGGTGACTACACAAAGCAGTTGTGAGTTACAAAGAAGTTCCAGATGTGTTTAAATAAAGTTGGTTACTGAGAGAAACCACTTTAAAAGCTGAGTTCCTAGGATGTATTTACACGAGTAATAAAGCCTGTAGTTTAAAGGCAGGGTAAAGTTTCAGCAGCAGTGCAGGAGTTTTGGCACTGATGCCTGTTCTTACAGCTTCACAGCAGGCCAGGAGGAAAGCCTGATCAATACAGACATGGTACTAAATAAAGACAACCAATCTAGTGCTTTATAAACCATCTATATCTCTTTTCCCACCCTCTTGCTTCCTTCTTAGTCACCGTGTTTTTTAGTGTTATTGAAAGAAAAGGTCATACTAAGCTGCAAACATTGTGTGTAGTAGCACACTCTGCATCACTCTCACCAAGCAAGCAACTTCATAGTGGTATCTGACATTGGAAAAATGTGCTGAAATCAGTAGGTTCTCAAGAAAACCTTATCTTCTGATTATTATTTGTTACTTTTTGCTGGAGTTGTATAGGCAGAAAGCTGAAGTTAATCTTGTCTCCCCTCATGTTTCAGACAGCCCCATCCAGAGCCCTTTGATGTCAGTGCAAAGAATCCCATTTTTAGTGGCCTTTGAACCAGATGTAGTAAAAGGGCAACTGAGCATTTGTAGGGGTTGCAACTGGGTAACTTGCTTAAAGGAGGAGGGTTTGGATACTCCTTTCTGTTTTCCCATTTTTTTATTACTTTTAGTATTTATATACCATTAAGAGTAATGTAGATACTTGGTAAACAGTGAAGAGCACTAATGCCTCAGCTCTGATTGTGTTTCACTTTATTTAAGTAAAAGCAAAGTAAAGAAGGATCTCTGTGGCTGTTTTTCAGCCACACTAATTTAATGATTCCTGCTTGTTACAGCTATTGTGAAATTTAGGAAGGAGTTTGCATAAGATAACATATCCTGCTGTTGTAATGTACTGGAGACAGGGCTCAGATCTCTGGATAAGCAGTGCTGCAAAAATCTTAAGTGTTATTATCACTACACACCACTCTCCCCAGGATCTGAACCTGACCTCCCTTCCTTGATCCAAACAATCTCTGTCTTTGTGAAAATAACAGGATTTAACAGGAAGAGAATTTTCTGTAATTATTACGTGAAACAGTTCTTTTCCTTCACATTTATTCATGTTTGGGCATGTTCCTGAACAAAGTGAATTCCATATCAAAATGTGATCAATCTGAACGCTTCTTGTGTTTGTAAAGAATGGACAAGGAGCTGCAAGCAAATGAAAAGCTGAGGTGGTTGTCTTGCCAAGAGGACTTCACACACTTAAAAACGAGCAAGGACTTGGGAGGGACAGCTTGTTTCTGGAGGTGCAGTGGCAGGGAAGAAAACTCGAGCACCAAAAGAAATCATTTTGGGCAGAAGCCAGTCTGGAGGGTGATGTGGAGAGGGAGGGAGTGGTGTGCACGAATAAGGGTTTGGGTCTGGCCTGGTTTTCCTTCCTCAGCAGAGTGGTAGGAAACTTGTGGTCAATCATTTGTAGTGTCAGTGGCTGGGGGAGTCTGGAGCCCTGGGAGGAGAGGGAGGTGTAGAGATAAGCTGGAGGAAAGGGGCTTGAACCTGGGGATGTCCCCAAAGCTATGGCTGAGCCTCAGGTTATTATACAAGAAGTAAAATCCTTGTGCTTCTCTGGCAGCTCCTCTTTGGGAGCTCCTGTTCTTGGAGCTGAAGCCTGCCTGGATGCCTTTGAAGAGGTGTTTTTTTGTATTTGTTGGAAAACCAAAGGACCACAAGCCCTGAATCCACTGTCCTGCCTGGAGCAGAGCCTGCAGGGAGGGGTGCCCTGGGCTGCTGGAGAGGTGAGTGTTGGCCAGTGCCCCTGTTGTGCCCTGGGAGCTGATGGAACAGCAGTGGGGGGACACTGGGGCACTTTTTACAGCTCTCTTTGAGCAGATGCAGCAGCTTGGGTGGAATAAAAGCCTAAAGCTTGTGCTGCAAATCATGTGGTTCATGGCCCTTCTGGCTGTGAAGAGCTTTACAACATCTGTTGGCTTTTAATTAAGGGCACGAATTTTGCAGAAAAGCTTGGCCTCTCTGGGTTCTGATGATTCCTTTTTGCCTGGTTAAGCACTTTTGGGGCTTTTCTCTTGCTGTGGCTCTGTGATGTGACTTGCAGGTGACTGCAAGTATTAAAAATACCCTGTGCTGGAGCCCTGGTAGACAGGAATATCTATTTACAAATCCATAGGTGAGACAGGTGTTTTCTAATACCCAGTCTTGTTACATAATAAGGGCAGTCTGGAGCAAAGCTTAATGAAATACGTGGTGCAAAAAAATGTGCACATTGATGGCAAAAATCTGATTTATTGTATATGATGTGCCCAGGTGGACCAGACTGTTAATGTACAGCAGTCAGAATACTGTGTGATAATAATTTATTCACCTATATAAAAACCAAACAGGCTGGTCATAATCACCTTTGTTCTGTAGCAAATTTCCTCTTCAAAATTTTGCTTAACAACACTTGTAAAAGATTGATGTTCCTGGTGTTGCCTCGTAGTATAAAGAAAAAATCTGCAGCAGTTACCAGCTACTAATGAAGTTAATGACTCCTTATTGCAACTTCTTGGTGAATCCAATTTTAAAGACAAATATAGGTCTGACCATTTCTTTTTTGGGAGGATCCACAGCTGAGACTCATCAGTTTAGCAACAACCTTGACACCATGTTTGAATATATAACCTTTCCTCTCCCCAAGTAACTTATCTCTCACTAAGAAAAGACTTTCAGAGAGAAATAAACAAGTGTCTGCCTGTATGAACTAGTAAAGGGAAAATAAAATGAAAAATGAACTTGTATTATTTAAACAGTGTGACATGACAAACTGCAAGTGCTGCTCACACCTAGCCCTCTGAGAGCAGCTTGCTTTGTTGATAAGCTTTGATTGAACCTGAACCTTTAGTTCCTGAACCTATTTTTGTGAATAAATTACATTTTGCAATGGCATGATATTATAATCATCCAGATTTGTTGGGATGAAATGGCACAAATGTCTGAACACAAAGACAAGGCCAAGTTGGGCATCAGTGTTGTGAGTGATCTGTCAGCCCTCTGGGACTATTCCAGTCTGGTGCAGAGGCTGAGCAGGTTAAATCATCCCAGTCCCTGCAGAGCTGTCTGGGGGCTCAGGGGGCTGCAGTGTGTCTGGGCTAACACCTGCAGAGTTGTGTGGCCCAGGGCTGCTGCAGATTTGACCAAGGGAGGTTAAGGGAGCTCAGGCATTGCCAAGGTGCCTGTGCAGTGTTCCAGCCCTTCCTGCAGTGCTCAGGATGCACAGCTGGGTTTGTGCATTCTAAAATTGCATGTCTTATGGCAAAGAGGCAATTGTCAGGCAGGTCCAGGTTACCAAGCTGTTTTCAGCTTGAGGGGCTGTTGGTAAATACCAGATGGCACAGATATCCAAAGCAGCCCCACTCATGAAATTCATGTCTGTGGCAATGTGGTGTTCAGTCTGGTTTGTTGGAAGAACAAGAGTTGACAGCATCTTCCTTGATGGTTCAAAAGGAACAGCCCTTTCCAGAAGAGGCAGAGGGCTGCAAAGTAAACACAGGGAGTTACGAGATGAACATAAACCTAAAGTAACATGGGAATTCTGAATCTATTTATCTGTTCTCATTGACGTGGTTGTACTTATTGTGGAGCGTCTTGACCTCACATTCAGCTTAAGAGCACAAGCCTGAGAATAACAGCAGTGCAGAACTTTGGGCATGGCAGGATTTCTGTACATTTTGGATATCTGAGTACATGAGTTACCTTCTGTGTGGCTGAAACATCAGGGTAAGAAGAGAGGTAGAGGGAGAGTAACTGTACCATACAACCTGCATGGAAGTTCTGAATGCAGCTGATGGAACTTTCTCATATTTCCACAACTGCACTTCACCCTCCCTTATTTGGGTTAGTAAAGCAAGTTTCAGTAAATCAGATCATAAGGAAAGAGTGAGTGCCAAAAGAATGTTCTCCCTGAGCTTCTAGGAAGGGACACCAGGGCATCAGCCAAAACAGCACAGGGAAGGTAGCAGTGTTTCATGGGGAAGTGGGAAAGATAATGAGGGAAAACAATAGACAAAGGATGGGGAAAAAGAAAGTCAAATAATTCACTTTTCACAGAAGTATCTTTTTTATTATGAAGACAGGAGAAGCAAACAGGAGGAGGAATAAACCAAAAGTGAAATGATACAATAGGACATTAGTAGGGGACGTAGAGAAAAGGAATAAAGAAACAAGGTAAAGGAAGAAAATTGAGATGTTAATCTCTGGGCAAGGGTAAAGTTTAGCCCTCCAGCAGCACGGCTGGGATTTTGCTCCTGTGTTTTGCCTCTGAGTCCTTCTTTAAAGCAAAGAGTTAAGCAGGCACCAGGCTGTTTAGAGTGGTTGCCTGTCCTTTGAGCTTCCCAAGTACTCTGCTATTTCCCTGCTGAAAATTCTTCAGCTGCAAACGTTGTCAAGCCATGGTTGTGTTGTTACAGGCTTGGAGAAAAGCGAGAGCCTGGGATAACTTCTTATTACAGTGTTACTTTTCATATATTTTAGAAAATATATTGTGGCAAGCATTGAAAAGAAAATTGAGGAAAATGAGGAAAGAAGACAAGTTCAAAAAGCTGTTTCATTCTTTGAAGGACTTGATGAGGGAGGGAATGAAGAAGGACTGGAATTTGTACAACTCGTAGAGCCTGGCTGCATTCCTTTGTCAGTATTTTTATTGACTCTCACTTCCAAAGGAACAATGATGCTTCAAGCTGTTCTCTGGAGCCTGGATATACCTTGCTGACCTAAGGAGGCACAATGCACCACAGCTGTTAGCAAGGGTTGTGTGTGGTGTTTGAACTGGAACAAAAGAGTTGGGATCATACTTCTCTCACTCTGAAGTGCAATTGTTTCCATGCCTTTACAGTTTTGAGTAACAGCATTTCACACATTAGAAAGGACATAATATAATTTATTATCCCTGGCATGGAAGTAATTTGTTATTGTTTTGACATTTTTCCTTTTACTGTTTTATCTTTTCTCAGTCAAGGAACAGAGGAGTAGGAGTCGGAGTTTCTGCTTTTGACATTTGCAATTTTGCCAGCAAAGTTTAACCTAATGTGTGTATGAGTTAAAGTCAGACTGGTAGTGACTCTATAATGACAAATAGCTGAAGAGGACACAGGACTTGGATTCACTTTGTGATGAGTCAGAATCTGCAGGCAAGGATCTTATGTGTCCATCATTGCTGTAACAGTGATGGGCAGAAAATCACTGATTACAGGGTAGCTGCAAAAAGCAATGAGGATTATTATAGGCTCCAATTAAATAGCATAAAATTTGGATTAAATAATGATTATCACCTTTTCCAGTAAATCTCATAGGTGTCTGATCAGCTAGAGTGTCATTCAGGTATTTTTATTTGCTTTTAGTTACTCTGAGGAAAGATGCATGAGTTATTAATAAATTGTAACCACTGCTTTCAAATAGTTTCTATCTTCAGTTCTGAAAATGCACTGAGGCCTTAAGATTTGCAGAATACGATTAAAAAAAAAAGGTTAAAAGGGTGGCATTGAGAACAAGGAGATGTGAGCAAGCAGAGTTTGTTATACAGCTGGAAACTGGCCACCCAAGAAGATCTGGCAGAGAAAGTAAAGTATTAATAGCATTATTAATCTACCGAGTTTTACTGCCAGTAAAATAAGTAGAGAAAGCAAGATCAAGGAGGAGAAGTTACGAGGCAGCAACACAAATAATGTAACAATTTTACAGTTCTCGGGGGTATTGAGATTGTGGTTCCTGTTACCAAACTGTGAGAGTACACAAGGACAGCAGCCATGCCAAATGTCAGATACTGCAGTTCGCAGTGGGATAAAGGGCATGACACTGTTTAAACTCAGTGCTCTTCTCATATGTGGTGAATCCTCCATAATTATTTACTACAGAAGCCATTTTTCATGGGTTTGAGGGGAGGGGTTGAATGCTGAGTTAATTAATGCATTTCTTCTACCCTCGCTCTGCAAAGTTCTGGCACCGTGGCACTGGGCCACTGGGGCGTCTTGTCTGTTCTGCCAAAAACTAAAAGTTGTTTTCCTGATGTTCTGGGGAGATTTAGTTGTTGTTGTTTTTTGGGTTTTTTTTCAGACAAACAGTTCCTGTGATTTCAGAATGTCTGAGACTGTCATTCATGAGAGGGTTGGGTCACAGTTCAAACTGTTTGTGAAGAACTGCCTCTTCCCAGCCCATCACCACTCAAGGCGATGCCACACCAGGCGCTGGGAGCCTCCATTGTGCTTCCAGCCTGTGTTTCACCATGGTGCCTTGGCAGGAACATGTTAAGCTTTAATTAAAGGGGCATGTTTTATTTCTATGAAGAAAATTCTGCTCTGAGCCTGAGGTTTTCTAATAAGGTTCAGACTTATTTGCCAGTTTTCCGTGAAAACCTTTATTTGCACTTTTACTTAGTTGCTCTTGCCTTCCTAACAGTCACCATGACTCCACACCATAATTCTATGGTAAATTTTTCATTATGTGCTTTTTGGAGCTAAAGGACATATTCTAGGAGCACTTGGCCTCCCTGAAAATGACATGGAGCTATTTTATTTTTATTTTATTTTAATGTTTGATTTGTAGCATCAAGTTAAAGGGCCAAAAGAGAAGGATGTGATAGTTTGGTCCATTGCATATGCATAAGAAGTGGTTGCTACTTTCCTCTGTCCTGACTGTTCCTGGTCAAGACAGGTCTACACAGCTGGAAAAGTGAAGGTCAGATGGTTTAGAAAAGATTGACTAAACCAGGAAAATTATGGCCCAGGCTATTCCACATTAGCTGGCTTAGGAAAGGAGAGAAGAAAAAACCCAACAAATTGGTGACTTCAGAGCCTATTAGAGATTAGGGCTCCTATGGATGGATTGAGGACAGATGCAGATTTCAGGCTAAAGGCCCAAGTAAATACAATATCTGGGACAATAACTTCAACGCATAAGACTAATAAAATATCAGGTCTGCGAGGAAAAGACATTTATTTTTTAAATAAACAGATGAGCCTTATCAACAAAGCACGTGTAGATAGAATTTCCTAGAAGTGTAGACTATGAAAAAATTATTCAGAAGAAGAGAATAAAAACAGATCAGCAGGAAAACTGAAACTCAATATATCAGCTGTCAGAGAACCATCACTCCCTTTCTGATTCCTCAGAAGCAGAGGAAGACACAGAGCTTTCTTCTGCTGCTTCAACTTCTTTCCTCTTAGGAAAACAGTTTGTTAGTTTAGTTTGAAAATTCACATCTGTTTTTATACAAACTCCATGAGTATTTTAAACTTCAGCTATAAATGCTGTTAAGACATCATTTGCTGCTCACAGGATGGTTTATGATTGGGATCACGTACTCCCTCCTCGAATCAGGAAATTAAGCCAGAAATCCCTTTCTTGATAATTATCTCTGAAATCAGTGATAAACTGAACCTCTTCATCTGTGAACTGGGCTCTGCCAAGGGTTCCAGGCTGCTGGTCCCTCCCAGTCACTCCATGAGCTCAGGAAGAAGAGGAATGTGCTGGGAATCCAAAGGTACCAGCCTCGAGAGACAGGGAGAGCTTGGGCATTACAGGTTTATTTTTTTTAACTTGTCTGTTCGTAAGTAATTTGTTTGTTTTCAAAATCTTCCTACTTCCCTTTCCCCAAACTAAGTTAAACCCAAGCAAGCATCCTGTTTAAAAGTAAATAAATAAACAAAAAATCTAGCTATGTAATCAAATCTCAAGTATGTTGCTTATGTAAGTGATCTGAACTAAGTCAGCATGAAAAATCCAGAGTTCGGGCATTTTATATCATTAAGTTCTAGGTTTTGATTTTAAAAAGATTTTCTTTTTTGCTTGTTGTAGAAGACACCTTTGAAAAACAGTTGCTGTACAGGAATAGAGCATTTTGAGGTATTTTCTAATCTTCTTTCAACACTGCAGGCTCCTGTCTTTGGGAGTGTATTCAGAATTTCTTCTCTTTCTTCCTTCCAGGGTTACTCAGAATCTCTTGGGTCTATAAAGCAAGTCCAGGTTGTTTTACCCTTCAGAAACTGAAGATTCAGCAATACAGGAACAGAACCAAACCTTTTAGGTTTAATCCTGGTAGATATTTTCCATGATGATTTAGGAAGTCACCATCTCTTCCCAGCTTTGATTCATAGCCGCCACTGAAGAGATGCTGATAATTCCCCACCTGGAAGGACCATTTCTTAAATAAGCCAAGAAGTTGAAAAAAGCTGCCTCTTGCATAAGCTTTAGTGCCCTGGTTCATTGGTATTTTGAAAAATGTCTTTTTTGTCCAAGCTGGATGATCGAAGTTAAACTTCAGTGGTCTTACAGAATGAAAGCTCTGTGTTTGGGGCATTTGAAATGCATGGTTGGTTTTATTTTCCTCACAATTTTTGTATGCTGGCTGTATTTACTTTTTATGCCCAGATGGTTTTCTTTAACTTCTTAGTATAACTTACATGTAACATCTTGCAAAAGCTTTGTTTTCTTGATTTATGCCTCTGAGTTTGAATAGTTTGAAAACTTTGTTAGGGCACCTAATGGGGAAACTGCTTTTTTAGCTCTGTGGATAGCTGTTCTCTGTCAACAGAGAACTGGAAACTTGTGGTTTGTGTGTGTTGTAGGACAGGATTACAGACATGTCATGCCGGGGGTTTAGATTTTATCCTTGAAGAAGCCTAAAACCTTTACCTTCAATTGAAAATGTTCTTTCTTAGCACATTAATAACTCTGAAATCAAGTAAGCAATTTATATTTTTCATAAGGAAACAGATTCTCTCCATATAATAAAATGCCATAGGAGATGTCAAGGCCTGTATGACAAAGATCAAACCTATGACCTGATAGGTGTGACATGAACTATTCATGAAAGGAAAACACAGCTTTAGGTACAACCAAAAAAGCTCATTGAGTAGATAAAAAGCCTGTAAATACCACTGACTATAACCACTTGAATGCAGCGTTATGTGAAAGAAAGGTTTGGAAAGAAATATTAATAGAAAATTCTAAAATTACTCAGCAATCTGATGTGCAAGTCAGATGTCCTGCATTGTAAGAGATAATTCTGTTCTGTGAGTAAAAGCACCTGCGTTGTAATGGCAGCCTAAAAAATAAGGATGTACAGAAATCTATGGTGTTAAATTGAACTGGCAGTTGAGGGTGTTCTCAAAACAGAGTAACAGAGGTTTTCTCTCTTCTGCATCTGGGGAGGGCCTGAGGGCTTTTGAGATTATTTGATAGATGAAGTAAAACTGTGAATGAAATTATGCAGCTGGCACAAGGAATTGATTGCTTATCAATTATGTCTATGCCAGTTATAAAGTGGTTTAGCTGGAGTGACTAACAAGGATTTCTGTTCCATTGTTGAACAAAATTAACTAGAAATGTTCACCAGCAGTGGAGAGCTCTCGAAAAGTCCTGTTGCCAGAGTTCCATTTCTTTTAGGAGAAAGAAGAGTAGAAAAGCATTTTGGTTTTGTATAATGTGAATGTAGTAGAAATTAGGCTGGGTACATCAAATTTACTGTAAATTTCCCACATAATCTGCTGGACTCTGAGCTGCATTGGTAAAGTGAAGATATTGGCAGTTGCAGCTTTCCAGCCCACTAAGAGCTTTTCATAGAGGAAGGACTTCTGTGCAGCCCCAAGGAGATGAGATCTGTTCCCTCCTTTCAGTCTGAAAATCTTCCCACATACATTTGTTTGCAGCTCACACCCCCTTTGGCCAGTGCTCAGAGGAAAATACAATGTTAAACTCACGATGTTGGTGAAACGTCATTAGAAAAGCTGGAAACAGGAGTGTTCACTAAATCAGGATTTGGAATTGAGTAACCCTGCTCTCTGCATTCATCTCAAGCACCAGCACATGCCAACACCAGGAACAACCTGAGGCATGATGGGATCTGCAGCTTTGAGTGGAAGAACAAGTCTTATTTTCATTGACCACAACCTTAGTGCTTGCCAGGGTCATACACCCTGCAGACCAGCATTGGTGAAGTATGAATTTTTATTAATCAATCCAATGATCAATTAATTTAGTTGGAAAATTCAAATCCCTTTAATCTGTTAAAAAGCTATTAGGATTTCATTGCTTTTAGGACTTCTTTACGTTCCTGGGGTTTTTTTTGCAGAATAGCACATGATTTCCCACAACAGCAGAAAAAAAAAGGCTCATAGGCTGAGGATCCCTTGAAGCCATTTACTGCATTATTTTTTTTTATTTTGGACTTGATCGTGTTTAATGCAGACCTGTGGTCTGTTTTAAGTTGTGCTGTACTACGAAACCTTTGTCTCCTAAATGATGTTAATTCTCCCTGAATCCCATAATTGTGATTTCTCACTTGAGGGGAAGGGAGAGTACCTGTGAATACATTCCAGTTCTGTAAGGCTCCCCTTAGGAACGCTGCTGGAACGCCAGCCCTGAGCCTCGCCAGAAGAATGTGGGATGAATTTAACTTTTCAGGGGGCAAAGATATTTAAAGCAATACAAGCTATGTCAAGAACTTAGGGATAGTCAACTAAATAGTTTTGTGTTGACTCCAGCTCTCCTATTGTCACGCAGTGGCCAAGGGGGGGAATACTCATGCGAGGACACGTGAAAAAATGGCTCTTTCCCTTAGTATATCTTAGGGGCTTTTTTTAGACTTGGCCTTACTGCAACATAGTTACCATTGCTATAGTCCAATCTGGAATCTTTCCATCAGAAATGCTATTTTGATCACTGACTTCTAAATGCTTCATATCTCATTGTTCTGAAATTTGTCACATCCAGAGCTTGGGAGGCAAAGTAAATCCCATTTAATTTTAGATCGATTCTTTGCTATGCTAAATGCCAGGTTTGGTTTTGTTTTGGCTTAAGATTTCTATTGATTTCTGAAACCAGAAACATCAGGGAGTTGCAGGGGTGGGTGGCACAGTCATCTAAACCTCTCAAGTGACCTGGTGTGGGATGTGTGCCTTGTTGCAGACTCAGCCAATGTCTGTCACCCCACAGACAATGGCACCAGGTACTCTGGAGCTTCCCTCTAGGCAGTCCATGGCAGGCTGTGTTTCCACCCCTGGGACAGTCAGGGTGGAATTCAGGGGGGGACAGATTCAGATGCACTGGACACCCTCCAAGGGAAAGCAAACTGCATCCTGCCCCCCACTGCCAAAGGGACTGAGGAAGGTGCATGAGGAACATCACTCGTGGCACCACTCCAGTTCATATTAAAGGTCCAGCATGTCCAGAACAGCAATTGGCAGTTCTTAAACACTTGTTTAACCCTAAACAAGACCTGGATCATATTTAGCCACGTATTGGTTCCCCAGAAACAAGACTGGGCTGGTGTCAGCATCCCGGGAATATCCAGAACTTTCCGAATTCTCGAAGGCCACTGTACTAACATGACAGAGGAAGGAAGGTGTCCCCTCCCCAGAGAAGGTGTCCCCTCCCCAGCCGGCTCCGGGGCCAGGTTAGAGCTGTAATTGTTGATGGTTCCCGCAGGTGGCTCCCGCTGTCCGGGGCTCCGGGAACTGCACTTGTGTCACCTCGTGTGCCAGTGTGACAAAGTACAGCGACAGCAGACCTTAGCCCGCTCCCACGGGACAAACAGCACCGGGGAACACGCAAGGCAAGGAAGCTGCTGCATGATGCAACTTCAAGAAGAAGCACACCAACTCTGAGAGCAAATAAATGCACACTCGTGACCAGCAACTGGTAAATTTATCTAAAAGGAGCAGCTGAGGAAGCTGGGGGGCTCAGCCTGGAGAAAAGGAGGCTCAGGGGAGACATTCTGGCTCTCCACAACTCTCTGACAAGGAGGGTGCAGTGAGCTGGAGGTCTCTTCTCCCAGATAACAAATGACAGGACAGGAGCAAATGGCCTCAAGTCACACCACGGGAAGTTTAGATGGGAGGTTAGGAAAAAAATCTGCACTGAAAGGGTTGTCAAGCCTGACAAGTTGTTGAACAGACTACCCGGGAGAGTAGTGGAGTCACCATCCCTGGAAATGTGCAAAAAATATGTGGGTATGGCACTTGAGGATACGGTTTGGTGGTGAACAAGATGGTGATGCTGGGTTGATGGCTGGACTTGATCTTAGAGGTCTTCTCCAACCTGAAGGGTTCTGTGATTCTCTGATTCTATATTGTATTGTCAGATCTATCCTAGAAACTATCTCTTGATCCTATTCTCCAGGAGGCAAGGATAAGATTTGTCTCCTTCTGGCCCCATTTTTTTGCAGTGTCACTGTATTAAACCAAGAATGGTGAGGGTGTTTTGGTTAGAGGAGCTTCTCTTACACAATGTGTTCTTGATGAGCACAAAAGGGAACATCTGGTAGACAGAGCACACAGGCAATGCAATTACATTTTATAACTGATCCAGCATGGGTGAATTTTCATAATGCATTAGTCACTACTGTGTGAATTAAGGTGGGGAGAAACAATGGATGTAGGCATAGAAAAGATGAGCATAGACATTGTGTGGATTCCATGAATGACAGAGATATCCAGGGGAAGAACTGCCTGATGGCTTTCTCTGAAGCCCTCTTGTGTGTAATTGTTCTCTACAGTGAGTGCCTGTGTTCTGACTTCTGTTGAATATCCCAGAGGAGATATTTAGAAGATGTTACTGCAGTGGAACATTCTCTGGCTGTATTTTCCTTCTTTGCACTTTAAATCTTACAGGACTATTGTTTCCCTAAAATGTTTTACCAATTCCTTTCCTTCCTAAAGGGAATTCTTCCTCTGAGCATTTCCTTCAAATCCTTTATATCATATGTTTCAATCAAGCTTTTCTCCTGGTTCTCTTGGTGCATTGCCACTGAATTTAACTGGGCCACATTGGAGTAATTGAGAGCAGAAGATTGGTTCCTTTAATGTTTCTGAACAAGTAATCTGTTTCTCCAATCAGGATTTTTTTCCACTGCTTGGAATTTCTTCAAATTTGTCAACATCTTCAGGGTAAGGAGGTTCTTCCAGTTCTAATACCACCTGAATTCTTTTTGAAGCACAGAACATGTTTCCACAGGAATGCTATTAATTATGGATATTTCCCTAATTCCACTTCTGTGAATATTGTCCAACAGTTCACATCTGCCTATCCACATCTGGTACAAATAAAAAAAGGTTTGGTGTTTTTCATATCAAACATGTAATAATGACCATTTTGCTTTTGTTCTTATTTTTAAATCAAAGTTTGTAAATCCATTTTCACATAATCTCTTAAGCCTTATAATATTGGGCAGGATGAGGCAGGTTTTTTATGCTTTACTTTGCTGTATTTACTTTTTGCTTCTGGACAACCAGTGATTTGAGGTCTGAGACTTTTGTATCATTTCCCTTTTCAATATTTGCTCCATTTGGAGCTAACATAACCCATAACTAGAATCAACAGAGTTATACAAAACTTTTTCATAAGTGGGATGAGTTGGAATACCAAGCATTCGAGGGCTGCAGAGGCTGTGATGGCTTTTTGTGTCTGCCATTTGAGGAGCTCAAAGCAAATGATCCCCTGTGAGCAACAGGAGCATTAAGAGGCATTGTGGAGCTAATGGTTGAATTAGTTTTTAAGGGGCATAATTTTACCTGTTCCTCCTCCCAGCCAAGACACAAACATGTATGTGCACAGAACCCTCTGAACTGCTGCTTGTGCCAATCTCGTAATTGCATTTGTACTTACAAGTTTGGAGATTTGAGGTAACTGTTACAGTCCTGGCTCAGCTCCCCAGTGAAGTATTGCTCTTCTCACTGTGGTTTCCTAACACAGGTGGGAACAACCCTGCCTCCCTTTTCCCCATTTAATTGCTCATTTCAGTTGCTGCCAAAGCATGTAACGGAAATAATTTTTTTTTTAAATTAACATTTTGATGGAGAGGAGGAAATCTCTGTAATGGCTTCTTTTTACAGAGGAGAAAGGACAGCAGCTCAGCTGAGTGATCCTGTCATACTCCCAGCTGTGTGTTTGAGACAGAATGTTTAATTTGGGCATGTGCAATGAAACAGGGATGTTTTCAAGAAAAATCTGACTGTGATATGTACAATACAGAATGATAAATCATGGGTTTTTAGATACAAACACTGATTATAGCTCTATCAGTGTAAAAAGAATGGGGTGAGCTGTTGATATGACCTAAATTTTGCCCTGTGAATACCTCTGTAATGTATGAGAGGCTTTGCTTTGCAGAGGTTAAGTGTAAAGCAGAAGGTATAATTGAAGCCTGACTCCATCAAGGCTAAACTATCTGTGCTGGTCCAGAATATCTGACCTCAGCAGCAGAACCTGAGTGGCTGTCACAGTCAGCTGGAAAACACCCCAGGAGGTTATGAAACAGCTCCCATGGCTCTCATCCAATCCCTCCTTTTGTTAATGGCCTAAGAATTTTGAAAAGAATCAGTCTAATACATCCCAACTAGCTCACCCTGAAACACTTCCAGTCCTGGCTGGATTAAGAACGTGCTCCTGGTGCTGTACTCAGCACTGCTTGTTTTGTCAATCAGGGAATCAAAAGCATGCGGCAGATGCACGTGCACCATACTTGTGATGCTTAAAAAAAATGGATTATAGACTAATGAATTGACTCTATTAGAATCACCTTGTTGAGCACTGGGTTTTGAACCCTGACAATCATTAGGGACTGGTAATCAGACTTTTATAGTGAGGGTTTTAAAGTTAAAATAGTCTATACACCCATGGCACAAGAATTCTCTTTGACTACTGTGCAAAGCACCCACAAATTTGTTCAAGTGAGTTCGTCCCTTGTTTAACTGGCTCTTGCCCCTCTAAACCTCAAGCATTACATAAATGCAGAACATATCCAGGCAGTTGTCATGAGTAGTCAATAGGTACTGTGACTGTGAGAAAGAAAACCACTTTTTTATGTTTAAGTACTTAAGAGGATGGCTTATAACCAAACTGTGGTAACATTACAGTTCCCTGGAAGACACAACCCCTAAGTACTTCTACGTGACATTTATCCAGTTCCACCAGGACACTTTAAATCAGCTGTTAAAATCTCAAAGTATTTTAAAGTCTAAAAAAAACCACCACTGTTGACCCTTTCATCCATGTGACTCATGAAATGGTGATTGTAAATGAAAAATACAAGCCAGAAGTCTTAATCTGTGGCCATAATTCCCCACAAATCCTGAAGATAAAATTAATGGGTTAACAAAGCTACTTAACTACAGGAAAATGATTACAATAGAAACACTGATGAATGGGAACCAATTTGTTTGTGCAAATAAAACCTAGGCAGGATACAAAACCAGGTTTAGGTGTGTTTTTAGTACCACTCCCTATGTGTGTGTCAGCAGGGCATATACTGAAGCACTAAATATATTAGGAATTGTGTTTTGGGGAAGATGTTGACAAACAAGATTTTATGGGTAAAAATAAGACTGGAAAGAAAGTCTGTTCCAGCCCTAAATAACATGATGCTATATTGGGTTTGTGTGGCAAGGTTTTGGTAGTGAGGGGCTGCAGAGGTGGCTTCTGTGAAAAGCTGCTGAAGTTTCCCCTGCAGTGAAAATTCCAGCAGCTCCAAGCCAGAACTTTTATTTGAGATATATCTTTATATTTGCTGGGGATCTCAGGCTTGTTTCACACCTCTCTCACTCACCTTTGTGTAAGAGTGGAGGTTTGCCAGGCAGATCAGTGAAATATCAATATTTAATAAGATCTATTAGAAAAGTCTGAAACAGTAAAAAAAAGTGTTCCCAGTTAAAGAAGCAAAATCTGAAACATCCACTAATTTGCATCTGCCTGGGTAGATGTAGGTGTTGAATATAAACCTCATTAGTAATCAGCATTCCTTGTTAATTTGCTTCCTTCACTGGAAGGAAGATAAAGTTGATGAGGTGTATTCATGTGCAAAGGAATTTCAGCTTTGCCTATAGCAAAGGGATGATCCATCAGAACTGCCGCTGGCTTCGGAGAAGGAAACACAGATTTTTCCCTCTGCGCCTGGTGCCCTCCTGTGGTTTTTATGCTCAGCTACTTGGGAGTGAATTAAACACATCAGTGGCAGATTCTTGTGCTGTGTAAAAGGTACAGAAGAATTTAGTCTTTTTTGTGAGTACAGTGTGTTCTGGAAAGCTGGAATACAGTTTTCCATACAGCCAGCTGGATTTGGATGTGCAAACTCCCTGAGTTCCCTGACTTAGACCAAGCCCATTTCTCCCAGTCCTCATACACTGGTGTACCTGACTCAGACCTGACTCGACCTGGCTCCTCCAAGGGCTGTTGTGGCTAAAAGGATTTGTGCTGGAGTCTCTGCCTTCTGCAGTGATCCTGTTAAAATGCCACCACGGATCTATTGGCACTTTTAAAGAACTAACGTGAGGTCAAATTGTTACACAGGATAAGGAACTAACATGCCAAGGATGACTTCTGTCAGGAAATGGAGTTTAAAATTTACTTTCCCAGCTACCTTAATCTTGTCCCATTTTTCTTCCAGCTACAGCTGCAGAATGACAAAGAAATCTCCATGCTGTAAAATCTATGCAGGATAAAAGTTTCTTTGCACAGCAGTTCTGAGTCTGTCATTAGAATATTTCTAAATTACTGATCTAGAAATTTCACTTGAAAATACACCATTTAGACACAAATATTATGCAGAAAAACTTTATACAGAATATTCCTTACATATCCATGTATTATAATAATTAGCTCTTGCACAAGCAAGAGGTGAAAATTGTTGCTGTGGAGGTGTTGGTGGGGTTTGGTGCAATAATTTTGTGCTTTCTAAAGGTGCTTGGTCAACAGAATGGCTGGGAACACTGGTCTGGGGACCTCTGTAAGCTTTGTGTTTCTTCTTCTCCTGCTTTTCATACAAATTCAGAATCCAGCTGCAGCTTTGAATAATTCCATCTGAAAAGAAAAAGCTCCAGAACTCTGAATGGTTCAATAGTGTCAGTATTGATGGTTCCTCCCTTTCTTTTCTTCTTCTTCTCCTCAAATTCTATTTGTGTACTTCTCTGAATTCACATTATTTAAATTCATTGCACCTGGATTCACCCCAATACCCCAATACCCACCTGGTTGTCTGGAAACACAAATACTGAACAGAGCAAGATAAAGGATAAAAGTGAAGCTCTGTTTTGACGACCTCAGGCCTTGTCACATTTGTAGGACACCCAAATACACAAGAATTGCACAGGACTTGGCAGGTGATTTATCTCTCTGAGCTCTTTGGGCTTTTTTTACACATACACATTTCTTTTTTTCAGATAATTTGTATTAGATTGCTTTGTATGATCTGTTTAATTTTTTACCTGAGCATGACTAAAAAGCAACTCCAAATATCCCATGTAGGTTAATCCATGAATCCCTATGCATGAATCAGAATAGAAGAACAGTAGAAGTTTAAGTACAGAATTTGACTATAATGTAGAAGTGGAATGTTTTTAGTGTTCATCAGTTTAATCAAGCAAGTGAACACACTTGGTCAAATTGAAATATCTAATTATTTATTCACATAGAAACCAGTAAATTTTAGGGTTTGTAGCACAAAGCTTGTTAAAAAAAGAAAACAAGCTATGCCACGTAGCTTCTTTACCCTTCATAAAACAGCATCATTGCAGTTAAAATTACAATAAAAATGAAACATTCCAGATGGCATCAGTTGGAGCACAATGTGACAAATATAATGAGAAAATCCTTGTCAGAAATTTTACCACAAGGAAATACCAACAGCTAACACCCATATTCTCCACCTAGAAATCAAGAATATTTGAGTAGGTCTTGGCATAAAAGGCACAAAACACAAAGCAAAGCATGCTTGTGTCATTTCTCACACAGAAGCATTGACATTTGTGCAACATGGAAAAAGACCAGCATTTTTCCAGACTCTTCCAATATCACAGATACTGAGGGAACAGATCTTCCCCTAAATGCCAGTGTGTCATTCCCAGTACAGAGGCAGTGACTACAAGAAATAGGAATATAGAGAAGGGAACAAACACATCTGTACCCTTCCAGGAAATCTGAGCTGAGGAACTGAGGGAGCTGCTGCAGTTGTATTGTTGAAGTCACCCAAACCACTGCAGGCTTGGAGTGACACACCCACGGGCAGCCAGCCCTGGTGGGAATTCGGAGACTGGCAGGAACGTTGACAATGCTGGAAACCTGTCAGGAACACAGGGCTGCCTCTTGCATTTAAATGTGCCATGCCAGCCTCAAGTGAGCATTTTTAAAAAAGGGTTGAGTCCTTGAAAGGAAGGGCTCTTCCAAAGAGGGTGTTGCCTCTGGCACAGAGGAATGGCTTTGCTGATGTTCAGGTGTTTCAGAGCTATGGATCAAAGATCCCTGGCATTTCCTGCTCTAACAGGCTGGCACACAAAGCCCTGGCAGCAGCCTGTTGCTATATTTCTATAACCAGCCTGTCCTCATCATCACTGCTCGTGTCATCATATTCCACCCGCGTTTGTTTCCTCATCATCTCTAAACCTCTTTTTTTGTATGTCTTGGGGGGTGTTGCAGAGTAACTCTTGAACTCAGGGGATCTGAGAGTAACTGGGGGCTTTTTAAAGGTAGCAGCAGCTGTTCCATGTGGCCTTCCATAGGGATTGGACTGCAGGTGGGATCTGTTCTTGTCTGCGCTTCCGTGCAGCTCCAGGAGATGCTGAGGTAAGTTTGCCCTCTGTGAGTGTTCTCTGCTGGGTAACTGAGCCCTCGTGGCTGTCTCAGGAACAGACTCTGCTTGTGAGCCAAACAAACGTGAACATCCTGGCTGGGAACTGGGAGCTGAGTCTTCTGTGGGAGGTAAATGTGTGTTTTCTTCACTCGGAGCTTTCTGCCTTCTGGAGGCCTGGTTCACCAGGTCTGATATTCCAAATACCTGGCTCTCTAACTCTACCTCCAATACATTTTCCTGGCTTGCTGCTGGATGTAAGGAAAGAGGAGCAGCAGCCTCTGGGTTTGTGCTGTCAGGTCGGTCACCTGTGCCTGTGTTTGTAAACTCAGGGCAAGCCCCAAAGGAAGCTGCCACGGGGTCCCTCCGAAGGCTTGGCCGGGATTCCCCAGGCAGGGATGGCTGGAGCACGAGGGGCTGTGTCACCCAGCAGCAAATGGCCACGTCCCTGCTGAATTCCTGCAGGGATGTGTCAGCTGTGGAGGAAAAGGAATGAGCTGTCACAGCTATTCCCAGAGGAGCTGCAATGTTCTGGACAGAGGCGTTTGTTCTTGGCTGTTCCCTGATCGGCCCAGAAATGTCCTGTAGGAAATAGGAAGGGAAAAAATTTACATGTAAAGTTTTCAGTCCAGAGAACTTTCATCGAATTGATGCAAGTTTAATTGTTATTTTATCTAACATTAGTAAGTTTTCCTTATATTTTAACACCCAAAAAATACCTTTAACACATTTTTAAACATTTAAACCAAAATCTGTGATACAAAATAGTTTCAACTTCAAGTTTAAAAGGGCTGAATATAATTCAGGTTTTAATTAACAATTCTTTTTTCTGTTAATAAAAAATAATACATGAATTAAGGTACAATACCTACTTTTTTATCCATTTTGTCTTTTTGTTTAACATGGTTTAGGTTATCAGTATGGGAAGATATTCCTGAGTTATTCTTTGCTTCTTTTTTCCTTCTGCAAAGTTGTTTGTCTGAGGTGGAATATGATGTGTCCTTTTGCTGGTGTAGACAATTTTCTATTGAAAAGAGGTTGGATAAACTTTTACTTCGATTTTTATCACCCCACATGCTCGAACTTGCTTCATTTCTCATCGTATCACTGAAATAACATTAATTTTCACACAAATATTTCAAATACTTACCTTGCATCTTGGATTGAGGGGGATGGCACTTCTTATGCTTATTAAATCTGGGAGGTTGGGATGAGCAGCCTTTTCTCAAAGCATCCAGAGCTCTGTTGGGAAAACAGGGCCTCTTGCTCAGCCGGTTCATTTTCAGCTGAGCAAATCCATGGATGTGCCTCCCTCTGTACCTGCAGTGCCAGGAGCATTAAGGGCATAAACAAATATGGGAGATGTAAGAGCAGTCAGGGGAGAATAACACCACCTCATCAGGTGCATTAAAGTCTAGCAGCAATTTATTATTGGGGAGGAGATGCTTGTTTATGTCAACTCAAAAAAAATCTGGATTTTAGGTCACAATTATTTTATTATCTTTTTTTCTCTGTAGGATTCAGTAAATCCTTGATTTTCTAAGAGAAAAGGACTAAGGAATAACAGATCCTTTTTCTTATATCTGGAATTTTAAAACAATATACTTCACAAAGACTTGAACCACACAGGAATCACCTGAGGCTGTGTGGTTGACAGGTTTTTTATTTTTCACTTCATCATCACTAAGGGATTTTGGTTATTTAGCCAACCCACACTGAATAATCCAACTCTGCTTTATTTACTACTTTGGCTCCATCTTTTAATAACTCTGAATGAGTGACACTTAAGTCCCATCCCTAAATCAAAAGACTGTCACAATCCAGAGCAAGATGGAAATCCAAAAGGATGCACTTACTCAGGTGTTTGGTGTATTAGCAAATCAAATTACATTTGGTGGTTAGCAGTTGGGCCTACCAGTTACCTACTGATAGGCATGACCTGAGCTTTCAGCACACTGTACTTAATTAAATCCCTGCACTCATTTGATACAAATAAATTTGAAATAAAAAAATTCTGAGACCAGCAGGGGAAAAAAAAGCCCAACAACAAAACACCGCCCAAAAATCAAACCAGAAAAAAGTCCTGGAAGAATGTCACTCAGATGGGTGACACAGACCTGAGTCTTCTATTTCTGTTCTTATGACCCTTCAAAATTGCAGTGCTGTTTGCTGAACTGGACACGGTGATTAAGTTACTGACACTGATTTGTCCTCAAGGGAGTCACTCTGTCTGATTTTGGTCATGAAATAGAGAGGGATGTATGCACACAATACGTGTTCCTTACTGAAGCATTCATGAGACTTCCTGCTGCCCCACACTCCTGAAAGAATAGAGGATAAATGTTCCCCTGATATGAATTCCCACTGAAAGGGGGGAGCTGTGCTGATTGAGACAATGTGCCCTTGATAGTTTTATGCTCAAATTCTTCCTGCTTTTTTATTTAAACCAAATGATCCTTTGAACTACAGGTGGTTCTGTTCGTTTGTGTTAAACTTGATATTTATTCTTCTGCCTTCTCTGGTGAATAGCAGTTCAGGATATGGATCTTCCGAGGACAAAGGGCCTCGCACACTGCTCTGAGCTGTGACAGGATTGAAAGCAGAAGCATTTTGGTTCCCTTCAAACAAAAGTAAATGCTGACAATTTTGACAGATAAGAGTAATTTCTAAATCACAGAGAGAGTCAACTGACCAGGCATCATCTTTCTGTGGTATATGTCTGGTTTGCTTAGAAAAGTCTGTTCCTAATAGTAAAAAACATATTGATATTTTTATACTTTACCTTTGGGGTCCTGCTGTGGTTTAAGAATAGCTCTTTCTGGGAGATTTGTCCTTTTTTCCTCCAGTTTTGACAAGGTTGAATGTTGGGCATGACTTTTTTATTTTTCTGTGGAGCTTTTACACACATTACAACAAAATTATGTCTATATCTAGTGAACCTGAAAGGCATACTCCTTACCATTTAGGGGTGACTTTAATCCTTTTCTGTTTGTGGCTCCTCTTCAGTTTATTTGTTGAGAGTTTTTCCTTTTTGCAAACTACTGCTTTCTTCTTTTGCTCTGAAATATTTTTGAAAGAACCACCAGGAACTGCTGAGCTTAACTGTTGAGAATATTGGGAAAAAATTGAGTACATGAAAACTGTGAATTACATTGACTGGGAATTTGGAAATCAGTGTACTTTTTAAATAGCACTGAACAGCACAGGAGTTAAGTAGCACAACTGTATTTAAGTCCTACTCTAAGTCAAATATTCATTTAGAATGAAAACAATGAAATAGAGATGCCATTAGAGAAAAATATAAAAAAATCCCCATAAAGGGAAAAAATCAAGAAATAGAAATTCATTCTTCTCACTATCAGCATTCTGAAATGGTCAAGTGAAAGAAACTTAAATATTCAGACAGAAATGTATCTTTCTGATGCATCAAATGAATATAAGACTTATCTTATATAAACATAAATTGTAAATTCTGTGTCAGCAAATGCCTGTAAATGTCCATAAATGCACTTCTGATAATTATTTCATTTTTTCTAATAAGAGGGTGGAGGTGGGCCATCAGCCAATAACACCCTCTGGAGAAAGCAAACAGAATTATTAATATTACCTCCTGCATCTGGTTTCCTTTAGAAAAGGATGAAACCAACGTTTTTAAGCTTGTGTTCGTTAAGCCATATGCCACAGTCTTGCTAATATTCCTCATTTTGAAAATGGAGATGTCGTATTTGGACAGGGTGCACTCCCTGCTGGGTTCCTTGTCCCAGGTGTGCATGGAGGGGTGGGCAGGGGCTGCATTCCCACCCTGCTCCCAGGGCAGAGGGAGGCTCCTGCTCAGACAGCACCAGGTCAGCCGGGGCTCGGCACTGAGGGACGGGAAGGTGCTCTTGGAGCCTGGGACTGGAGAAGTGCCAGAGAAGCTGGTTCTGTTATTGTGGGGCAGCACTGGGAATCCTTTACAGTGAGTGCTGAGAGTGTGGCAGTAGAAAGTGCCAAAAGAATGGCAAAAGTAAGTGGGGTTGTCCCTTGAGCTCTGGCAGTGCTGCAGATCCTGCAGTGGTGGTGGGCTGTCCTTAAGGATGCGTGGACTTCCCGCTCTGTCCCATGCCAGGATTGCTGGCTCTGCACCCTTGCTGGAAACTGATGTCTTTATCAAAGAGTCACTTCCTGAGCAAAGGTGATGTAAAGCCTTCCTCTCGTCTTTGATGTCAGCAGATATGAAAAAGCCACTTGTATACACAGAAGTAAAGCAGATATTCTTCTTCAGAGTCTGTGTAGAGCAAGTACTTTTACTCATCCACTTCTCTTCTGTTTGCCTTTGATAATTTAATTTATTTTTGTTCTGTTTGTTTTTCCAGTCCTCTCTTCCAATATCCTGCTGCTTGAAGTTCTGGTTACGAAAGGTGTTCTCTGCTGTGGTTAAGATATTTGTGGTTTCTGAGTTGATTGGTGAACAGAATCCTGGAGTTCTCCAGTTTGTGTGAAGATTCCATTGAATTTCTCCTTTGCCAGCCTTTTGTCTCACTTCAGATTTTAAAGGGGACCAAACCACATCACTGCAATGAGAATGGAGGGATGTGCTGCTGGGAGAGCAGGGTGGGGTGGTTACGGTGTCTGTCACAGGTGTGCCAGGTGTCATCTCCTCTTCAGATCGATGCAAAGGTGACAGATCTGAAGCTCTCTTGTCCTGTGGCAATTTAAGGATATATTTTGGAGAGAAGGCATTTTGTTGTGGGACTGGACTTAAATGATCAGATTGCAGATGATGGCTTTTAGAAGACACATCCACAGCATTGTCATTGGGAAGTGGCACTTTTGCTCCTGTTTTGTCACCTCCATCTGTTGCATTGTGCAAGGCAAAAGAGTTAGAATCACTTCCCCTTAATTCAGACCCTAAAAATCCCACCAGTGAAGCTTTTGAGATACCTGCAGGATGTGAAAGAAGGTTAATGTCACTGTAATTAAGAGCTTGTGTGGGAAGTTTGATTGTTTTCCTATATTCCACATCCTCAGTACCTCCAGTAGCTTCATTAATTCCTGTGCTTGAATTTTGCTTCTCTGCTTTACTGGAGGATTTCACCAGAGCTGTGGGAAGACACTGAGAGTCAGAGCAGTGGCCTCTCTCTGCTTCATTTACTGCAGTGGTTTCACTACTGGGACTAGGACAAGACACTGAAATCACAGATTGTGTCTTCTCCACTTCGAATTTCAGCTTCTTCCTTTCTGATGGCAAAGTCTGGGATTTCCCTGCAGCTTCTCTGTTGTTGCAATGGACCCATGGGGGCGTCAGGCCATGCTGGCCACTTTCCTTACTCCCGTGATGGTTCCCAGAATTGTGTGAAGTGCTTTTACAATCTAATCCAAATGCACTGGATTCTTTCCCAGGGCATGGTTTCTCCCAGTTGCTACGCTGTACTGGCAAGCAGTCATCATCCCTCCCGTGGCTGCTCAGCTGACACTCAGGATTTTGAAGCCTGAGCTCACCAGTGCTTGGAGCCAGCAATGTGCTGCTGCCAGCTGTGCATTTCTCCTTGTCACTGCCACTGATTTCTTGGGAAGTTTGGCTGCTTACAGCTCCAGCAGTTATGGAATGGGATGTCTCCATTAGGTTGGACACTCTGTCTGCAGTTTCCTCAGAGGACACGTTCTGCAGAACATGATTACCATCAGCAGAGGTTCCTGATTTACCCGTGGTTGAAGCTGCTGTCACAAGGGAGGAAGGACTGTCACTCCTGCCATCTCTTTCCTCAGTAATTTCAGTGCTGCTGGTTGATTCCCTTGAATTGGGAGTCAAGCTTGTAATATCTGTAACCTTATTCTCTCTTTGTCTAATTTTCTTGGCATTTTGACTGCTTTTCATTTTTTGGTAGATTTTCTTAAACGTTTCATCACCATACATTTGCCATTTTTCTTGAGAGAACATCTTCAACTTCCTTTGATTGTGTTTCTTATTTTTAGCACTGATTACTTCTCCGGCCCCAAGCTTTCTAGTCCCTTTCAGCTCCTCTGACAGAGGAGGATGATCAGCCACATTACCTAGGGGCAAATCATCCACTGCCGTTTGCCTGACAAGAGCTCGGGGATGGCTATTAGGGAAATCCACTGAATTCGCAGCGAGATCGTTGCTAGGCAGCAAACCAGCAGTGCCTGTGTTTAGAGACTGCTTAGTAAGAGAAAGTGGTTTTGAGCAACCTGGTTTGTCATGCACCATCCTCGCTCCCTCCACAACAGGCAAGGAGTTGCTTCGAGTAACAGGCACAGTGTCGATTGTTGTGGAGAACTGGGTGGGAACTGAATGGAAAAACACTGGCTTGCATTTCTCCAGGGGTGCGAAGGTAGATTTTGCTGAACACAGAGAAAGATTCTTTTTCCTATTTACATCACAAGTTCTGATATCAAAATGGAAAGAGTCTTTGTACGTATAAGGCATTGGCAGGTCAATGCTACCCTGTTTAGAAAGGACAGTTTTTCTGGGCCTGACATTGTCTAACTGGGTGTCGTCCACCACACTTTTGTTGTGAGAAATAAGCTTTGAAATGTGTTCTTCCAGCCTCTTTTTCTCTAGCATCGAGGCTGTAGCTTTGTCAGCTGCCTCTGGCTTTGCTGTGCTTCCGGAGGCACACCTTGGGCTGCTGAAGGCAGTTTCACTTTCCAGTTCCGTGCTGTGCTCGTAGAGACTGTGCAAGGGGCTGGATGATGTCATCTGCTGCTCTGTGCTGTCAGAGCGTGACAGATACCCCGAGTCAGTGCTCTCACACTTCTTCAGCTTGCAGTCCAAGGGTTTGTAATCCCACTGCTTCTCTGAAGAGGTTGCCTGCTGCCTTTGCAGCTGAATGTGCTTATTGGCAGTCAGAGTTCTTTGCTCCTGCATCTTCTTTCTCAGACATGGACCATTTGGCAAAGCTCCTGGAGATGATAAACTTTGAGGTTCTCTTTCAGGAACTCCCTGAATAGCCCTTGAACTCAATGATTGATTCGCTGTTTCTTGATTTTCTGAAGCAGCTGATGAAGAGCTTGTCGCTTGCAGTGAGAGCTCATGAGGTTTCTTAGTGTCTGTTGCTGCACTGGTCTCTGAACTGGGTTGTTTGATGTGTATCTCCTGGTCTTCACTGGTGCTACTCAAGACTTTGCTGCCTTGGGGAGAGGTGGTGCTCTCTGCTGATCTCTCATTTTGCTCTGGTCCCCCACTGATGTCAGAGTCTGAGGGCAGCCTGGTGTTGTTGACGTGTGTTTGAGTTCTCCTGTGTTTGTACAAGTTGCTCTGAGTTTTAAATGCAATGCCACAAGTGGTGCACGGAAAGGGCCTCTCTCCCGTGTGAGAGCGAATGTGTTTCTCAAGGACACTTGGCTTCAAACAATCTCGTCCACAGTGCTTGCAGATGTATTTCCCAGATTTTTTTGATTTTCCCGGGCTTCCAATAGGTGCATTTCCACAAGAACTTGGCGATGATAAAACCGGTAAAGTGCTGACTATGCTCAGTGTTAGACTTTGCCCAAGCTGTTTCTGGAAAAGCGGCTGAGGCTGCTCTGCACCTTCCGGAGGGACGAGCGGGTTGAGGATGAGGGGAATGTTGCTGCCGTCGAGGTGGACGCAGCTCCTGGCGGTCACCAAGGGCCCGTGAGTCTGGAAGCAGCCAGGCTGGATGGGCTGGAACAGCGGGATGGTCAGGGCTTTGAGGTACAGGGGCTGGGGCAGGGCCTGTGGCTCCGAGGAGCCCCGTGAGGGCCGCGGGGAAGGGCCCGGGCCCGGATCTGCTGCGGCGGCCGGCGGGTTCTGGGCCTCCATGCCAGGGGCCGGCTGCCATGTGCTCATGGACCTGCCAGGAAAGGGACACACAACAACACCGGTCTGCAGGCAGCAAATAACAGACACACTTACTTCAAATCCTAAAATCTACGTTTCCAGAATTCCAACACACTTCCCACTGCTGGGCTGGTAAAATGCTAAAGCAACTAAGATTATCACTAATCAATGGTAAGGCAAATTAAGCAAATAAAATGGTAAGCTGGTAACCAGCTATAAGAATATCACAAATCTTACATGCAGGTATTATACAGACAATCATTACTTCTTTTCCCAATTAAATTGATTAATTTTTCATTTCTCCTCTATGAGTTCAGTACAGTGTAAAGAACACTGAACACCTCACTTACAACCACTCTTACAACCTGCACTGAGTACCAAATCTGAAAACAAATCTGGAAACAAATCTGAGTTTCACTTTTGCAAATGGAGGCTCTAAGCACACCAGAAATAATACAATTTAAATTTTCTGGTACCGTATTTCCATTACTTATTTATATCATTTTTTAAATTTCATTAATATTAATATTTTTTAATAGAGGAACACAAAAGAGTTGAGGTTAAAGGGGACCTCAGGACATCTTTAGTCCCAACACCTGCTCACAGCAGAGTCAGCACCCAGGTCAGATGAGGCTGCCAGTGTGTTACCAGTCTGGTTTTGAAAAACTCTGGGGATAAAAACTGCACAATTGCTTTAGACAACAAGTTCCAAACACAGGACATTAAACATGCCTGTATATTATCAGTGCTTACCCAATTTAAGGGAGCTAAGGCCAAATACATTGCAACAAGTGGTGTAAAATGAAAATATGTCAACAAAATGAAACTCATGTTCTGTTTTACAAGTCAGATTTACATAAATATGTGCAAAGTAGAAAAGATGGTATCAGAGGAAAATAGTGTGAGAAATTAAAGCTGGCTTTTGTGTAGACCAAATTAATTTGGTATAATTAATGGAGATACTATGGTGTACTGCTTGTTTTCAGATGCTTTCAATACCAGATGAAAACATCTTCTAGACACAGTTTTTGAAAAAGGTGAACCTATTCCTTTGAAAACTATCCTAATATATGCAGGGCTGGTGCTGGTCCAGACCCCTTCTTATTTCAGCAAAAATTTGCATGGTCTTTTTTTCTTTCTTAGAAACAAAGGAGGAAACAATCAAAACAAGCAAGTTGAAAATTTTGTTTGGAAGAGTTAGGGGCATGAGCCTAGCCCCTTGTAATTACAGCTGGAGTGAAAATCAGGTGATCTGTGAATGTTTATTTGATTCGTGCTCAGCTATGCTCACTGGATGCACTGGCTGCTATGAATAATGGGTTGTTCTTGTGCAAACAGCCATTAAAAACCCATTTGGAATAACATAATCAGTGGCTCAATTTGAAATCTGCAATTTGTTGCTTTACTGCATAATCTCTAGTGGTGTTTCTGTAACTTCCCTGGATCATTTTAATAGGTTATCATTCCTGGGAAACAGTAAAAGAATTGCTTCAAAATGTGGTTTGAAATTTTTACTGGTTCCATCCAAGAAAATAACGTATAAAATGAGCTGATCTGTGCACAGCAAAATGATAGATGTTTTCCTCATGAATATTATAAATTAAGCTCAGTTATCAAGCATGGACTTTTCTTATGCACTTCTGACATTTCTATGTGAAATAATCACTTAAGTGGCTTTTTATTATAGGTAGTGACTATAATGATGAAAGAACATTAAAAGAATATGGGTTGTCAAAGAAAGTAAGTTATTATCCACATTGTGCATGTGGTTACCCCTACAGAATAAAAATGGAATTCTCTAATTTACAAAGTGATGTTATCAACATTTCAAGTCCATTTAAGATGGCTCCTAAGTTATACTGTCACTTTTAAATTTGAACACAGCATACAATAAGGGATAAGACATGAGACAATGATACAAACTAAGCATGCAGTAGTTTTTCCAAAATATTAAAAAAAAAAAGTTTGGGGGAAAAAATATGCTGCAGAGAACAGACTCCAAGAAGAAAAGCAAAGCCTAAATACCCAGAAGGTAGAACATCTAACAAGTACCACATCAGACAGAACAAGTCACTGTGTCTTTGCTCCCCTCCCTCCCCCAGAGGGAAGTGTGGAAATACACTTCCACATATTTTACATTTCCCCCACCAGCCTGCACCAATGGCTCAAACTGTTTCTCTCTCAGGTTTCCTCCTGGCCATGCAGAGCTGATGGGCCCTTCAAGGCCACCACAGACAGATGTTTTTCATAGGAATCCTGTGGTTCCCAAGTACCAGAGGCTCTGTAATTTCACTTAATGCTGTTAAGTTCCTGGGGCCCACAGCACAGCCTAAGTCTGAGACTCATTTCGGTGTTCTGTAATGCTCTACAAAGAAAATACCTAAGTGGTGACAGAAAATTTAAAGCAAAGTTTTGAATAAAGCTCAACAAGTAAGCTAAAGGTGATACTTAATGTACTTTTAAGAATGTAATAACACATCTCTACCAGGTGTGGTAGTTTGCTGCTTTTCACAGCAAGAAAAAGTCCTCTCTTCCTGAGTGAAACTTCTGTGACTTGTATTCTACTGGGGCAAACACCATCAGGCTTTTCACATCTGTTGTTTACATACCAAAAAAGGCCACTGTATTTCTTTATACTGGGCAAAAATAGCTTATCTCAAAGTAATCCTGCCCCAAGGCTGATTCGGGGTAGTCCTTGCCGAACTAGAACTTCCTCTGGTGGTTTTGCCCTGGGCTCTCTTACTGAGCATCCACCCCTTGTTCTCAGCTCTTTGCAGCTCATGCCACTGAACTACCAGCAGAAGAATTTGATCCTAATTGGATAAGGAAAATTTTCCAATAAACAAAACTAAATGCAGGATTTGGCCCGCTCAAAATTTTCTAAATTGGTTTCTTAAGCTATCAAAACTGGCCATTAAAATTTCATTAAATACAATTATTTTGTTCCTGGTTTGAAATTCTAACTTCAGGTACCCACCACAAGCAGGTCTGTGGAACACTGAAAAATGGAGCGGTTTCAGATAAGAAATCATTGTAGCAGAAATTGTCTTAGTCACTTTATAAAGTATTTTAATACAGGAGATTGATTAAAAAAACTCATTTTAAATCCAGTAAGTTCCATTTTTATAGACTTTTCCCTGAATTCCAAACACATTTTATAAATCTTGTTTCATTTTATCAGCACTGGTATAATAATTTTGGACTACACAATCAAAAGATTTTTGTCTTCTGCATGGCACATGCAATGCTCTGTCAGCTGCCCATCATTATTAACCAAATCAGTAACTAAACATGTAAATACTTATTTTCTGCACTTCAACATCATTTTGACATAGCACTGAGCAGAGCACCAGTCTCTCAGCAGACTCAGAGCTCAATTTCTCAATCCCTCATGCTGGTCTGCAGGTACGACCTGGAGACATGACAGAGTTCCTTTACTTTTGTAACCCCACAAAAGCAGATTTTCAACATTCTGAACATAGACAATATACTCAATTATACTAAAAGCCTTTACCTTTTTTAAAAGCTTTTAGTGATCCCTACCTTAAATACCAGGGAGCAGAAGTCTGGAAATAATTAAATCTTTAGTCTGGAAATAATTTTAGCTCACGTACCTTTGACTGATCCAGGCATTTCAGCAAAAAAGTCTCATTTCTGTCAATACATGATGCAAGCAGAGAGAAACGAGGACAAAGACTTGAAACAGAGTAGAAGTAGGAAGTTGGGGTTGTTGGGTTTTTTTTTTTTACATTGGTGTCACATTAACAACCTTCAGAAAACAGGAAGAGTTGAAACAGAAGAAAATGAAGTGGCATTTCAGTCTCTCCGTATCCTTTATCACTATTTAATTAGGGAGCTCCAAACAGAATCTTTGAAATGTGGGGGGGCTTGTACTCTGCTTTCAGTTGTATTGTCCTGAAATACAATGCTAGGATTTTTAATTTATACTCCTAAAGCTAACTTTCTTTTAGCTTTACAGTAAAGGGATCTCTTTAGATGTGTTGGGAAAGAAAACAATGGTGGAGAGAAGACACTTGCCACATGTGAAATGCTAAACTTATCCAGTGTGGGTGCTGTCCACCAGCTTCTTTTAATGGTGCCCTGTGGGGTAGAAGAAAGCAGTAACCAGGTGGGAAAATGCCTCAGGAATGTTAAAAGCATTTAGGTCATGCTCAACAAACCTCCACAAACTTGTGGAAAGCTGCAGGGAAAACAGGATAGGGCACAGTCAAGTGCAGTGAAAAGGTAATTTTAAAAAATTAGATTTTATTTGTGGGTCAAGTTCCTAAAGAGTGCTCAGGTAACAGAGTGAACAGCACTGAGGGGTCCTGGGAGGACCTCTCTTCTTCATGCAAACACTTGTTTAAAATAGGGATTGGGATGGCTGCAACCTCCTGTGCTGGCAGACTGAGTGAATCCCAAGCTGGAATATGCATTCTCAATACTATGAAAAATTGGGCATCTCTGGCCAGTATAATTTCCTTAGGAACACCATTTTTAGGAAGATACAGCTTTTATTTCCCCTGTGATGAGCAGTTCAGACACTGCAGCCTGGCCCTTGGTGGGTAGTGGTGAAATTTTAATATTTTAATTGTCCAATACCCACTTCAGTGGGAGCTCTTTCTTTTAATAGTTCTGGTGATAGACTAACGCCAGAGGCCTCAGTGGATTTTCATTCCAAACAGCTTTATTGATCCTGCAGAGTTTTGCCTGTTGTTTGGATTGCTTTCCATTTATTTCTGGAGCCCTGATTTAGCAGGCCTCTAATTTTGGTGGTGGAGAAATATTTCTGTCTTGTTCTTGCCATCTTTCTTGCCTGTCGTGTAGTTATTCAGGGGGCAGAAAGGCTCCTAACAGGGCCCAGGATTACTGCTTAAAATCCTCCTGGTTTCTCTCATACCCTGAAATGCTCCCAGTAATTGGTAATGGCACTGCAGACACTTAAAATCTGTGAATCTAGAAAATACTTGACATTCTGAACTACTTTACAGTGACTCATGCTTCTGCTCTACAGACTCAGTCTGTCCAGATGGAGAGAATTACATGCAGCAAATAGTTTCAGCTCTGCTGGGAGATACTTTCCTAAAGGAATGTGTTCTCACCTCTAAGTGAGATCTTCTGGAGGATTACTGCATGCTACAGTCAACAAACCAACGGGGAAAAAAGATGCACATCTTATAATAGAACACTGGCATGAATCAAATCATACAAACAGATGATTATGGGCATTTTACATAACCAGTCAAAATTAGTTTGTCTTCAGTTTGATCACATTTCTGGAGCCCATTATATTTTATTCCACTTTGAGACTGACTATTATTAAGTTAAAGTGAATTTACTTAAAGGGGACACTTATTAACAGTACTAATAATTGCAGCAGTATGTTGGACTTAGTAACAAATTAAAAACATGTATAAGCATTTAAAATTCATTATTTAGATCACTCAGTATCAAATTCCAAATGCTAAAACTGCAAACTGCTTATCCTGAGAGGCTTAAGGAGGCAGTAATTAATTAAAGCAAGTTACAACAAAAGCAAGTGGCTGTCTGGATATTTGCCACTATCACAGAGGTTTCAGGGCTTAGCAGAACCTTTTGAAGCTTGATCTAAAATCTCTAAATCTTGAATAAGTGACTCTGGAATCAGGGTCCTTCACAGCATCCTGTGATTCTGCCCATTTATGTGCATGAACAGGCTGCTGTAATGGCTAGAAGTAACAAAATATAGAGCACCAGTATTACACTGCATTAGTTCTGTTTGAAATTGAGTGATTTTTTTTCTCTCTGTAATCAATCTATTTATATGCGTTGCTTCCTCAGCTGCTATCTCTATTCAAGATTATTTATATTAATTAAAATTCAAAATATTGTCCTGCTCAGAGAAACTCAGCTAACTTCAGTTGTCTCAATACACAGCAAAGTATCAATTTAAACTGTGCACAAAGCTGAGCCCACTGCCAGGTGCTGCACAGGAGGGAGTTCTGGGGCTACACTCCTCTCTCAATTCATGTCCCCATCAGGATTTGAGGAGTTAAACTCACACACCATTAGCACACATCTCTGGGTCCCAAGTGGAAAAGGTCCCACCCCAGGTGTTTAAAACCCTGCATCCTTCAAAGACACCTACAGAGTTTTGTCAGGGGTGTCAGCAAGTGAAAGCAGCAATAAACATTCTTCCTGTGCTGGTGAGAGAATAGATTCCAACGAACCTGCAACTACACGCTTTAAACAACTTTGCAAAGTTAAATGAAAAGAAAGTATCTCCCAGGATTGCTAATTATTAATTTTTCCTGTGAGGGCAGTGATGCTGAGAGCAGCACTCAGAGGAAGTTACAGACAGTGGGATTATCATTTCAATTTGCTCATCCAACACTGACAGCCGACACAACTCCCTTGATAGACCACACAAAACTTCTACCTCAGTCTTAGCATCATAAAGTTCTAGTGAGCCATAGGGTCTGAAATAAACTTTGTGCAGGTACTTTAAAGACCCCTTCTGTGATGGAAGCAAAATGTTTGTGAGTGTACCCCAGGTCTGGAGTTTTTTAGTTCTCAATTCGAACAAGCAAAATGGAACCGACACATTTCCTGCTTAGCCCAGAAATGACTGTTAATCTTGTTCTACTTAAAAACTATTTCTGCCTTTGCTCTTTTCTCAGTATGACTTCCTATCTTGAAATGCCTCATAACAGGAGTACTGAGTTCACCTTTCCCCTTGTTCTTAAGGGCTGTGTCTAATCCCACAACTCTGCCAGTTTCACCCGCAGCCTGCACGCTGCCAGTACCTCCTGAACAAAGTTGGGAGCCTCAGTCCCCTGCAGAACAAGGCTGAAAATGTTTAATTTCATGTTCTTCTGAAATCTTTAGAGTCTTTCCACAGCAACTTCTCAAATTCTGACTTTGGGAAATCTTGCTACTTGGTACAGTCTTTGTTCTGAAGTTTTGCCCTTCTTTGTGTGTTATTAAAGTACAAAGCTGCTGGAAAACCTGCTGGGAGAACTTTGAAATTCTTGTACCATCTCCTAAGGACAACTATTTTTGACACTTACCTCCACAATTGTATAACATCAGCAAAGCTGGTTAGGTTGGGCTTTTTAAAACATTTATTTCTGTAAATACTGTACCTGAATAAAATCTGTCTTAAAATCTTCTAGGAAGAACAGGATCTGCTTTACCTTCCCTTAGCTCCAGAACAGCAGCCACTGGTTTTATCATTATTATACACTTTTCTATATTTTCCTACGTTCCTTTTCTTGAATATCCATAAATGAAAACATTCCAAAGGCTTAGATCAGTAAAAATATTTTTACCTAAAATACATTTTAATGTGTAAATAAACACTGTATTGGCCTTTTTGACCTCTTCATGCAATTTGTATCAAGAATATTTCCTTTTCTACTTCTTACACTGCTACTTTTCTCAGCTCCAGCCATAAGAAATGCTTTCCAGTTTATTATATGTCTCTAGTTTAGATTTACATCACTATTTCTAAAAAGAAACATATCTAACATATCTGTTGGTTTTGTAACACGCTTGGTGGCTTGACAATGAGGAAAAAATTGGATTTTTAGTGCTTAAAAACCTCAAAGGATTTCAATTCTTTTATCCTTTCATCAAATTTGCTCCTGTGCATTTCCCGTGTTAGGAAAGAGTTAACAACCTCCAGCCAGCAGACTGCAATCAACAGGTTGCTCTAACAGAAAAATAATAACCCTAATCCATCTTTTAAAGTTTAGGAGGTTGGACTAAATGATGAAGAAATACCGATTAAAGCCCTCTGAAAAGCTGAAGGGGGGCCAGAACTGAAATGCTTTGTGTTTTATGAAAAAAATCTTTCTCGTTGCTAAGTGCAAGAAGCANAGCATTTGAACAGTGAAGGGTGGGTGGTGGGGTGTGTGCAGAGAGAGCAGGGGGTGCAGGCAGCCCACGCTGGTGTAGGAAGAGTTTTAATGGCCGATGCTGGGAATATGGTTTGCCTGCTACAGTGTCTGCACTACTGCAGCTCTGTGTGTGGGCGTAAAGAAATGACACGACTGGGTTTCAAACCATTACACTGAAGATTTGCAAACAGTTTAAAAAAAAAAAAAAAAAAAAAAAAAAAAACACACCCCACCAGCAAAAAACAA
>VXBB01016990.1:632203-664337 GCA_013399915.1 Illadopsis cleaveri | reverse complement strand
TGTTTTATGAAAAAAATCTTTCTCGTTGCTAAGTGCAAGAAGCATCACAATTTAAAAAAAAAAAAATTGTAACTTTAAAATTTCTGTCTTGCCATCTAGAATTGAATTCTCTCTCTGTCCATAGAAAATGATAACAAAACACTTGCTAACCTTTAGGTGGCCAATTCACAGGCAGGTGGAGAGGTTCAGGTCCCTGGAATAGCGTTGAGACAAAAGCANTGTTGTTGTTGTTGTTGCTGCTTTGTTTTAACTCAGCAGATGTAACCCAGTCAAGTTTCTTCCTCAGCCTCGAAAGGAAAAAAAAGGTAAACTGAGTATTTAGGAAGGTTTTATATTTTACAGAGTGTGAATATTTTGTTATCATTTTTGCTGCTATTTTTTAATTAATCGACAAGAGCTTGTATTCCTGAAGGGTATCCAGATTTCCCCAGTGAAAGTCTTCAGAGGATATCTATATTTCTGCTTTAGAACATGCTAAATAGGTGCCTAAATCTTGGTAGCATCAAGTAGCACAGTACAATAGACAGAGCAGCCACTCCACAACTGGCCAGGCAGGACATCTGAGCCCAGGACTATCCCTTGAACATCCCACAAAACACAGCCAAGAAAACCAGGACATGCTGGCAGCCCACTTTGTTCAGCAGTCCAGCAACACCTCAGGTTTGCTGATCTAAATTGGGCAGAAAACAGACTTGAATGTTTGTTGTAACTACTGGGGACTAACAGGAGTGAGACAAATGGGCTGTTCCCTGTCATATCATGGGGAATAAGAAGAAAATGGGATTTCAGCTGATATAAAAGTGCTGACACAAGTGACAGTGACTAAAACAGTTATGAACACACTGTTGTCGGGAGGGACAGGTGGAAGGTTTTGTCAGGAAAGCAAGAACACTTCTCAAACATATTTTTTACCACAAAAAGTGAAAGATAGACAAAAGAGTTTTAGAAAGGAACTTGAGAACTTAAAGGAATCTTTATGATTTGGCTGCTCCATGATAGTAAGGGACTGACACTTGATAAATGTGTGTCTTCACGTGTGTTGAGAAGAGAAAGCCAGGTTGAAAATCTCATGCTTGGGCAGAAGGCATGTGCACTCTGGGGTGCAGGGGTTTAGGTGTCCATCTTTTCACACATTCAGATGAGCCCCAAATCAAGCAGGATTTCTGGTGCCTTTGGTTTTGTGCTGACAGTGAAAAGCAGAGCAGCTGCATGCACAGGGAAAGGGGAGGGAAAGAGGGGAGACTCTGGGTGCTGCTGTTCACGGCAGGGAACCCCTGGCAGTCATTTGACTCCTCTCCCAGAGCTGAGGAGCCAGAGCTGAAAGTCAAACCAGCGCAACTCAGTGTGAGTAAAACCAGCAAGACTGGACTGGAGGGCTTCAGACTGCTGATCCCAAACTTTGACAAAGACTGATAAAGGAGTTAAACAGTGAGTCACCCAGCAGTGAATGAAAAACTATGCTCAGTTCTGTGTCTGTGTGGTAAAACTCTCAGATATTGCCATTATTACACAGTAGTACAACCTGACTTGCCACTGAGTGGGGTCTGGCTACTGGCCACAGGAGAAACTTAGATTCCTTTTCCATGTATACACTAACAGCTGAGGTCAGCTCCAGGAAAATTTTGCTGGAGAAATATCTGTCCTCGGCTGATACAGAAAAGTGAATGTCTGGAAAGACAAGAAATCTGCCTGCCAGCAGGGTTCTATTCGTGCAGACCGAGGGCCATCGCACAGCCTGATGTATTTTGCAAGCTGACATTGCTTAAATCAATTCAGTAAAACTGGTCCTTTTCCTGGCATTGTCAACTTTCGTGTGTGTGGATAAAAGTAAAAAAGAACCACAATTCTTTTTTTATTACTCGTTCTCTAAACTCCTGATCTTTGTGTTCTCTCTGCTCAATGAGGAACTCTTTTTGCCCAGTTAAACACTGTGCATTATTAATGAGTGATGTGCATTATTAATGAGTGGTATCAGCTCAATCTTTCATTATCATTCATATTTTTTTAAAATTAATTAATTACTATTTTCCTGACTCAGTTTGAAAAGTATAGTAACAAAATGCACATCCTGAAGCAGTAACTCTCAGAGGTGTATGTGTTGCTCTTTTTTGTCCCAATATGACACAGACAATAATTTAATGACCCTGTAGCTGCTGTAATTCCAAGTCACCATTCCTCCATGGTGTTAGTGACTGTGAAGTGGCACCTGGAATGTCTAAATGCACCTGATCCTCCTCTGAGTACTAATCTTCATGAAGAACCATTGTGTAATATGGATATTGGTTATAAAAAATAGCAATATTTCTTTTATAGACATGAACTCTAAAGTTTGAATGTACAGAAATATGGTTGCCTACACATCTTTCATTTGATCATTTCCAGAATGGTACTTAAGAGGTTTTTTTCCCAAAGATCACAGCTTTGTGAATTGGCAGAATCTTTTGAAGTGACTATTAAAAATCTGGGGAAAAAATTAAATATATAAAATTATTCCAAAAAAACACATTCTTTTAAACTGGACAGCCAACTACTGCCCTCCTATCAACATTCCATAACAACTACTAAGATTCATCTGGCTATTTGTTCTGTTTGTTGAGCCAGCAAGAACTACCACCCAAAGAGGAGTGTAACCCTCACAAACTGATCAGGCCATACCAAGAGAAAAAAACCCAAAAACTTAAAGACAAAAATGTGCTTGAACAGCAAAAGGGAGAGACAAAGCTTCATTAGAAGCAACCATGGGTCTCCTTGCCAAAAAAAGTCAGTTCAAGGAAAATTAAAACAGAAGGCAAAAGTAATGGATCCCATAGGGAAAAGACTCAAGGGCTGCTAAGAAAATGCTAAGGCAGCCACAAGACTGAAAAGGTTCAGCTGGTTGCAGACACAACCTCAGCTGAATTTTTCCTTTAAAGTACTTGGGTTCTTTCCACAGCCCAACAGCAGGGCTGGACAGGCAGACACTCACCCAAAGGAGAAAGGGAAAAGAAAAGAAAAGGAAAAAATCCAGCCTCGAACCATCTGCCACTAAAATCCCATAGACCTTTTTTCCAAATGTAGCTTTAATGTGTGTTAGGTAAGGCTCTAAATGCTGAATCATCACACAGTTTGATTTGGGGCTTTATTTGGTTTGGGTTTTTAGTATTAATTCACCAAAGCAGGTATGGTGAAGAGTTGTTTTATGGACTAATTTACAAGGACAGCCTAAAATCCAAGAAAAATCTTGGACATCAGAGAGAAAAAGCAGATGAGTCCAGGTTTGCTCCTGAAGTATTGAGTGATGGGGTGGGAATGAAGAACTCCAGTTCCTCCTCCTTGCCCCAATCTTCCTTTTACTGACAGCTGAAAGGTTAAAAAGTGGAGGATGTTATGGTGCCTCTGCCACAAAAGAGATCTTTTGCAGGAGGAACAGGAAGGGTCTTTCAGACCCTATAGACTGCAGAATTAATGAGCTGTAGTTTTTTCAGGCATATCACATCACAAACATGAGTAATTACCATTATGACACACTTAGAAGCAATGTAGCTTTCGGAGGAACAGTTGCTCCAACTCGAAAAGGCAACAAGGTTCAGTAGTTTGTACGTGCACAGACTACAGATGTATTCATTTTTCCATCTGTTTCTTATTTGTCACAGAAAAACAGATAACTCAGAACTACTGACAGGAGTTAGAAATGTTCTAAAGCCCACCAAGTATACTGACTTTAATGTGTTTTACAGAAAAAGAGAACAGAATTTGACAGGGTCATTGATCACTTGAACCAACTCAGATCAATGTCAAAACCAGTAAAAGGAAGCATCAGTAACTATAAATAGAGAAACACAGTATTCCCATCACTGTGACCCCAGGGCAGCAGCAGTCACCAGTAAACCCACTGTCCACACCATTCAGGCAACTCAATTATGTATTTCTTTTTATTTTCCCCACACATCTCTACATAGTTGTGGTTTTCCCCAACGTGTTGTCAAGGAAACCCTACACTCCTGTAGCTTAGTATCCAGCTCCTTATTGCTATTGGCACACCAAAATTTAGGATTTTGAACCAATTGATGCACTGTCCTTGCCATTATGAAGAGATCTTCACTTATACCATAAGCTGGGTAGAGTTAAAATGAGACCTTTTTCAGAAAGTTCAGCTCTTCCAAAATGCCTGGGAGAAACTTGCCAATTAACTCTTCTGTTCAATATTTTATTAATTACTTTACATATCAATATTCTATTATGCTATATGCTATCCACTGAAAAATAGCCATGTAACCTGAATGGTGTCTTCTTATTTAGCTCTTTCTCAATTCCACTCTTACACTATCTTTGAACACTGTTGGGTTCCTCTGCTAAAAAACATTTTGTGAATTTTGTGAGAGCTGTCAGTTAAATTCCAAGTGATAACAATTAAGTTGCAGTTGCACACTGCTTGCATCTGTGTCATACTTTTATCTAACAGTTACACAGATTTTCACTGGGAAAAGAGATGCTATATATACATATATATATATATGAACACTGAATTTAGGATGCACTGCAGGGAACAGGAGCTCTTCAACCCCTGTGGGTGCCACTGTGGTGTCCCCTGTGCCCACGCCGAGCTCATGTGGAGCACATGAGTCACATCCACACTGCAGAGCACCAGGGCAGGCTCAGATCTGGCACTCTGCCTCTCACCCTGTGGTCTGAGAAGCTCTTCCAACGTTCCACACAACACTCACCTGCTCCAGGAGTGCCCCAGGAGGGTTCCAGCTCTCATCTCCTGCTTTAAGGCTGCAATTCTTACCCTGAGTGCCTCATGCATGGATAACTGCAGGATAAAGGCAGGGAGTGGTCCTGTGAAAGAGCACTCCTGGCAGAGTGAAGTTTATTATTGCACTGGACTTGGATTTCAGTTGTCTGTCATGGTGAGAGGTATTTCTGTCCTCTCTCCTTTGGGCTTCATGGAGCTTTGCTTTTATCTGTCGTCAAGGAAACACCAGGGTTTTTTCCCCCTTGCTCATTAATGTCTGCATTTTTGTTTCCATAGCTACAAAGGAACCTTAGTGTTTTAAAATAGCAGTAATTGGATTACCATGACTTTTTCAAATTTATTGACACCATTAATGGCTCCGATTTTCAAAGGCAGACACCGAAATTATATCAGCAGTTTTTCAGCTATTACCGTGTTATCTCCTTGTCCTGAAATCCTGGGTACATGCTCAGAAAAATCTTCAGCATCCAGACTCACTGCAGCCAGACTCAGGCTCCATCCGTGGTGCCCTGAAATTACTGAAAATAGTAATAGTAATGCTCTTTACTTGGATTAGTTTCAATTTCTGGTGGTCTCCTGCAAAGGAGTGCACAGGTTCTGTTGTGAATCTGCTCGGTATTAACATATTACAGATCCTTTGGGATTTGACCCCAGCAGAATAATCTGGAAGAATTTTTACAGCCAAGGATCTAGGCAGCTCAGGATGCAGGAACATGGGAAAAGCACAAAGAATTGAGAGTAGCAGCATTGTTAACGACTGGTATTACTTAGCAGGGACATAATTCATGTTTTAAGACAAAAAGTGACACTCCTACACTGTCTGTGGCTCTATGCACCCTCCTACCACCCTGAAATTGTTCCTGTGCTGCCTTCTGGCACTTTTCATTTACTTGCTACCGTTGCCTATTTGAGGTGCTCACAAAGCACCAGAAGTGCATATTCTGTACTCCTTTCTTTCCTGCCCCTCCTGCCCTCAGCCAAGGACAGAAAGCAGCTGAATTCACTGCATGGATGTGCCAGCAGTGGTGTCACCACTCCTGGTGCTGAGCCCCAGCCAGAGACTCACAGCAGTGCCACACTGGAACTGGAAGAAAATGAACCAACTGCTTAAAAAGCTGTAAGAGGTGGACAGACAGAATGTCCAGATACCACCTACTGTTTTAGAAGAACAAGCTCAAGAGAGTCACCAACCTAAAATCTAGCCATAGCAAAAAGGTGACAAGTGGCTCAACACAAAAAAGTGTGAACAAGGAAGTCTCTTTAATCTAAAATATTAGTTCTTATTTTTCATAATGGATTCGTGTGCAGCCTCGAGGCTCAGACATTCCATTACCATAGAAACAGCATCCTGTGTCTCTGAGGATCTGCTGGAGCTGTGTGCTGTATGGAAACAGCCACCTGAACAGCTCAACTCATGTCTATGTTCCAGTGATTGTCTTTGTAAAGATCCATTGCTAAATTATCCTTTCAGCATTCATCTTAATAAAAACTAAATCCCTGAAGTACATGGCAATTTAATAAACTCCTCAAGGCTTCTCCAAATTAAAAATACAGCAATATACATTAAAATTACCTTGCCCTTTCAATAATTACCAACCTCTCCTAATCCCTACCATCAGCAAAGGTTTGGGGAAAAGATGGGTCTGTCCTCCCCAACAACCATTAATAAAACTACTTCAGGAAAGCAAATTTTGATGTCATATTCTGTGCAAGGACTCCTTCACACATCCATCCTATGTGCCAGCATGGAAATGAAATTCAAAACACAAGAAGGTGCAGGGAGCAAATGTAGGTCACATGACTGAACTGGGAATTCTCACATTTTAATTCCAGGTGAACCATTCTTTGTCTCAGAAAAGCCATATGAGACAGATTTTGGAAAATATAACATGTGAGTTGGAAGCTCAACTCCCACTAATTTTTTCCTGGGAATTGAGTCCTTAGCTGATCCTAGAAAATCTCCTCAACATTTTCATATTTGTAACATCTGAGATACTACTACTTACATATTTCACTAGAGTTCTGTGGGCATGAGTATTTTGTATTTTCTTGAATAAAGCCATCAAAGAATCAGGAACACAACCAAAAGGTGCTGTTCAGGTTAATAGTCAGCTGCAAAGAGCTTCCTGCCCAATCACACAAATTTTTCTATGTAGTTACTGCAACTTAAGACTGTAAATTCACACTTTTTATCTTCATCTTTTTTTTTTTTTTTAATCAAATTTATCCACACTAAGAAGGTCCTTTCCAACCCAAAACATCCTAAGAAGGTTACATCCTATCTCTTTATTCCTACACCAAATACTGGTTATTATGGCTTGCAAAGGGAACATCTCCTAACACTGAATATCTGAATATCTCTGATTACAACAGCATTTTATAATGTATAAAGAAATCACCTAAACATAATGAATTTGTGAGTATAATTCAAATACCTCCACTGGACTTCAGGGAAGCAGGAAAACAAAAGCTACTCAGAAATGTGACAGTTTTGAAACCCAGGTCTTTTCCCCTCTTGAGAGGGATGCAGTGATACCTCAGCAATATCATCATCATCATCATCTTTTTTTTTTTTTTTGTCCTTTAAAATATTTACAGCCTCTTTTTATCAGCAAGGATTAAGATATGTGACAGTCTGAAACACACATCTATAAAGGGAACAAACACTGATTTTTGGAGTACGCAAATTAAATAAATTTTAGTCATTGCTGATACTAGGTTGTCTCCAAGTTCTGTGATTAATGAAGCTTTGTGGAGGCTTTTTATTAATATCATCATTTTCCTTAGAAGTCTCCTTGCCTGCTGCTCCCCTCAGTGATGGATCTGGCAGCACCAATCCCTGTGTGAGTCCGTCTGCTCAGGAGTGTCCAGCTGGTCACACAGTATTTGTTTTTCTTGTTCCTATGCTACTCATCCCACTGCACATTTGGGAGATCCTAGCTTTGAAGACCCATAGAATGCACATCTTGATTAAAAAGAAGAGCTGTGCATTTCGTCTTGCCTTTTATTGACCTTTATTTTTAACAATTACTGCTTTACAGTATTTTGTGTATTTCAGAGAGCTCCTGGATACTCAGAATTTTTCATCAGTAGAAAGTGTATATAAAAATTCCTCTTATTTCTGAGCATCAAAACCAAACATTGACACTAAGAAGAAGAAACTCCATTTTTGCCATCTTATTAATCATGAACCTGCTGGATATCCTATTGAATCAGTGCACTAGAACTGATACAAATATTACTTACTTGTGCAGCAGCTTGGAAGTGGTTCTGAAATGACTCAATTTAGAGAAATAAATTGAGGCAGCTTGGTAGAAAGTGCTTTAATGTACACTATGCAAGACCTAGATATGAAAAATTGCATTTTAAATGGTTTTGTGAGAAGAGTAGTTAATGCTAAAACTACTTATTCCTTTTTAAAATATTTTGAACTTCAGTTTGTAGCTGTCTGTTAACATTTTGGACTCTGTACTCATGTAACAGAGAACACACATGCATCCTCAGGAGATGGATTAATTCAAGCTGACTTAATCATACTGGGATGAATTTGATGATTTCCCGGTGCATGGAATTTAACTTTTCCTTTTTTTATTTATACACATGGCTTATTCCCTTTATTATTGCTGAAACACTAAATTGCAGACAGCTTCATTTCAGCAGCACAATGGTGAAAAAGCTGTCTGCTCTCAAAGGGCTCTCTAATTAATCATCACTAATGAAGCTGTGCTAATTAACAATAATGGGGGTGGTGGAAGGCCTAGAAGTGTCTGAGGGCTGAGTCCAGGCTGTGAGGATTTTACTTGTTGTCCTTCACAAGTGCAACACACCCAGGGCTGGTCTCCAAATGGATATTTAGCAGCTCATATGTTCTGGTAATATTTACTAAATTCTTAGATCCTCTTCAAGTTGTTGCATATGTTTGACTCAAATTCTCTTGGTCTGTGTGTAGCAGTTTTGTACAGGCCTGTTAAATGTGTTTGGCTTTGGATCAGGACAGAATGTAGTGGAGTTCCTTTGCAGGATTTCCAAGGTTATAAGTATTCCCACATATTCCTCTCATTTTCCCTAAGTGCTGTAATATTTCACAGCTAAGTACATAAAAAAGCCCCCACGGCCTGGAGTGTCACACAGTGGTTACAGGAAATGCAGATCCAGGCATTTTATCAAGCTGGACTCTGACATCACACCATCCCATGGCCTTTGATTTTCACTTTTCCTAAAAGGAATCTATGATTTTTACATTAGTGAAGATTTTATAGAGTTTGCTTACTTTACAGTATAATATGTTTATTAGAGCAAACCATGAAAGAAAATACTTTTGTCCCAACTGTGCATGAAGAGTATTCTGTTACTTTATTTGCATGGAAGATTGTATTATGTTTCCATTTTAAACTCTCCTATCTGATTAATATTTTTATTTCTTTTATAGTTTATCCCTTAAGTTGGATGAAATGAGCTCATGAGAATCCATCAGAAGGCTGTTTGGAAAAGAGAAATATTTTCAGTGAAGCTACAAACAGGAAACCAGGTAAGATATTAAAAATTTAAAACTGTCAGAGCGCTTCATCCCCAGAAGGACAAGAATCATTTTCAGGTGCAGTTTTTGACTTCTATGCTCACTGTTCCCCTGTGAGTTGTCAGTCCTGTCCAAACACCAACACTTCTTCTCAGTTTAGGATGGAAAATTCCCACTGTCAGGCCCAGATGAGAGGCTGGGACTGAGCCTTAAGTTGCTGTTCCTATTAAAGATCTGAGGACTGAGGTCCCAGAGAGGAGGTCTTGTGTTCTCAACTGCTGAGACTGGATCCTCCCCCTGCAAAGAAATAACAAATACAATCTATTAACAAATACACTAAGGACAGCAAAAATACTCTTAAATCCAGGATCCACCTGTTCTCTGGACCACAAAACTTTGAAGGAAAAATGGTTTAAAGGCTTGTCTTCAGCAGAGCTGTGTGGTCAGCCATGGGCACATGAAAGCCTACGTGCCTCAAGACAGGTTTATAATTGATCTGATCATTGTCTTGGAGACAGTTGAGATGTCAGCACTGATGGCCACTCCCATCCAATACTCTGTGTGTGACTAAGTGACAACTTTTATTTCCAGGTTGTGGTTTCTTTAAACCATGTCCAAAGATAGTTGATGGAGCACAAGATTTCTAAAACAAAGAGTTTGATAGAAATTTTGGACACAGGAGCAGGGTCTGAAGACGATGAGTTATATTTGTGATTTAATACATGATTCTGACCATGACCTGTCATCACTGGTTCTTCAGGCTTTGAACTGAAAGTTGCACCCAACAAATGTTTGAGAGCCCAGTGGTTTTATATGGACTGTTGTCATCTTGTGAATTACACAAGGATCACTGGGGGAGAAACATGATTATCTCCAAACAACATAAAATCGTCAGCATTTTCAAAGTACTTTAAAATTTATGGTTTTGTCTTTAATTGTGCTGTTACTGTGCTTGCTCATGAGTTGTGGGTGATAACATGTGATTATCATCTGCCTACTTGATCACATGCACATTTGTGATGCTTGCAAGAGCAAACACTATCTGGCTGGGATCTGTCACATTCTCAGAGTTCCAGAGACTGTTTCCCAGACAACAGGACAGTCCCCTTCACCCACCAGCCGTGCACCACTGTGGACCTGTGCTCAGTCTAACACCTGGTGGCAGCTGCTGCTCACACTCCTGACACAGACAAGATGTTTGTAGAGCCATAATCCAACTGCCTCAACTCTGCAAGTCTAGGAAACTGCACAGCCGAAATTAAAAAGTCAAAATGAGTCAAACAGCACCTACCTTGTTACAAATTCTCAGTCAGTTTTTAAATTGAAACCAGATCACTCCTTGCCAAAAGCCATTTAAGGGCCATGTACTACCTGTTTAAGACCTCTGCTGCCAAACATAAAGCCAAGCACAGCTGTGTAAGGTGATAAATCATTTCTCTGTGGTAATTTGAGTGTGTTAAAACAAAGGAGCCCAGAGGGCAGGTGGAAGAGTGAATGTCAGAAGCAGCTCAGGCCAGCTGGGTGGGATCCTATTGTGCAGGGCGTTTACATTTCGGTTGTTGTCAGGTGGGGGAGGAAGCTGATAAGAAAAATAATTATTTGCATTCAAATTATATAAACAGTGCCAGAGCCTGGTTAGTGTAGGCAGTGTTAGACAGTGTTTCCCAACTGCAGGAGATGTATCACATGGTGGGTAAGGAAGGTATATGAGGCAACAGCACTCTGAAGGTGTGCAGCTTTAAGCTTCTTGGCACATCTTATAGCAGAAGAATAAAATAAAAAGGATCTGAAAATCAACTGTTTGTCCCAGATCATTCTATTAAAAATGCACATTTTTAATATGCCCTAACTTAAACTCTGTGTTGTGAAGCAAAGAAAATGTCTAGGTTTTAATTTATTAAGAGGGGGGCAGGATATTGGTGGGATTTGGGCAGAGTTCTTCAAGGTGTGCAGGGGTATTTGAGGAAGGGAGAGATATTAAATGGCAGGTAACAAAATCTCAGTCTCCCCTTGATGTTCTTAGTTCCAATCAGCTAAAACTGAGCTGCTGCAGCAGCAGTGTAACAATTAGCAGTTCAAATCCCAAGCTGTCCTTCCACATCAGGTGGCAACAGGTTTCTGAAGATCTTATCACTAATGTTTTGTTTTTCACTCGTTAAGAATGACTTCAAATGTGCGTGTTATTTTCCCATTTCATTTATGGCTCCCTGTGCAAACAGAAATTTAGCTGCCTTGTTCCCTCACAGTGTTCATCCTGGCCACGTGAAGAGCTGTCCCAGAGCAACATGAGCAGCAGAGCAGAACAGAAATAACTGTCCTCAGGTGGCCTCAGGGGCAGCTCACCCAGCTCACACAGCCTGGCCAGAGCTGCAGAGCAGTGCCACAGAGGCAGGGTGGCAGTGCAGCTCCCCTGCTTGAGGCTGTGAGGTTAATGGAGCTCAGGGAGCTCTCAAGTGCTGTTTGCTGCATTCTGGTCCTTTCCCTCTGCCCTGGGTCAAATGAGGGCTACAGGCCTCAGTGATGAGGAATTTGGGACAACTGTTCTGAAGAAGGAAGGTGAAGGGCTTTGGGGAAATATTTTTATTCCATTTATGTTTCTCTGAAGAGACAGAGATGCACCAAAGCATGTGAATGTTAATCCCTGCTACAGTGTGAGCTCTGTTCTGACCTAATGAATGTCTCATCATGGAAACTCATTTGTGCCTAACAGCACTTTTCCAGAATGTTCTGTAGTGGTGGCATTTCCCCATTGGTGTCTTTTTCAGATATTAATCAGAAATCTGGAAGGATCAAAATTACTTGAACAAAACTCCTGTTAAAGCATGGGCAAAGCCAGAGGAGTTGGTGCCATCCTGCACTGAGGTATTGCTGTACTTTCTTTCTGTCAGTAAAGGTATTTGTTTATTAAAAGCACCATTTGATGTGACCTTGTCATGAGGGATGCATTATGACTTGTCAGGCATTAATGAGCAATCCTGGAAGCACTGAAAAGGAGTTTGCTATCCAACAAAGTTTTCTTTAAGAAGTACATTCAAAAAATACAGCCAAGCACGAGGAGGCTGAGATATTGAATTGACAGCTGATGAAAGAGTGTTTATAGATGGGCAGCCATAAAGAATTGTATAATGGAAGTCACTGAAGGGGTATGTCTGGAAAACACTGACAATTTTCTATCATTACAACTGCCAGATTGACTGAGGGAGTGGGAATTTGTTTTTCCAGTCGAGAAAAGAGCAAGACCTTTCAATGGTTTTCATTAATATTGCCTATGATTACCAATATTTCACACAAATAAAACTTTGATTTCAGATCAAGGAACTTGTGCAGTGTTACTGCAGCATAGCCATATTTCAGAATATGACAGGGGGGAAAATACACCACAAAATACAATTTTCTTAAGTGGAAGAAACAGTAAACACCTCAGCTGTCTTGTGAAAAGTGCAAAGCTGTGACACCTGAAGCAGAGAAGCAACCAGAGCCCATGACAGGGAGTACAGCAGGTGAGTAAAGAACTTTTCCCATTCACTCCTCTCTGTATCAGTCCCCTGCAGTGTCACCTCTGCACAATTCAGCTCTCACCCATGAAGCACTTCAGGCTTGCATTCATTTCCCTCAGAAGTGCAGCTTGAGTCACTGCCATTGTCACCAAACCCATTTCAGGGTGGAATTCAGTGACACTTTGTGCTGCAGAGTGGGCTGGCTGATGTCTGGAGCAGGGCTCTGAACCAGGGTGGTGTTTGTTTTCCTAACAGAAATACAATACCTGTATTTCTACCTATCTGTGTAGGCCTAATTGGGTTTGACAATCTGGGGTTTTGGTACCCACTATGGAGAGCAGGAATGATCTGGATATAATGCTGGAGATAAAGAGACCTTTGTGTTGAGAGTTATTTCCTGATATTTATGCTTTTTGGTTAAAATTATGAGGTTTCTATGAAACTGCTTAAAGGGGACAAGTCACATCTGCCTACTGGCAAATATGGGTCTGGTAATACAGAATCTTCATGCCTTATTGAGCAGATAAATTGTTTGGAGCACTTTCCCACAGAATTCCTAAGGCAATTTCCAGTATTTCTTACCCATGCCAAGGGGATTGCTCTGCCAAAATCTGAAATGTAGAACCACAAAGCTCATTTCAGGCATCAGCTGCATTTAGCAGTTGAGAGCAAACAGCCCCTGAAAGACACATATGGACTAAGGAATCTCATCATGGATTTCCACAGGTTTTTATATTCTCTTGTAGGTGTCCATCATCATCCTCAGTGATCATTTTGTTTGTCCAGTCCTACTGCCTAGGACTGGACAAACAACTGACAGAATGTTTTCCTTTATTTCAGTTATAAGACAGATAATGACAACATACAGGGGCAAAGATATTGGATTTAATGATATTATGATATATGTAAATAATTCTAATGTTTAGGATGTGCCACTTTTTATTCTGCAGTTACAAATGCACATTTTATTTTCATAAAGTCTGGCTGTATTATTTATAATGGTGTTATTTCTCTTACAAGGCAGGTTTATAAGTAGTTCCACACTTGATATCACTCAGATATAGAAACCTACTTTAACAAATCTTGTTAAAATAGACCGAAGCTTATGTGAGCAAGAACTGCTGAAATCTGGCTCCTAATTTGCGCCATATGTTGGCAGGCTTCCTTCTTGGAGATGACATTTTGCTTTGCTTCCAGTAGACATTTCTTTTACAGAAAAAAACCTGAAGAGAGGCTACAGGCACCCTGATGGATAAGGGATGTCCCTGCTTATTTAAGGGTCACCACCTTCCACAACTGTGTGTCACACTGAGACCTCTCAAAATGCTTTGCATTTTTAACATTTTTTGCAAAATTCTCCAGCTGCAAAAATCACTCAGTGGGTATTCAGGCTACAGTGGATTTAGAGCTGGATCACTATCTCCCAGCAATAACTGTCCACTCTGACAGATCAGCAGTGTGTTAGCCACGTTCAGGAATAGTCCATGATGTGAAAGAGTCAAGGAAATAGGATCAAGACAGGCATGCCCCGCAAAAATTTATTCTCTTAACAGCTCTCATTTAAGTATTTGCTACTGGCTGGACCTGGTTTTTATCATTGAATAGTAGCTCTTCTGTAAGACAGCTGCTGGATTTGATGTTCGGGATGCACAGGGATATTCAGGGCTGTGACTCCTCGCACAGACTGGCCGGGGCTCCTGGCACGGCAGGCGGGTGTCAGCAATGTCCCGTGCGATACAATCTGTTTCTGGGAACTTTCCCTCTCATGCTTTTCCACTGAGGCTATTTCTGTGCGGTTATGAGTACACAGAGGTCACTCCCTCTTTGTGTGCATGAAACGCTACCCTGCTGTTCGACAAAAGCGCCGTTTTCTCTGAACTCACGGCACTTTCCAGCGCTGTCGAGAATTTTAGGAAAGCGCTTGATGGGGCGCCAAGAAACGCACGTGGGTGTGTTTGGTGCTGTGCCCGCTGCTTGCTGGACGCCGTAAATCGGGCTGGACCATGCCGAGGGTGAGGCGGGAGGCAGTCGGTGCCGGCGGCCGGGGCCTGGCAGCGGCGCGGGTTATGAAACCCTTACGAAATCTCTTACAAAACCGGCCGGGCCGCGCCTCACGCGCGTGACGTCACGCCTCGCCTGCGCCCCCTGCCGGTCCAGCGCGGTAACGGCGCTGCGCTGTGACGCCATCGCCCACCTACGGCCGTGCTGACGTCATAGTCCACGCGCAGCCCCTGTCCCCCCCGCCCCTCGCCGCCTTGCCCGAGCGCGGCGGGGCCAGGCCGGTCTTGAGAGCCCCGGCCTGACNGGACCTCGGAGCACGTGTTCGAGTAGGTGCCGTGCGGGGCGGTGGTGGGGCCGGCTCTGGGCGCGGGGGGCCTTCTCCGGCGGGCCGGGGGCTGTGAGGGCACTGCGCCGCGTCAGGGCCGACCCCCGGGAGCTCCGCGCCGCAGCCCCGCTCCGGCGGCCGCGGCCTCTCGCCTCCCCTTGACCTTCCCCCGCGCGTCCTTGCCGGGCCGGGGTCACGGGCTGCGAGGCTCGGCAGGGGCTGTACCTGTGCGGGGCCGCCCGCGTGTCGGCACCGAGCAGCGTCCTTGTGCTGCCCCCGCCCTCCCGGGGCAGCGCTGCCCGAAACACCGTGAGGCCCTTCGTGGTGTCGCGGCTCAAGTGCTCCAGAACAACTGTGTTAAAAATAATCTGAAGGGAGTACTCATTAGAGGGAAGTAGAAACTTAGTAAATCACTCCAGTATTACGGCAATCGGGATAAAGTGCAGTCTTAGCATGGTGTCACAGGGAAATCATTCTTATCTAGTTATAATAGAACTCAGCACATCCAATTAAAGAGGTGTGTTGTATACTTGATTTTCATGTGCACTGCTCAGTCAACGAAATAGAGATTTTTCTCCAGGGAAAGATATAATCTTATTGAAAGCAGAAGTGTGCAACTTAACGCCATGATTGTGTTTGGGCAGTCACCCCTGGGAAACTGTGATGACAGCTGCTATGAGGAAATACCCCAACCCCATGAACCCCAGCGTGGTGGGAGTGGATGTTCTGGACAGACACGTGGATGCCAGCGGGAAGCTGCACAGCCACAGGCTCCTGAGCACGGAGTGGGGGATTCCGTCCATTGTGAAATCGGTGGGTATTGTTGTGTCACAGGCGGGGAAAGTGACGCCGCAGGGAGGGGAAGTTCCTGAGCCAGCTGTTGTCATAGATGTGTATCATTTCGTGACTTTAATGGTTTAGAAGTTTAATGGTTTAGGCATTTATGTGTTGGGAAAGCTTAACATCAGCACGCAGTGATCCCAGTAGCCAAAAGCTGCCTGGATTTTAGACTGCTTCCATCTGGAAAATGAGATCTACCTCACCTGAATAGCTTTGTTTTCAACTAAATCCTGTTTGTGTTCTCTTGGGGTCTGTTCAACACAAAACCACTGCCTGTGCATTTAAAGGCATGAAGAATTGCAGTGGGGCAGTGGAACTGATCCCATCTCTGTTTGCCCTGTCCCCAGCTCATCGGCACCTGCAGGACAAGGACCTATGTGCAGGAGCACTCTGTTGTTGACCCTGTGAAAAAAACAATGGAGCTTAAATCCTGTAATGTGAGTAGTTGTGTTTGTGCCACTGACATGGATCACAGAGTGTAACAGTACCTTGTACATATGAAAAGCAAAATCAGCTTGAAAATAACTTGCAAATTGCATTAGAACAATACAAGTTAAAGGTTTAAGTAATGTGGTTATAGTTGCTCAGTTCTGTTTTTCAGGAAGGAGCCACTTGGCTCTTGGAACAGGTCACTGTTGAAGCTATCAACGTACTAATGAGCAGGAGTTTTGGGGGTGGGGTTGGTGTTAGGAAAAAGTGTTTTAAAGCCTTTTGGTGTATGTACACTGTGACTGTTTCCTAATCATGTGACATTTTGCTCTCTGTAGTACTCTGTTATTTGTGTCAAGGGGTAATCTTGCCCTGTGTTCTGCAGATTTCATTTACAAACCTGGTGTCGGTAGATGAGAGGCTTGTCTATAAACCACACCCTCATGAACCACACAAGTGAGTACCTCCCTGCTAAGATTGCCCACAACTACTGAATTTTGCTTTGAAAATGTCCATGGTTTCCCTTGATCAGAAGATGAGGTTTACATGGCCTCTGTTGCAGTAAATTGTCTAAAACAGGATTAAATGGACTGTCACTTCCTGCAGTGACATTGGTTCTACAGAGTCACTGGGAGACTTTGGGTCATGCTGTGCTGGAGTGCAGTCCAGGGTGTTCTGTCTGTAACTGAGTTTGTGTACATCTGCAGTTTGCAGCTCCTTGTTCTGATCTCTTTGTCAGCCTGAGCACAGATCTGCACTAGAAAGGACATCTCTGTGCCTTTAGCCTCTGACTTTGGAGGTTTGTGTTTTGGTGGTTGCTTGGGGGTTTTAAGGCAGTTTAGAGCCTAGTGAGTCTGTACTCCTGGAAGTGGTGACAGTTCTGAAGGGTCATTCTGGGGATTCTAACACTGGAGTTCTTTCCTGTCGTGGCAGTCAGAAATGTTCAATGCCTGATGTTGAAGGGGTATTTTAATACTGTTTTCCCAGTATACTGGAACTCCAAATCTGTTTCCACGATCAGCATCCTGATGCTAAAGGTGGAAATGGCTGAGAGCCACCAAGGGAGACTTGGGCTTGGCGAGCACTCTTGGGCTTTATTTTATAAGTAGAAACATAATGCTTTACTTACACAGTGTGGAGGTGGGTTGTGTTTAGGGGGCAAAGAGTTCTGTGCTACACAGCAAAGCTGATGAGGGGATGTACTTGTAGGGGGGGATGGAGTTACTTTTTTAAACTACTCAAAGTATTTCAGTTTCCTGCTCTCTGTTTCAGAACCATTCTGACACAAGAAGCAATAATATCTGTAAAAGGTGTCAGTCTCAGCAGTTACCTAGAAGGGCTAATGGCAAACACAATCTCTTCCAATGCTAAAAAAGTAAGTATGGCCTTTGTGTAGTCACTGGCTAAATGTCAAAGGGAATAAAGATCTCTGTTTTACTTACTGGCTTTGTCAGCAATCTTAGGAAGGAGGCACATAGTTCTGCTGCCTTTATTGCAGAGACTGAATGCCCAACATGCTGAATTTCCTCTTCTTTTTCCTCTTGTGAATGGAGATAATAAATTGTTATTAGCAAAGATCTCTGAATCTTCACTGGAGAAAACATCTCCACTCACTCAACAGTGTGACACTGTCATTCTTTTGCTGCCCTCTTGGTGCAATCTAATCGGTTTTGCTATCAAAAAAGCATCTACAGATCATACAGATCTGAAATTGTTATGTGGGAGCAATGAAACAGTATTTTAATTGAGTCTGTCCTCTGGCAATCCAAAGATACCTTGAGTTCAGCCTCGAGAACGATAAAGCAGTCTGGGTAAAAAGTCTTCTGTGGATCATAATGTGAGAACTGCTGATATAAGGAATTGTTTTCATGAAGTGTAAGGCAGAACATGTTCCAGCAGTACTCCAGTTACTGAAATAACAAATATCAGAGGCATGTATTTCTGTTCCTTCCTCTTTCAACTACTGTGTCTTCAGTTATTTTCAGTAAGAGTTTAACTGATTCACTTATTTACTAAGATTTACACACTAATAAACTTTTTTTTCACTGTAGGGCCGTGAAGCATTGGAATGGGTAATTAAAAGACTGAATGCTGAAATTGAAGAGTTTGCAGCTTCAGCAAGAGGAACCATGAGGAATTCAATGGCAGCAGCAGCATTTGTAGAGAAATGATGATAGTTCTTAGACCTGTATCACTAACGAGGCTTAATGACCTGCAGCTTCTCTCCAGGCCTAAATACATGTATCCTTTATTATTTAAAGGATGTGTGTATTAGGCACATTGTAAATGTAATCTGGAGAAAAGCTGAATTCTTACCAAGGCTGAGGCTCAAAGGCTATTTAATACACTGGGTCAGCTGGACCGAATTGCGGTTACAGATGAGGAAATAAATTTCAAGTGTAGTTCCTGTATTTACATGAACACTAATTTATAATGTTTGCAGATATGAAACAGCCTCATTTAGTGGTGAGGCTGCATATGGTGGAGGACACTGGCATGTTAGGCTAACTGTTATTTTTTTGTGTGACTTACGGACTACCTCTTTTGGGACCAAGCCCAAAATTAAGCAGAATGGTTGTTCCAGCATTGTTCTTTTTGTTGATTTTAGACAGTTGTGTGATACAACTTGGTTTTACAGAAAGCTTATTACTTGATGCTTGACATATAAAAGAATGTACAAAATACTTTTTGATAAGCTTTTTAACTTGACTGGTTGAACTACCACGGTACTCAAAATAGTTTTTTCAGTCACTAGAGGTAAAACATCAAAGTGTCTCTTACCTATCTACCAACACCTAAATCCTGCTCCTAAATGCAAATTAATGAGCTGGGCATGCAGTACCTTAAAATCAAATTTTATCTTAAACTTCTACAATAAGTATCTCCATTTCTAAAAGCCCTTCACATAAAGGTACAGTAAGCATAGAGCCTTAAAATCTTGTAAGCTGATAATACTGTAACAGTAGTAGATGGTCACTTCAAAGAACCAACTAAAGACTAAAAAACCTTTGTGAAGGTGGCTGAGGAGATACCTAAACAAAAGAGGAAGTAGTATTTAACAATGTACTCATTAATTTGATCACGTTCCAGAAATAACCTGCTCCATTCACTGGATGTTGTGTTGTCCTTTACTTTAACCAGTGTTCTAAGTTCCAGATCCCTTTCCCCTTTGAACTGATTTGCTCACAGTACAAGGCCCTTTGCATTCCCAAGGGTTTCCCTTGGTGTTCTCCAGTCTCTGTTTCCTTGTGCTCATTGCAGGTTCTTGGTACTGTCACCAGTCACTGGCTGCAGGAACTGAAAGGTCAGCCCTTGGCACTGCCATGGTGTGCTGGGTAGTCCTGGGCACCTCACAGGGACTCTGGCCCTCGAGGCTCCTTCAGTGTGAACAGAAAAATGCAGAGGCACAGCCCAGATGTAGCTGAGGGTGGTAGTTTGGTGCCCAAGGGTTTTTCCTGGAATTTTGATTCTAAGTTTACAAAAGATTTCAAGACCCTCTTAGCCTTTATGAACTGTAATGTCACCCAGCCCAGCATATTTGATTTTGCATGCCATTTCTGTTATATCAAATTGCCTATTAAGTAGTGTCTGCTATATAGAGAACCAGAGCTTATTTGAACAAACAAGAACACTTCTGCAAGGTTTGTGCTGGGGGAAGAAAACAGGAATATAGATATATAACTTTTAAAAATTAACTGTTCTAAACAGAATATTTTTCTAAACAGAAATGGTTTGAGACTACCTTACTAATTGAAGTCATTGAGATTTGCCATACTTTTACAGGACATTATTACAACTGAAACATTTCAATTTTAAAAGTATATGTGAAACTTCTGCAAAACCATCATTTCTGATGGTACCATCATTTCTGATAAAAATGCTTAGCTTGAAACTCATGTTTGCTCAGCCATTAGCATCATTTGATATTCTAAAGTCAGTTTTTTCATTTCCAAATTTTCTGCACTAAGGACTGCATAACAGAACTCACAGTTTGGCCTTGCACTGAAAAAAACCTTACTGTTTAATTTTTACAGGCATTCAACAACTTCTTTCTTCTGTTTTATTTATATGCCTGCATTTTCATTCTGTCAGAGTATGGCTTCCTGTATGTGGCGCTTTTTAAATAAAATTTTGTTTCAATTCTGGCTAATTCCTGAAACTTTCTAGTCTATTTGTGTTTTAGAACTATGAGGTGAGTAATCTAAAATGAGAGGGGTGAATGTGAAGAAATCCCTGGAGTGAGTGGCTTCTTTTCTTTAAATGCATATGCTGAAATGCACATTCACAGCTGCTGTGGTCTTTTTTGCTTCTTAATAACTCTGCTTTTCTGCAAATCTGGCTTTAACTATCAACCAGATTTCACAGTTGGCTGTGGAGAATCCATCCTGTGGAAAGGTTTTCAATCTGCTTGGGCTGGGATTTGTGTTGAGGTTCATTGCAGTGAGTGTGGGTTGCTGTGGATGAATGCAGCACTGCTGAGAGGGGCAGTGCAGAGGAGCTCTGGGTTCTGGGGGCTGGAAGGAATGGAGGAGGTGGGGAAGGGAAAGCAGCTACAGCTGGAGGCACAGAACTGAAGGACCAGGGGGAAAGAAGAACTAACAAAAAAAGGGAAGGGACACGGGAAGTGGAGGGGCAGAGGTGGAGGAATGTGATATGAACCAATCAGTGCTTCAAGTGCCAGCCAGGGGTTTGCTTCAAAAAACCAGAAAAATTGTAACCACCATTTCCTGCAACATTGCTGATCTGTCTCTTGTGGTCTGTACTTGCATTCATCTTTCCAATATAGTAAACATGAGCACCCACTGTGTGATAACTGCAACATTTCCAATTTGGCCTTGACAGGGCATTGGTTCAAAGGGAAGGTCAGCAACCTGTTGCTCGCTTTTATGGAAGAACTGAAGAGTGCTGATAAAGAGCTTGTGTGGAAGCAGTGAGTCATTTTAGAATACTTCCATTTCTTAAGGTGGAGGTTGTTCTTTCACTTGCACAGGACCTGTTAATTTCTATCTTACATGCTTTGCTTTACATGTTGCTGTAGAACTGAATTATTCTACAGGTAAAGCTACACATTACAACCAAGCTGAACTAATTGCTTACCTTAGGAGGACCATGAGCACCAGCTGTGGACAAAATATCTTACATCATCAGGCTATTTTGTTATAACCACTTTTAGAAAGTAACACAAGTTATTAAACACATGAGGAAGTAATGCACAAGATTTTTAAAATTTGAATGTACCTGAATTCTGCTCTGCAGATCCTGGGTCCCTCCTCAGGTTATTTATGCCAGATTTTGTAGAATGGACAGTTGAGACTTGGATGACACTGCAAAATTATTTTTACTTTGAATCCAGATGTCCAAAAGTTGAAAATTGATGTCTTCATCTGCTTCATCAACTGACCTTCAAAACACTGTCCTGTAATAGGAAACAGCACAGAACTGAATCTTTATCTCAAGACTCGAGCTGATTTCAGCAAGGTGTTTGCTGGCACTCAGTGCAGTGCTGTGCTCAGACAGGAGATTTACCAGGAGATGACCTCTATTGTCATCAGCATGGCATCATTTCCAGTGGCTGTGCTGCAGATTAGGGTCAGCAGCAGAGAGAACAGCAGAGCTTTACCAGCACAGCCCAGCATGGCGTACCCAGGCAGAGAAAGGAGGTAAATCCACAGCTACCCAAGGTAGGAAATGTTATTACTGACCTCTACATCTTGTACAAAGGTGACCATAATTCCACCTTTCTTGTCAGTGTCACATCATAGGAAAAAGTGCAATAACTTAGTTATTTTAAATTAGGACAGAAAGAACTCAGTGAGGAGATGATGGAATGTATAGCCTGTTGGACGCTGGCTTTTTATTGTAATTTGCCTTTCTTAAAAAATATTTTTTCTCCCCTGTAAAATGCATTTGAGAAACCTTTGAGATTAAAGATAGTGACAAAATTATAGTGGTTTTAGATAGCAAGGGATTCTTAAGGGGTTAATTACTTTTATGTTTTATTAAAAACACAGGGCAGCAGCAAACGTGTCATTTCATCATAAATTATGCATGTTTGGAAAAAGTAATTTGTTTTGCCTCTTGATCTACAAACATTGTACTCTTGAAAGAATTGCAACCTTGTTTTAAACACATTTAAATTACAGAAGCATTATCTGTAAATGTTAAATATATTCAAGAACTTTTGGGGGTGTCATCAGTGGTATGTAAGCAACTCTTTTTTTAGCGTGGCAATTTCTGCATTGTGCTAAATCCCCACGATTTTAATGTTTGCATAGTAAGACACCATTCAAATTCAGTGGCTGTTCAGATGACACCTGCTTCAGTTAAGAGGTGACCTGGGTGGGAGTTGCACCCGTGGTGATTATGTTAAATCCATTACACACTCATCTGGACATGGGTTGTGTAAGAAGGTGGGCAAAGCTAGGGTGTGTTCACCTGCAGCCTCCTGTACCTGTATCTTGCACTTTCTTGGTGGGTAAAACGTGGTTGTGATGAGGGAAGAGCTTTTTGTGCCTTCCTGTGCCTGTCTGGAGAGGCAGCCCCAGGTCTGAGTGCTCTGAGCTTTGCGGCACAGTCTGGAGATGAGAGGAGGCAGCTGTGGATCAGCCTCTTGATCTACTCACACTATAATTAGATGCACCTTTTTGAACTGAAATTTAAGCTGTTCTGTTCCCTTTTTAATCACATGTCTGCCTCCTATTACTTCTCTTTACGATATTTTTATTAAACAATTCAAACTAGCACAAATAAACAATTATTGTTACTATATAGGTTTTATATCCAGAGGTTTAAAAGAAAGGTAACAAAATAAGACCATTTTTATCTGAAGAACAGTTAGGACTGCTGTTGCTGAAATGTGTATTTCTCGGACACAGAATCAGCTTAGCACATTGTTAGCTTCCAAAAACAAATCCAGCACATGCTACACAGAAAAATAAATCTGGTAGAACAAGGACAGACATGCCAGGAGACAAAACTTCTCTGCAACTGTATGTGTGATTCTGTACTGGTCCCCTGGAAAGGTACAACGCTCTCAGTAATTCTGTGGGCTCCTATTACTGGGGCTTTTCTGCACCAAAAGAGAAACTACTAACTTTGAAACTACACAGTTTGAATCATTCTTTTCAAAGAAGTATTTTTTGGAGTCATGCTGTCTTTTTGTTTTGGTGTGATGATAGAGATATTTTGTTTAAAATACTCCTGATTTAACACCCATCATGTTGGGGATTTATTTGGTTTTTCAGTGTCATCTCTTCAACCTACCTGGACCTACTTGGTCTCACTTTTTTGGCCTCCCTGGACCCCTCCAGTGTCAAGACTTTAGCCTCCTTGGAACTCTTTAAAATCCCCTTTTCAGATTCATTGGATTTATCCAGTCTGAGCTCTTCATCCTCTGTGGAATTCTCCAGTCTCACTTCTTCATCCTCTCTGGACCTTTCAAGCCTCACATCTTCACTCTCTTCAGACTTCTCCAGTACGTCCTCTTCAATTTCCTTAGAGCTCTCCAGTCTCACCTCTTCAGATTCCTGGGAGCGCTCCAGTTTCTCCTCTTCAGTTTCACTGGACCTATCAAGTGTCACTTCATCAGGCTCTCTGGATCAGTCTGGCGACAGTTCTTCAATCTCTTTAGATCTCTCAAGCGTCACCTCCTTATCCACAGATTTCTCCAGCCCTACTTCTTCACTCTCTCTAGACCTGTCCAGTCTCACTTCTTTGTCCTCCACAGATGTTTCCAGTCACACCTCCTCAGCTTCCCTGAACTTTTCCTGTACGATCCCTCCATCCTCACCAGGTGTCTCAGAGTACAGCTCCTCCACCTCGTCTGATTCTCTAGACCTCACGGATTTTAACTATTTCATGTTTCAGCGCTCCTCTGGATTATCTTCATCGACTCCTGAGGATGTTCCCAATCTCATCTCTACACCTCTTCTGGATGTCTCCAATCTCACTTTTCAGGATGATGCTCCTTCCCTCACTTCCCCAGTTTCTTTGGACATGTCTAACCTCACGTCCTTAGTTCCCCCAGACATGTCCACGCTGACATTTCTGGATGTTGCTAATCGCACCGCAGCGGCTTCTCTCGATCTCTGCATTTAACCTTCCTAACTTATCCCCTTCTTGCTGCAACCTCTCTCTGTCCTTCTAAACCTCTCTCCTCTATCTGTTCTCTCCTTTTTTCTCTCTCTGAAAATTCTAACCTGAGGAAAGTTTAGGGCTTTACAAAATATCTCCTGGCATCTAAACTGGGCATGAAAGCAGGTCATACAAATCTCTAACGGTGCCTTGTAACAGCTGCATAAACATCAATATTTATTCTGGAATTTTTGTAGAGCACAGTTTCTGTCACTGATTGATATCCAGTCTGCCTCAGCATGGTTGGTGCCTCTCCCAGAGGTTTAGCTTTTTCAGTTCATGCTGAATTTTTATCTATCAAGACTAACAAATAGTAAATAAAGCTAAATGTGTAAATGATTGCATACAGGTTGTGTATCTCCATTATGCGTTTATATCTGAGTTAATTTCACAGATTGCAAACAGAGGCATTTCACAGGGAGGTACATAGAGAAATGTGGCAGGAAAAGAAAATTGTGAAGCAAAAACAGTCAAGAAATGCGTCAGGGAGAGAGGAACCAGAGAAGCTGTGGGGCAGGAATACAGGGGCATGTAGCTGAGAAAAAAACATCCAACTCTACTGGCATGTTTTTTCTCTGCCAAGCCATCTATGTGGCCTGGGCTGCCCATGAGGCTTAAAATAATCTTAGTGCTAATTATTTACCTATCAGATCATCGGATGTTCCCATTAAAGAAGCATTTGCATGTAACATCCCCTTTCTCAATATATGTAAGTTCTGCAGTTACTTGTCTTGCATCAAATATGCTGCTCAGGTAGCACAGAGGGGCTTTCCAAAATCTTTGGTGCTGTCTTGTATCTTTTTGTTACCATTGTTATGACTGGGGCTTCGGAAACCAAATATATTTCCTTTCAATATCACTGGCACCTTTCTGTGCTAAAAGTGCAGAAACATGTTTGTTATAACAAATATTTTTTAATTTATTTCATTTCCGCAAATTGGAAAGCTTTGTTCCAATATGTCACATCTGTCACAAAATTAGAATATGTTTCACACAAAAATAAAGAATAAAACAAATGCATGAAGAATTGTTTTCTGCCTCATTTACACTAGCTATTTCTTTAGAATTAAGTAGGAACAATTACAACATATGAGTTTAAGAAATTAACCCAAAATTCTATAGGTGCAGAGTTTAACAGTTAAAAAAAATACAGATCACTGGTCCAGATCCTACTATATGCTGGAGACAGACTGACATACCTGGTGAACAGTTTTCTTTTTGTTCTGGTGGCTCTTCCCTGACATTACCATGTGGATTATTAATTGCAATGGTACTGGGCTAAATGAGATCTCTAATAAAGCTGAAAATTACTCTGTGCTTTAAAAATGGTTTGACTTTGGATGAAAGGAAGTAAGAGAACAAGACAAAAGAGCAAGGATTTGTTAAAAAAAACAGTATTTAATCTCCTGAAGTATTTTGGCTTAATTACTTAAATGAACATTAGGTTAGGACCAAATGGTTTGTGTATTGTACATTATTTGAATCTTCTAATAGCTTTTTGATTATTATATGTGGAAAATTGACTATTTTTTCTTTGTGTCCATAGCTTCTAGTTTATTATGTTGTCTGTTATGGATTTGTTTAGAGCAAATGATTGAATTTCAGGTCTTGGTATCAACATCGAAAGGAAACCCATGGCAAGACACCATGTCCGATTTGACAGAACTGTCACACACAGATGAACTCTAAAATGAAGACATCCTGTTTTAAAAAAAAAAATCTCTGGCTCCACATGCTTGTAAAATGTTGGGGGGTTTTTTAATTTCCTATCTAGGAAAAAAACAAGTGATGGAACAGAGGGGTAAGAACAGATTCAGGTGCAAAACACATCCTTTTAACCACTTGCTCCGATGCTTAGATTACAACAGGATTACTGAAGAAGGAGTTAATGTGTAACTAATACAAGTGCTCTATAACTAGCCATGAGCCTCATAGACAACTTGGCCTTTAATTTATGTTCCTTACGTAATTGACGTCTATTTTATTTCCGGCAAATTACCAGCTCTGAACAACTGAACCGACACACACACTCCCGTGGTTTAACAGCCAGGCAGGCTCCGGCCGGCCACAGGTGGAGGCGGAGGCGGGACCCTCCCGTACCGGGAAGGGCACGCACCGCTCCCGCACACCTTTAACCCGGAGCAGCCGTGAGGAGCCCAAGCACACCCGGGAGCTGCCATCGCCCCGCCCACCGCCCCTCACGGCCGAGGGAAGGGGTGGAGCGAGCCCGGGGCGCGTCGGGCGGAAAGGGCGGGAGCCGCGCGCGGGAACGGGGCCCTCTGATTGGTCGCTGCCACAGGCGCGCGCCCGTGAACGGCGGCGCGCGTGAGTGGCTCCCGCCCGCTGATTGGCCGGCGGGCACGTCCCCTGCGGCGCGCGCTGACCTTGCCGCGCGGAGCCGCAGCCATGGTGGCGTATTGGCGACAGGCCGGGCTCAGGTACCGCTGTCGCGACAGCCCCGCGACAGGGCGGGGGTGAGGGGCTGGCGGGGCGGTGCTGTCAGGGAGCGCCTGGCGGGGTCACAGCGGTGCGGGGAGAACGCGGGTTTGGGGCGGGGGAGGCGGCTTTGGGACCGGGCCCGGGTCTCACCGCCCTCTGTGCCCCGGCCGCAGCTACATCCGATACTCGCAGATTTGCGCCCAGGCCGTGCGGGCCGCCATGAAGCCGCAGTACAAAGCGGAGGCGGAGAGGGCAGCGGTGGCCACGGTGAAAACGGTGAAACCTAAAAAGGAGTGAAATGTAAGTGGGTGGGGTGGGCTGGGTGCGTGGCCGGACCTCTGTAGTGCAAGAGTGGCGTTAGCGACAGTCTGTAGCTGCTGAGTCCATTAATCCCCAATATCTGGAGATAATCGGCTCGATTTCCAGGCATGGGACTGGAGGGGATTGCGGCTGGTGCGGTGCGAATGTGCGCAGGTGTCTGTGACCTGATTGCGTGTGGGATGGGAAACAGCATAATCTCATTAGTGAGGTGAGATGGACTGTCCGTCAAGCCCTGCTTTGAACCACTTGGGGTTTGGTCAGACTCTTTCTGGGCTTACACAGAACAGCTGGGGCTCTGCGGTGATGCTCACAGGTTTCTCTGTGGTATTCACATGTTTCATACTTGCTAAACCAGCAGACAGCCTCTCTGAACTGCTTCTTCCCCTGATCAGCAAATTCGTTGTATGGGATATTTGCTCTTTGTAAGACAGATGCTGCTGGTACCTTTATTTGTGCCATTCCATGCATCACCAGCAGCTGAAATATTTTCTGTTCTGGATAGAACTTCTATTCTGAATAGAGCTTCTACTCCTGATCTGAGATTAAATATTATTACCTTTTGTTTGAAGTGTACTTTGTACACATTCTTGAATTGAATAACTTGTGTTTTTAATCTCTTGTAGGAGCTGATCTGTGGTGAATTACAGCAACCTGCAAAGCTGTAGGCAAGCTCAAGCCTGCGGTGTAATGTCATCACATGAACTGTAGAACTTGCCTCTGTATGTAAATTGGCATGCTAATAAATGTAATTTCTGAATGTGTGGAAAGCGTTGTTACTCTTGAAACAAAGTTTCTGTTCTGCAGAGACATTTACTTTCAGTTCTGTTAAAATAAAAGACTGCTTTTAGCACAGTCTGGACATTCAGTAGCAGCATTGTTTATTTTTAAGTCAAATTGCTTTTTGGGTTTCATGCTGATATTCCAGGTACTTAAATGAGTGAGAGATTTGATTGTTGTTTAAAACTTTTCTGCCTACTACATTTTAATGATGACTTTGAAAAGAATCCTGCCTAAAATCTGTATTAATAGGTAATACAGCATACAGTTTTGAAAACTGGAAGCAGGATAATTGTGCCATGGATGTGCTGCTGGGGATCTGATCTCCAAGTCTGAGACACTGAGCAGTGAATCAGGAATTGGGAGACCTAGTGTCATGTAAGAGGTGGGGAAGGAGACACAGGAATCTGAATTGTTTATCCTCGTTAACACTTTGTCATGACAGGGAAGAGAGGGGAGAACGTTCTCTGGGAAGCAGGAATGGAGAGGGACACTGCTCTTGGCTGGGAGGCAAAGATGCACTTCAAGCTGCATGGTTTTGGGGGAAGTTTTTGCATTTTCCTGCTGCTGTGGGTCCTCACAGCAGGGATGATGTTGTCCCACTACACAGGAGAATTGGTTTCAGGTTCCTTCACCAAGAGTGAACTCAAACATGAGGCCTTACTTTCTTCAGAGCACAACAAACCTTTTCCTCTAAGAGTATAACTAAGGTAATTCAAAGTTAGTTCTTGCAAGAATAAACTATGGGGTTTTGTCTATCAAATGGTTCAAGTATAACACTTTCATAGAATGGTATATAATCTTTATTTTAAAGAATATTATAAATACATTGTTAAGTAGGCAGCTGTGATGGGAAGAAATTTTTTTCACCGAAGGCAAAATACGGTTTTGTTTTAGTGACTGCCATAGAATTTATATTAACAAACTAGAAACCATTCTATGTCATTTTTGTTGTACTGAATGTTAAGGAAAAAAATTTACAGTAGTTAGTACCTAGGAAAAAAAAATACCACACCAAAACTTTTATACAACATCACAACTTAGTGTGCTAATGTAACTCAACCTTGTAGTTAGAAATAGAAACAAACCACACCATGATAATGAATACAAGCTCTGCAATAATATAAGCTAGCAATGTGATAGAACAATTAGAGTACTTATAAAATAAGAATGTGCATATTCAGTCATTTGCCCCCTGTTTCTGCAGATCTACATCAGTCTGTGGAGTGATAAAAGAGTCACTGCCTTTGCAGTCCTTAGAGATGTGCACATGTTCCTAAAACAGTAACAAGTTCACAATCAGCAGGGACTGTGTTTACCTGAGAATAAATAAATGTGATGAGCTGACAGCATATTTTGCTATTGCTTATGATCCTGGTCTATATACACAGGCACAGCAGCTGTATAGTACATTCAGTATCTGGTGATTATATTCTAAAAGGATCCATTTACAGGAAAGGCTGGTATGAGATAACGTGTCTTCATAGTGGATTGGTTGGGAGATTCAGTGTCAACAGTTGTTTAAGACAGTAAAGCAGAGCTGCCATTAATTTCAAAAGCACTGTGTTGTGATATCAGATACACTTGCCCCGATGCAGTGAAAAAGTTCTGAAGAAATGTGTTATTTTGGGTATGCAGATGATGGCTATTGCTTTGTCTAGTGAATGTGAACTCAGGCTCATTCAGAGAATGTTTTGATACTTTTTACTCTGCTTCCTTTTCCGGCTTGGGTTCTACTTCCACTTCTACCTCTTCAAATTCCTCCACATCTGCAGTGGCATCCTGGTACTGTTGGTACTCAGACACAAGGTCATTGGTGTTACCTTCTGCTTCAGAAAACTCCATCTCATCCATGCCTTCTCCCGTGTACCAGTGGAGAAACGCTTTCCTTTTGAACATGGCCGAGAACTGCTCGGACACCCTGATGAAGAGCTCCTGGATGGCCGTGTTATTGCCAATGAACGTGGCTGCCATCTTCAGCCCTCGCGGCGGGATGTCACACACGGCCGTCTTCACGTTGTTGGGGATCCACTCCACAAAGTAGGAGCTGTTCTTGGTCTGGATAGACAGCAGCTGCTCGTCCACTTCCCTGGTGGACATCCTGCCTCTGAAGATGCAGGCGACAGTGAGGTAGCGGCCGCGGCGGGGGTCGCAGGCTGCCATCATGTTCCGGGCATCGAACATCTGCTGGGTGAGCTCTGGCACGGTCAGGGCCCGGTACTGCTGGCTGCCCCGGGCTGTCAGTGGGGCAAAGCCGGGCATGAAGAAGTGCAGGCGAGGAAAGGGCACCATGTTCACCGCCAGCTTGCGCAGATCCGCGTTCAGCTGGCCTGGGAAGCGCAGCGAGGTGGTGACGCCGCTCATCGTTAGGGACACCAAGTGGTTGAGGTCCCCGTAGGTGGGATTGGTGAGCTTTAATGTCCTGAAGCATATATCGTACAGAGCTTCGTTGTCAATGCAAAAGGTTTCATCTGTGTTCTCTATCAGCTGGTGGATGGAGAGGATGGCGTTGTAGGGCTCCACCACCGTGTCGGATACCTTGGGTGAGGGCACAACGCTGAAGGTGTTCATGATCCTGTCGGGATATTCCTCTCTGATCTTGTTGATGAGGAGCGTCCCCATGCCTGAGCCTGTGCCACCGCCAAGGGAATGGATGAGCTGGAATCCCTGAAGGCAGTCACAGCTCTCACACTCGTTCCTGACCACATCCATGACGTTTTCAATCAGTTCAGCACCTTCTGTGTAATGGCCCTTGGCCCAGTTGTTGCCAGCACCTGAATTACCTGTGAACGGAATTACAGAAAGAACAGACACAAAGTTAACAGGAGAATTTTTAAAGGACCTCCAAGGCCCTTTTGGGACAGTTGCCTGCAGTCAGTTTGCTGGTGGTGTGCTGTACATGCCATGGATAAAGTTGTCAGGTCGAAAGAGGGGGCCGATTCTGCTGGACCGGACACTGTCCATCGTCCCAGGCTCCAGGTCCACCAGGATGGAACGGGGCACGTATTTATGGGCTGGAAGAAAACAAAATGAATGCAAATAATTACTGCTAGCGGTCAAACAAACAGGCTTACAATTCACTCTGGGAAGTCCAATCCACCTAGAGTGGTTTAGGCTTTCTGTGGGTTTTTTAATTACTTATTTTACTCTCCCTATTGGCTCTGCTGGCCACTTACAATAAGCCTCATTGAAGTACACGTTAATTCGCTCCAGCTGCAGTGGTGAATCCCCACGGTAGTTCCCAGTGATGTCAATCCCATGTTCCTCACCAAGCACCTCCCAGAACTGCAAAGGGAAAGAGGTACAACACACTGAGAATGATTTATTTATTTTCAGCACATGTTCAGCACCAGCTCTGGGAACTGTGCCTGAAGCAGGGGATGCTTTGCCATTTACTTACCAGACCAGAACAGGGATCCTTCTCTACTCCTCCCAAATAAATTTGAGGGCAAACTTTAGCAGACCATATATGTTGTTTAGCTATGACCTACGCACTAATAGGTGGAGGGCTTCAATTTTTTCTCGTTATAGTAAAAGAAAATGGATGTTAGTGTAAAAATTTAAATAACAGTTACTACTTGATATGAGTTTAACAAAAAGGTTGTGAGGGTGTGGATTAGGGAGAGCTGCTTTGAGTCCTGTCATACACAAGTGGGACCATGGCACAACAAAGCTGGCACAGACAAATTTGTACGTGAGCGAGGCTTTCCACAAACAGCTGCTGGTCCTAAACGTCCTATCTTGACACTCATATGGATGTGCTCTTGTGCTGGGCTCTTATCTGGGCAGCAGCCACAGCAGTGTTCATGCAGACACACCCACCCACTGTAATGACCAGGCTATTCTAATATTAAAGGTCTCCTGGTTTAGCATCCAGTCCCATTTTGAGTGTACAAATACACCACTGCCAACAGGTGCATGGTCCATGCTTCATGTTCCATTAAAAGGAATCAAGATTAGGTGTGGGAGAAAGGGGGGAGAACACAACAGATCAATCCCTCAACTATCCCATGTCTTAAAAGACCCCCAGCCCAAAACAGATAATCTTTGGACAACTTCCTACTTACCAATTTAAAAAAAAAAAAAAAAAAAAAAAGAAGGAAAACCCCAAGCAATGAAAT
>VXBB01016990.1:613220-627648 GCA_013399915.1 Illadopsis cleaveri | reverse complement strand
GGGGGGGCGGTCACGAGACTTCGGGGCCGGAGCGGTCATGTGACCGTGCCGGACCATTGCGGCCTCGTTAAGAAACTGGGTGAAAGCCGTNGTTCTCTGTGCCTCAGTTTCTCTGATCATAGTGTGGAGCTAATAAACCTCAGGCCCTCTACAAGAAGTGCTGAAAGCTAAGGAAGAGAAGCTAGGAGGGGAGAACTGTCTGTGGTTCACTAAACCTGTTTATCAAACATGAAAGCTTCGAGCTAACATACTGAAAAAAGACTGGTAATCCGTTCACACAGCCACTAGAAGCTTCTGCAAGGAAAATTAGAAAACTATTTTTACTATTGACTAAATCTTCTAGCAAATAATAAAGAACCTTCAGATGTTCAAACCCTAAGGAGCAGCCTAGAAAATGGCACAGTGTTCCTTTGCTAATTGTAGCATTAAAGGGCTTGAGAAATCCAGAACTCGGGACTAGGAGAAAAACACCAACCAGACAAAAAACCAGTCACGGTCGCTGGCCACAGTCTAGCACAATGCTGAGGTGTGCAGGCCAAAGGTGAAGAAACCTGGAACAGGGCCTGTCCTAGACACAAGCCCTCTTCCCACAACCCATGTGACCACATTTTTGACCGTGCGAGCTGGAGCGTCACTGGGGGCTGGGAAGGCGAGATCTCGGATTGTTCCTCGTCCTCAAGAGATCCATCAGACAGCCCAGGGCGGTACCGGCACAGGCCCGAGGAGCCCTGTCCCCGCTGTCCCCGCCCGCCGCAGGTGAGCGCGGCCCCGCCCCGCCCGGCCCTCCCGCCGCCCTCAAACCGCGGTGCCGGCCGTGTCCCGGGAGCTGCCGCCGTCCCACCATGGCCACGCTACTCCATTCCCTCATCCCGCTCCTGCTGCTGCTCTGCGGCTGCCTCTGCCCGCCCGCCCGCGCCGGGCTCTACTTCAGGGAAGGGCAGCACTGCTACAAACCGGCCGCAAGGAAGGCGCCCGGCCTCAGGTGAGCTTCGGTCCCTTGTCCCCTCCCGGGGCCGCTCCCGGGTCGCGTTCCCGGCCGCANATTTTTTTGGTTGTGTGTTTGTTTTTTTTTTTTTTTTTTAAAAATAACACCCGCCCGTCCTGCTCCGGGGGATGCCGGCGCTACCTCCTCGTCCTCATTTCCCCCCGCAGGACCTACCCCCGCCCGCACGAGTACCTGGACGTGTCGGCGCTGCCGCAGAGCTGGGACTGGCGGAACGTGAATGGGGTGAATTACGCCAGCACCACTCGGAACCAGCACATCCCCCAGTACTGCGGGTCCTGCTGGGCCCACGGCAGCACCAGTGCCTTGGCAGGTAATGCTCGGGCTCACCCGCCGGGCTGGCTCCCCGCTGGAATCGGTAGTTTTCGAGAAGCAAAGGAAGTTTAGCTTCAGGTTACTGACAGCTGGGATAAAGGTGCTAAATCGCTGCGGTGACTAACGCAGAAAAACCGAGGCTGAGGTGTCTGTGAATACACCAGAACAGCGGGAATGCCCAAGCTGAAGGCAAGGAGGGTTGGTTCCAATAGAAAAAGCAACCAGAGTGAGGCTATCTCCACCTTATCCAAAGGCAGCAAGGGGGGGGAATGCCGGTGTGTGGTTAAAAACCTGTTTGCAGAAGGAATGTGGCCACAGCTCCTTCCAAACTGCTCTTTAGGTCCTGGGGTAACAGCTGGGGTTTCTGCCCTCCCCTCGCAGTGTGGTGGTGGCAGCAGCAGATGCAAAAGAGTTGTCAGGTCTCCTTCCCCTTTCTGGTACCTCAGCCTGTGGCACTACAGCAGGGGCTCTTCAGCCATGCTGTGAATGAGGAAATGAAAGAAATTGCCTCTTGTGGGGTATTTGCTCCAGGAGCCCTGTCATTGCAATGAACTGACCACCACAGCAGACACAGAAGTCTGATTTCAGCAGGAATCTTCCTGTCAGCCTTTTTCTTAGTCACGGGGAAGCAGCGGTTTGCACATTCAGACTGTTAATGCAGAGAAGCAGTTCATAAATACTTGTCAGGAAGCTTTTCTGCTGAGTAAGCTTGTTGTTTCTGAGAAAATAAGGCAGCAGGGTGGTGGTGCCTGTCTGAGATGGCAGGATAACAATGAGATGCTGATGTAACAGCAAGGAGATACCTCTGAAAGCTTTCTCCTGCATTAAGACTGTCTCACAGAGCCAGCAGGCTGGGCTCCATGGGCTTAGGTTTATGCATGGGCTTATACACAGATCCCTACTGCTGTAAAAGATGCTGGTCTGAGCTGTTTTTATGATGTATATTTGAAAACTTCGCTGTCTAAGTCAGGAAACAGATCTGGAAGTTTTCAGAAGCTGTGGCTTGAATTAAAGGAGGTCTAGGGCTCTTCAAGGCTTCAGACAGATCTTGCTCATCTGCATGTTTTTGCTGAGTTTTTAATGGGAAAAAACCCTCCTAATGGAAACCCACAATAATAACCCAGCCTCAGGTTTGAATCAGGTCATGCTGTGTTCCCACTGCAGACAGCAGAGGCTTTTCCAACCACAAATGCTGCTGTCTGCAAACAGTTACAGGTTCAATGAAGAAGTGACAGTTTCTAAACCAGTTGCAGTGTGTAGCCACCCACGTATTCCAGTAGCAAAGCCCAGTTTCTTCTCTTTACAGACCGAATCAACATCAAGAGGAAAGGTGCTTGGCCCTCTGCCTACCTGTCTGTGCAGAATGTCATCGACTGTGCTGACGCCGGCTCCTGCGAGGGCGGGGACCACTCGGGGGTCTGGCTGTACGCCCACGACCACGGCATCCCCGACGAGACCTGCAACAACTACCAAGCCAAGGATCAAAGTAGGCTGTCTCTGCTTTGCTGCAGGATTTCTTCCCAAGTTTGGCAGATCTTTAAAAAAACCCCCCATTTCTAGGGTTTTTGCTGTTTGACTGACAGAACAGGTTTTCTTTATGGGTCTTGTTGTGTGTCTCCTACTCCAGACAGACAGTGTAGCACTAAATCATGTTCAGGCAAGTTTGCACAGCTGAATTGTTTTAACTTAATCTCTTAAATCTGTGACACACAATCTCTAATGTACTGAAATATTTACAAGTGTCACCTCAAGCTGACCAAAGGAGAAATTTAACCTTTGGCTGGTCATGTATGACTGGAATGGTTTCTCTATGTCCTCAACAAAGTATTTATACCTGTGAAGTAAAGAACAGTAAGTGGTGATAATAGGGACTTTAAGTGTGCTTTCCAGAAAATACCTGAGTTCACTAGAGAGAATATGTATTAATAATTACTCTGAAGTTGTTAATATCTGCCTCAATTAAATTATAAAAGCTCAGTGTCCTACAATCACTTCACTTGAAGAAAAGCACCTTCCTGCAGATTACCTCCAGTGGTAATCTCACCTCTGTTTTACAGAATGTAGGAAGTTCAACCAGTGTGGAACTTGTGTCACTTTTGGAGAATGCCACGTGATCAAGAACTACACTCTCTGGAAAGTTGCTGACTATGGGTCTGTCAGTGGAAGAGAAAAAATGATGGCAGAAATCTACACTAATGGACCAATTAGGTAAAAAAAAAGATACACGAAACTCAGTGTACATTTTCACTCTAGCACATGTCAGCAGCTCTGCACTAACATGCAGGCTTTAGTTTGTATATTAACTGAGATCAGAATTTAAAATGCAAGAAAACCAGTTGGTTTTTAGCCAGGCCCCTGATCCCCTTGTATGAAACATTCTCTCTCTGTTTTCTTACAGCTGTGGCATAATGGCTACTGAAAAGCTGGATGCCTACACAGGGGGATTGTACACAGAGTACAACCCCTCACCTACAGTGAACCACATCGTGTCTGTGGCTGGCTGGGGCGTGGAAAATGGGACAGAATATTGGATAGTTCGTAACTCCTGGGGCGAACCCTGGGTAAGGAGACAGGGGAACACACTTCTGCCTTTGGAGGGAGGCTGGGGTTTGTCACTTGCAAAACTACAGCCTGTGGATATAGCACTGAAACTTTCTTTGAACTAGACTAACAGTTTAAAAATGACACCCAGCCAATCTGAAGACAAGGGTATTTGGCTGAAGCTGTGTGAGTAATGTCAGCTCTTATCCCAAATTCTGCCTTGCAAGGATGTGCAGCTCCTGTTATGGGCAACTGGAAATTGCTGTTAGTTGTAGGCAAAGATCAGGTCATATGGCTGGACTGGCTGAGTGGGATGTAAATTCACCAAAGCAGGTTGCCCCATGACTCCAGGGTTAACTTCAGCTTAAGTGAATTCCTCCATTCCCTTCAATCATATTTGGCAGACGGAACAGACTCACCAACATAAAATTTCAAAAGTTGTGTTTCCTAATTTACAATGCAAATTAAATCTTTTACAGGGTGAGAGAGGGTGGCTGAGGATTGTGACCAGTGCCTATAAGGGTGGAAAAGGAGCAGACTACAATCTGGCCATTGAAGAGGATTGTGCATATGGAGATCCTATACTGCCTTGACATGCTACAGCTTTTTGTTTAGGTACTTTGTTTGGAAGCTTCCCAGCACAACCTCCTTTTGTTTAAAGAATAATAGCCTAAGACTCTTTCACAGTTCAGCACCATCAGGCAGTTCTGCAAAATTAGCCCAGATGCAGCACACAATGCCTTCAAAAAATACAGAACTGCCCTAATTTTATTTACATCTTGAAGTAATTTGTTCATGAAGGAGTTGTCTACCTTGATGCACAGAATTAAAAATCACACTGACTGAATCACAGAACCTGTATGTGTAAATATCTATTTTTTTAACTACAAGTCATATAGATGTTCTGGAAAAGTATACTCAATATTTGGGTCCAGAGCTTCTTTTAAATTCTGTGACAGTACTGACCAAATATGTAGCAATGATGCAAAAACCATGGTAAGTGTGGACAGGGTAAATCCAAAATACTAAACCCTGTTGCCTTGACCTCGTGGTGAAACAGTGGTGTTGGAAGTCTCAACTAATGAGGTTTTTATCCACCAAAATGATATAATGGGAATTACTTTGAGCAAAAGACAGTCTAAATACTTCCTACCTAATTAGTCTTGTCTTTGCACAAATTTCATGCTTTAATGTGTGATTGTGCCCTTTTTCACCTAAAGAGGCAAAATAAATATTGCCATAACCCAGAACTGCTCACTAGTGTGACAAATCAGTGCCATATCAAATGTTACTACCTGGCATTGCTAACTGCATTTAATAAACAGACTTCTTCTCTTACATGACTGGCTATTTATTTTAAGAGCTTATTAATACAGGTGTGTGGTTGTCTCCAGCAGGATGGTGCTGCTTTCACTGGTCTTTTTCTTGTGAAAGGCCTGATGGACAAGTTTGTACAGTAATGATGCTGGTTTGAACAGTTTGGTGTGAACAGGATCACAGCAGCACAAAGGGTTTAACAAGTTAAAAATCACCTACAGGAATCAGTGCAGAGGAACTGGTCAGAGGAAGTGATACCAAGCTGAACACAGGAAAGTAAAAATAAACCTTGCTTAAACAGCTGGCAAAACTGCAGTGGACACAGAGCAAACTGCTCTTGGTTATCACCAAGAGCTTGTACAGGGCTGTATCCTAAATTGATTCTCCATAGGGCGAATCATTTCTGTTAATTCTACAGCTTACTTAAATTACAAAAACTAGGTCTCATGCAAGTTTTAAATGGTGAGAATTAGCTGGAATAATGGTAAATCTATTCAAAGATAAACAAGGAAGTTCAAAACAGCCTCTACAGAAGCAACTTTTGCCCTTTTCAGGTGATTTCCTTTTTTAAATTTACATCCAGCTGGACTTTGGCTATCACTGTCTTTTAGAAAGCAGGTTCTTTAGAAAACAGATGTGCTTGGAAAAGCAAAATGTGCTGGTTTGTTCAAGAAAATTACTGTTTGTTTAAAAGGGAGGGCTGTAAAGAGGAATCCAGCCCAATGAACAATGAGTCTTCTTAATGAAACTAAAGACATCTCTGGAAAAGAAAAAACACCTTTATTTAAAGGTAAGTTATATTGTTGGGTTTATCTCCCACTGTTTGGCATTAGCCAGGACAGAGTAGAGAGAAGTATAAAAACAAAGCCACAAGAGCAGTAATGAAATTTCAGCACACATTTTCATATGACACGGTAATGAAACTTACCAGTAACATTTGATGCATCTATTTAGCAAAAAATATATTCTGAAGGTAACACACTCACATAGAATTCTTCTCTTAATACAAAACTAACCTTGATTGTTACAACTCCTCTTGTGTTACACAAACCAGGTTTTTTTGTTTTCATGTAGGATATTTAGCATTCTAATATAATGCAAAGGGGAGGAACAGCCATTAGGGCTTCTCTGCAGCACAGAGCAAATCTCACAAATTCCTATTTTTTACAGCTTGCAACATTAAAGCCTAGAGCATTCAAGACCTATTCAGAGAACTATCTGCAAAGTGTTTTTAGTAGGAATTGCCTTACCTGTTTTTCATATTTTGTTTATAACACAAAGGATCAGTGACAAATTCTTCAAGTAACCAAAATAATGTTCTTTCAGATAAATCTGTTTCTTGCTCTCCATCCTCTTCAGAACACTGATTTATACTGATTTGTGTAACAACAGAAAATCCTTTGGTATCATTCCATTTCCCAAATGACATTAACAGTTGTCTGATATGAAACACAAACACTCCTCTGATAAGAACTTCAAGGTCACCACACAAGTCAAGCAAAATGCCCTTCAGCCTTTTCCCCCTTGTTTTAGGTTTGTTGGTTTTGTTGGAGTTCTTTTGCTGCTGCGTTGCCCATTTATAGAACCTCACTGGTGGAGAGCATGGCAAAGCAGTGATCCTGAGCTCTGGCTGCATTCTTGATGTTTTCCACTGCTTAGTTCATCATAATAAAGTTAGATTTGCAATGAGCTTAAAAGGAGAGGAAAAAAAAAAAGACACTGTTTAGTACATTACTGTAATTCTCTGATTTATATATTTGCATATGGATTTCAGCATTATGTAAATAATTAGGATTTTAGGGTCTAGAGAGATGTTTTTGTTTTAGGGTGGAGCATAATGTTATGACAGATAACTTTCCTTCCTCTCCTTTCCTTGCTGCAGTGGTATTTCCCAAAAAGCAGTATTTATCTTCACTTTCCTCACTACTACCCACAGATTCTTGATCACAGGAAAATTGCTAAATACTTCAGGTCCCTAAAAGGGAAGTTGTCTGAGAAAATAGCTGGCAGGCATTCCTATATTTAGCAATCTTCCTCCTAAACATTGTTTGCAAGTTGTAACACAAATGGAAGCAGGTATGCAAGGAATAAACATGACTTACCTATGAACTCCGTGACAGGATCATGTTCACCTTCTGTTTTTATGGTGCCTGCAATACTTTCATTCTCCAAGATTGGGAGAAAAAGCTGTACAAAGTCTGAGGTATATGGAGGAGCAATCACATCGAGCACCTGAAACAACAGACAAAAACTGATGGTTGTTGCACTTACAGGGGGAGGAGGGACAATATTTAATCTATATACCAGTCTTGGAAGCACCTCTTGTATGGAGAACAAGAGGTCTCAAGTGCAAGTAATTAATTCTGTATTCTCAGGGTGCTCTTTTGAGTACCTTATCACTTCTAGAAGTCAGGATCAGGAGGACCAAGTCACATCCAGGTGAACACTGAGACACTGCTCAAAATCTGACCTGAACTCGAAGTAGTTCTGAATATCCAAAACACATGGAGCTGATTTTAAACTTGATCTCTAGACTTCAGTAAACAGTTTTTGCTGCTGACCTCTGTCACAAAGTATCTGATGAGCGAGATGTCGGTGTCCAGCTTCTCCAGGCATTTGCGGATGTAGCTGACAACAGGCAGGACGTACCCTCGGCTCAGCAAGTGAACCATCCTGTCCAGGAGAGTCTTCTTCAGCTCCAGCTGATGGTGGAGGGAAGAGCCAACACATTAGAATCTGCCCTCAAACTGTGCTGTTTTTATTAATGCAATATCTGCTATGCTACATTTTAACCACTTCTAAATTAACCCTGCCATGAGAGCAAAAGCTGTTGAATTGGGTAAGAGTGACCAAGGTGAAGTAACAAAAACCAGAATCCTCTGAGTATCACCTGCTCCATCACATCCAGCTGGGAATGTTCTGTTTCGAAGAGCTTGACAAGCAGTTGCAGAACTTGGGGATGAAGCAGCTGATGGCATGTACTGATCTGCAAACAACACAGCAAAGTGAGCTCCTCAGAACTGCAATTTAAAACACAAGGCACCAGACATGTTCAGTTCCAGACAGAAATTCACTTAGAAGAGCATTCCATCAAGTTTTCCTGGCATAAATAGTGCTGAGCTGACAAAACCAAACAATTTACTCTAAATGGATTCATCTCTGCATATTTACTGCCTTACTGCAAATGACAGGCACTCAGTGCACTGGGTGTTACACAAGAATCAGAACTGTTTTTGCTCTCCAGCAAAGCTTTACAGACACTCTTACCTCATCCAGCAGTGCCAGGTGAACTGGGGTGTGATCAGTCTGCAGCTGGAAGTACCGTGGCTCTGACACTGTCCAATCCACCCACTTCAACACACCCATGGCCACCACTGGGAACCTACAGAGAGACAGCACTTTAGCACAGCAGCATGGAAAACAAATGGAAGTTTTATTAGGAACCTGAAGTAATTTGCCATCATTTTCAGAAAAGCATGTTCTGCCACCCAAGGAGGACAAGTTGTGTGTGAAAGACAGGATTTCTGTCCTCATGAGAGATTCCCAGCCTCTCTGCTCACCTGATGCACTGATAGAGAGTGCTCAGTTCTGCAACCAGCTCTGATGCCCCTTTGTTCTCATTGCAACACAGGTTGTGAACAGTCTCAATGGCTTTTGAGGTCGACTTGAGTTCATCCTTGTTGATGCTGACTCTCTTGTTCTGCAAAATTATTGCAAAGTTGGAATGCAAAAGTTGCAGATGTCTTTGGTTATTTAAGGAAAGGAGCTGTAACCTGCAATAAGCCTAGGATTGCATCCTGTGTCTCAAAATTCAGTCACATGCAAGTTTCAGAAGAACTAATTATGAGTGATCTGAAGTACAAGGATGTTTGCGATACTTAATTCTCAGTGCACTCAGACTTTTGTTTGATCATCAGGATCTACACTTTTTAATCACCTCAGCTGAAGGCAGAAGCATTTCATATTAAAATAAGTTAACTAAGCTGAATATATTATGTTAAACTGAGCAACTTCACAACCACACATTTTCTCTTCAGCACAGGCAGGCTGCTGTAGGTAAAAATAATATTATTTACAGAAGTGAACATTACCTTTTTCCACATCTCTACAACACTAGCTGCATATGCCAGTATGTGGATATATTTATGTTTGTGATCCTGGTTAATCTTAGCACCTGGTTTAAACAAGGACTGCATGAAGAGGTCCAGAAATGCAGGCACTCGAATCTGTGAAGAGAAATAACATTTTATCAGAGCCTGAGAATCATGAGAGGTGACTAAGAATGGAGTTTTTGTATCTGATATACCTTACATAGAACAAAGATAATACATTTTCCTTTAAGAGTACATTAAACAGTTTTCTGAAGAAACCCAGACTTTTGAAGAAAAAAAGGAATCAGTTACAGACCACGTTGCTGAAGTATCAAAATCTTGCCTTTTCTTACTAAAAGTAAGTAATGTTACAATAATGCAGTGAGAAATTTGAAATGTATCATTTAGGCCTGCTTATAACAAACTGCTAAAGTGGGCAGGGATTTTCTTCCTGATTTTTTTTGTCTGTTTAAAGGATTAATTCCTTGCAATCTTTGTTTCCTATGGAAAAGTCCTTTAATTTAGTTATATGTAAAGCCACAGCTTGGAATGATTAAAAAACCCCAAGAAAAGCACCACGAAGCTAATGCAAACCAGAATTAAAGTGGCAGCTTCACTTTTAGACATTACATACAATTACAGAGGGACAAGTGAGTGCTAATTTAATTTTTGTGTCCATACAACACTTGGCACAAGGCACCCCATTTCTGAGTGCTACTGTAACAGAAGTGAGTTTCAGAGGTTACAAACGGGTAAATACTGACCAGTTCTACTGGAGGTGGGTCCATGCTTGTAAACATTTTGAAGAGGACAGTGATATCTGCTGGATTCAGAGCTCCCTTGGACAGCATTGCCCCCAGAGCCTGGCAAGCTCTGGGGTAGGAGGCTGCAGTACCCAGTGCTAAGGTGATCTGACTGGCATCATGGCCTCTGCAGGAAGAGCAAACACACACAGTGACTTATTTTCTTAATTCAGACATTTCAGATGAAGTCTCACTGAGTCAACAGGGCATATTCTATGGGATGTAATGCCTTAGGGTAATTACAGAAATAGGCCTGTGTTTGCCTCGATAATTTCCAAAATGTTAATAGAAAAATAAAAATAGATATTTCTTAATAGACGGAAACTTCAAGTCAAAAAAAAAATAACAGAAACTTCAATTTTTCCAGTTTCTCTGCAGGTCTCTTTGGTACAGGACACTGACCTTTCCTGCTGTTCCACAACTCCAAGCCCTGCTACAAGAACTGCTCTGTTGCAGCTAAAATTTCTCCTTTTGCTGGTGAAAGGTGACCAAGAATGAGCAAAAGCCAGCAGAGCTTACAGACTGTGGTGGGTTCCACCTCCCTGATCCAACAGCTGGCACTCACTTCTCGTGGGCGTATCGCTGAACCTCCTGAGCGATCCTCCTGACGGCCGAGCCGCCCTGCTCCTCCTGGGCCAGGATGGACATCATGGACTGGGCAAAGAGGTAAGTGTGTTCCCCATGGCACACCATCTTCTGTGAAAGCACAGCACAAACCTCACCCAGTCAGCAAGAAAACATCCCAGTGTCTCTCTGTGATTACATTGCCGTGAAAGCAAAGGGGAAAAAAAAAAATTTGCAAAATTGCGAAGGAAAAAAAAAACAAAACAAAACATGAACAACTAAACAACAAAGCCAAAACCCCAACAGGAGGATATTGATAAAGGAAATTCCAAGAGGAAAACACAGGAAAGCACTGACACCACACAGGAAGAAATGGCTGAATTGAGAACTTCATTTCTCAAGTGCCAAAACTGAGAGGAAAATCTATTCTAGTTATGCTCAGTACTTTCTCTGCAGTATTTAAACACCAAGAGGAGTTCAAAGCCAGCTGAAAATCACTGTTCTGTTTCACAACACTGAATGCATGCTGGGTTGCTCAGATGGCAACTTTCACACCAATGTGGATGATAAGAAAATTATTTTTATTTGCCAGGGGGCTGACAAGACTGGTCTTTAGACCTTGCAGTACAGGTGAAGGACAACAGTTCTACCTCCACCTTTTTACAACCCATTCAATAAATATAACAAGTGTCACATAAGCAACCCAAGGAATTCTTGGTCACAGAATGACAAAAAAAGCATAAATTTCTGGGTTTAAACTCAGCTACACCTGCTCTTCATAAGCTTTTGTAGGACACCAAGACTGGCTACAATCCCACAGTGATCTCTATCTCCTAACTGAAAAGCAGAACATAAATTCTTTTTCTACATAAAAAGTGGGGGAAAACCCCCAAAAAACAAACTTACAGCAAACTCAGGAAGGTTTTTCTCAAGGTTTTCTTCTCCTCCATCTAAAATTGTTGCCAGAGATGTACGCAGGACTCTGGAAAATACTTCTAGTTGCTGACATGCTGTTGAAACACTGGTTATTTCCCCTTGATACCCAGCATCAGATATAAGCTATAAAAATAAAAACATCACATAAATCTTGTGTTATTTACATTTATATTTCTGATAATAAATCTAGAAAAACATATAGAATCAAAGTTTCATCTCTGCATACACTGACTGGAATTCACATTTATATTGTGGTCTACAGAAAATGAAACCAATAAAGATGTAGCAAAAATAAAGCATATTAATAAAAAATGTATCAGAGCACACCAAAATATAACATTCTTTTCTTGTCACAGAAACATACAAAACTGAGATATTCCACTGCACCAGAAATCCAGAATTTTCAGAGATCAAAAAAGGAAAAGAAACAAACATGAAAAAAAAAGAAAATCCCCACACCTCAACAAAAATTGAAAAAGCAGTACTTCAAAATGGGAAATTACACTTACTGCAACCTGTAGCACAAGTCCTCCCACCAAGGTGTACTTTTACTAATTAGTATTAGCAAGAATACATAAAAGACACAAGCAAGACCACAACTAATATTTGATGCCAGAACAATTAGCCCTCTATGGATACTCTTATTCATTAGACTTTAGTACCTTCACAGTAAAATTAAGCATTAAACAGTCAGGATGGGCTTCTGCCAATTTGTAAAAAAGATCTCTCCACGTGGTATGTGCTATCATTTGTTCAAGCCAGGCTGGAGTCTGAAAAGAACAGAGCAACAGAGAGAAATTTAGGAATATGTTGTTGTCAGGATCATGAAAAGCAAGGCTTTTACCTCTCAGCAGTCCTGTTAGTTGTTCTACAGAGTTTTATTACAAAGGAGGATTCCAAATTTCCAAGTTCTCTAAACCTCTGAGGACTCCAGTGAGACAGAGCTGGTTTTCTGAAACCAGTTGTTCCTCAGCCAAAGTGCTGTGAAGATTCAACTTCCCTTCCCTTCACCACTCCCATCACATGAAGGTGTCTAGGAAGGATCCACTGTAGAAATAGCAACAGGGATTGCATGCACACCTCTCCTTCCTCTGTAAAGATGGAATCTGCTTTCCGAGGGTCAAAGTGCTTGATCAGTAAACTCTTCAAGTGGTTCTCTACAGTCTCCTGAACCTGCATTGGCTCAACACCTGCACAGAAGGAACAAAACACCTGGCAGATGCAATGCAGTCCAATGGAACACAGCAGCAGCATCCCACATTTTCCAATGAGAACAGAAACTATTCCAAAATTTAACAACACAGAGAAGACGAGAGGAGAGCCATCAGTGCTACTATTGAGCCTCACTGATACAGATTTACAGATTTTCCAAACTCTTTAGGATCTCAGGCAGGTCACAACCTTCCTCTTGCTCTCCTCATCATTGTTTCGACCATAAAACTCTTTACAACAGTTTGTTGGCATTTCATCAACATATTGCTTCATTACTCTCCAAGTGGAATAAACCTGTTATTATAAAGGATTTAGCCACATACAGGATGACAATATAACAATCCACTTCCTGTGTATGATCAGATTTGCCACAAATTCAGACATTTCTGACAGAATAATGATTATAGACCCAAACTACTCTGTATCTTGTGTCATACCTGTCTGAATGAGCCACTCTGCCAGCAAATTGACAGTCTGTGCCACTGCAGTGTAGTTTTCAGAGAGGAGCTGAATAACATTCTCTGGAGATCCTCCAGCTTGGAAATATCTGATGAAAGGATTACAAAAGAACTATTTGAGTCGTATTAAAACCAAAAAACAATCGAACTCTAAATTTAAAGGGAAAACAACAGCACCATTTATACATTTGCACACATTTCCATAGGATGTGACACCTCTAACACACCATAACACACATTAGGTCATGCTCACCTCTTTAACGTGTTAAATATAGACGGTTCCATTATATAGTCAGGGGTCGAAAATTTCTTCAGGCACTCCTGCTGGACTTCGGCATCATCTTCTCCCTCCCCATCCTCATCATCTTGCTGTTCACAAGCACAGTCAGGTCAGCCTCCCCTGTCCCGTTTTCCCCCACACTCCCATATTCAGGTTCTTTTTGCCCACAGCAGCACACACACCTCTGCTCAGCACCGCAAGCGCCCTGCACCCCGACAAACAGCGATTATTAACGGAGAAGGCACAAAAACCAGCACAAAAGGAAGGCACAAAACCCGCCTTCCCCCTGTTTAACCCCGGAGCCCCGGGCCCGGCGCAGCCCCAGCCCCCTGCCCTCACATCCGGCACTTGTCGCCTCGGCCCGGAGCCCCCGCGGCGCAGCCGGAGGGCCCAGGACACGCTCCGGGACCCACCCGGGGTCGCCCCGAGTCCCTCCCGGGGAGTATTACAAGATTCTCCCGAAGGATGCTCCGGATTCCGGGGAATGCTCGGAGTCTCTGCCCAGGGCTTGCTCCGGGACACGCCTGGGGCTGCGGTCATCCCTCGCCCCGCTCCCCCCGGCGCTCACCGCGGCCCCGTCTGCCTCGCTGCCCCACTCGGCCGCGCTGCCCTCGAAGTAATCAGCGTCCTCCATGGCTCCGCAGCCCGGCCCTCCCCGCNATTCGGACGGGAATTGCAAGGGAAGAGGGGAATAAAGGGATGCGTTGCTCCGCGGAATGTGTTGCTCCAAGGGGTATGTTGTCCAAGGGATGTGTTCTCTATGGGATGTGTTCTCTATGGTTTGTGTTGCTCCAAGGCATATGTTCTCCAAGGGATGTGTTCCTCTTCTGGCTGTAGCTGGACAACAGCAGTTCCCTCCCTCCCTCACTCACATGGAAGCATGAGGAGGATGTTGAACAACTGCAAGT
>VXBB01016990.1:522198-613096 GCA_013399915.1 Illadopsis cleaveri | reverse complement strand
AAAGGGGGGGGGCGGGATAACTGTGGAGAATGAAAGTGGTTATCTCTGGGGAGAGGAGAGCCACCTCCCCTGTTCTGAGGACAGAAGTAATGTCTGTAATGAAGTAATGTTCTGCAACCAGGCAGGGCAGCCTGTGACACAGGATTTGCTCCCCATGCACAAATCTGGATTCCCAGGGCACTGGCTGTGCTCACCCCGGACCCTTCCATGCTGAGCAAAGACAACGGGTCAAGAGGGTCCCTAAGGAAGGGAGGGACAAGGAATTAGATGAACAAGGGACAAGTCTACAATGAAAACTGACATAATCAGGCCTCAGGCAAGGAGAGAGCCATTAGTGAGACCGACCATGTGAGAAACAGGGTCCCTTTGTCTCTCTTCAGATCCACTCCCGTTCTTCAGTTGTATAAGAGTTTAACTGTGAGAAAGGGGAGGGTGAGGGTGTGTTCTGCGATTTGGAGGCCAGCCAGGAGTTTTGCTGATTAATTATTTAAAAGGTCCTTTATTCTCATTCAGTTTCTAACTGAAAAATAGTAAAAAGAAATGACATTGTCTTCCATGCATTGCTTGGTAACCAAAAAAACTCTGTTCGGAAATAAGTTATAGGATGTCCAACAGACAAAATCCTTGTTCAAATGTGCTAATCAAAAGATCTGCTGCCCTTCAAGGTTCAATACAGAGAATGTAGCCCAGCACCTGAGCTGCAGCACAGCACGAGTAGAGCTGTCGTGTGCTGCCCTACAGTGGTGAAGCCCTTCCTGAAACACTGCTCCGACATTCGGGAGAGCCCGGGATAATGTTCTTTTTGCTCTGCCAGCAGAAAGAAAAAAGACTTTTTCGGAATAAACGACACGGATTGAAGCCACATGTTTTCCACTGCGGGCAGGGGGGCAGTGAGGGACATCCCAATAATCGTGGAGTCACCGGTCATTTTTTATCAGGGACAAACTGGGAGTGAAGTGACAAGCTGAGGCTGGGAGCCAATGGAAATATCCTTGAGAAAAAGTTTTTGGCTCATCTCCATTTGGTTAGCAGGCAATTTCCATCCCATAGATGTGAGAAATAACAGTGAACTCGAAACAGTGTGATTAACCAGTCAGAGCTTCCTAAGAAAGTTCCAGATCTGAATTTAATCCATCCCAAACCAAGAAAGAAAAAGTACTGAGAGTCTCATAAGAAACATCTCTGCACCTCCTGTGCTTCATCAGCTTATTCTTTTTTTGGCTTGCAATGAAGTTATAAGATGTGTAATTAGGTGTAATACAAGTCCTCTGGGGGTGATTTCAGAGTAATCATTATAGTACCTTAACAGAGGGTTCAGAAAACTTCAAATTGGAGAAAAAGTGACTCCAGAACTTAACATTCCAGCAAAACTGAATGAGAAAACCACAAGTCTGAGATTTCATGAGGCTTAGGGAGGAGATCCTGGTTCTTTACAGAAAGTTCAACTAAATACAGTTTGCATGACAATTTTTATATAGGTAGGAGAATCTTCCTTCCCACAACCAAAATTTGCTGTGCATCTCCCGGGCAGGACACTGGGATCTGCAGCCTGGAGAATTTCATTGTGCCAGAGCTTATAGCCTGAAACACTCTTAGCCTCAGTAAAGCATTTCCAGAGCAGGTAAAAGTTTTGTCTGGTGACAACAGCTGGACTTTGTGGGGCTTCAGTGGTAATTATGCTACACAACTTCCTGCTTAATTGAGTAGAAAATGGGAACTGTCCCCAGCACCCACTGCCACTAAGAGACATAGTGGTATTAGACATTTACAATACAATTTCAGTGCCTGAATCTTAAACTAGAAGTTTTCTGTCTTTGTATATCTCTTTATTTTGATTGCAGTAACAGAAAAAGGTTTTTTAAAAAATATATATAAAGAATGAACAATACTCAAAGCATTTACTTTCAGCTTCCCTTGAGAAGAAAACTGGGATCTGTAACAGCCAGACATTTACTGAATAGCCCTTTGCAGAATTGCAATATCCAAGTTTGCCTCACTTCAGGTCAATAAACAAGAGGTAAAATCAGACTAAACCAAACAGTTTCAAGGTATCACTTAAAATATGATGAAATATTAAATGTATCAGAAAATGATTTTGCTAACTAAGCCTTTACAATTTTGAATGGAAAGAATGTTGGTTGTCTCTTGGGTTTAACTGCATTTCCCCCATATGGATTTGTGTTTTACAAAGTATCAGTGAAATGTTCATGACTAAAAGCACTTAGATTTACCTGAATGTCCCTGAAAGGTTTTATTATGCAGCAAATTAATGCAACAAATTTTCCCCTAAATGCATATTTGACTACATTTTATATGTAAAATATTCTTGAGGGACAAATTCTATCTAATGAGATTTTGATGAGGCAGAGAGCAAATTTTGAGATAAATTTTGAGACAGAGAGAAAATGTGGAGCCCAATAAATATCCAATGAAGGTCAGCCTTGATGTCTCTGCTGCATGATTTGAGGAAGCAGTAAAGGCATTCCGGAAAGTGAAAGTGTGTGAAGAACAGCCAGATGTACAGGAACATAGAAAATTACATATTTTTTTTTCTTTTTGTACCTTTTTTTTTGTTGTTATTTAACAGAAAAGTAAACGAAGTATCAAATGATCAAGTTTCGATTCCAACTCAAAATTTGCTTGATTTTTGACCAAATTATTTAACAATTGTACTTCAGGATTTGCTACTAAAAGGGCTGAATGTAATACAGCTGATGAAATCATCCAACTTCACTTGGTTCCTTCCTAAAATACAGAAGAAAAATCCCAAACAGAAGAGCCGACTTCCAACAAAACTGTTTGCCTTTTATTCATATTTTTTTAAAAATAGCCACCCTGGCATTCATTCTCTGTCATTCCCTCTGCTCCTTGCCCTCTACAAGTTCTTTTAGCATAAATTTGTATTTTTTGTAATCGTTAGCCCTTTACAAAGCAGCCAATACATTCAACTAGAGATAAGGTAATAACTTTCCAATGGAGTAGGAAATTACAGCAGCATCGTTAGGCTAATGAATTTTGGCTAAAGAGTTCTTCCTTCTCAAGCAGAGCCTCAAGACAAAGCATTTCGGTTTGTACCTCGAGTACTGCTAACAGTTATTCCAGACATTGAATACACAACACTTCACCAGGTAACCAAGAATATTCTGAGACAAAACAAGGTGGGTTTGAGGTTGCTGACGTGGTGTCTTTTTAGTGTCCTTCAAATGTCAAGTTAAAAGTTGGAACTGTATTTTATATACTGAGGATTGCTTAAAACACTCTTAAAAGACTGAGCCTCCCAATGCCCCAAGTGCTTCTCAAGATGAGCCTGTGGTGGAAACATTTTCTTCCTTCAAAGCAAGTTCCAGTTGATTTTCACGCTGATCATTAAACTCATCTTTCACTAAACTGTCTCCCAGCTCTAATGGTTGCACAAAGTACCTTTATTTTTTTTTTGCAGTTCCTTAACTGGACATCCCTGGCCTTTTGGGATAGATTAATTCTCTGACCTTGAAAATTTGTATGAGGATCCCAGACTGGGTCACTCACCTGGGGAATGAAGAATTTCCCCCCTGAATCTCTTTTTCAGTGTCCAAGGTGATGGAATTTGAACTGAAGTTATCTCATGCCTTTCTTTCATAACTGCTCTATTCTCTTATCAACCACATCATTACAAGAGTAAGGGGGAGTGAGGACAGGAGAAAGCAGCTGAACCCAGAGGCAGCAGGGTTTGGGACACGCTGCAGGACAGAGCAATTGGCTGTTAAGTTTCCCAGTTTTAAATCACAAAAAGGTTCACAAAAGCTGTTGCTCGTGGCTGCTCTGGGCGTCCAGACTGCCTTATACAGATGAACCTCTGTAGCCCAGCAGAGCTTTGCCCTGTGAGAAACAGAACTCAGGGTTAGCACCAAAACTGTCACAATCTGTTACTTCAATTTGGATGTTGTGCCTTCCAACAGTAGGAGAACAGAGATTAAAACCACCGAGATATTCATTACCCCTCACACCCCTCTCAGGACACATCTCCATGGCTCAACCTCAGCACCAGTCTGAAACACTTTCCATTAATACTTTGAGCTCTTCCACAATACTTAGTTTTATCACCCAACCCCTAATTTGTCTTTTTTGTGGAAGCTCTTCTGATCCTGCCAACAGCAAACTGAAAATGAAGGAAAAAAGAACTGGAATGTGCCCCCCGCGATGTGGCAATTTCCTAACCCTGACACAACTGCTAATTCCTCTGCCCTCACTCTGGCATTTCAGTTGCAAGAATGATACAGTTCCAAAATCACATCAAATACCAGAAAACTACAGATAGAAACACTGTACTTCACTACTAATAATTCACATAAAATTCACAGCCTAAAACAATGGTTTGCATGACAGAACAACAAAACTGAGAGAATTCCCAACATTACTGCCTCTGTCCTAGACTTGTCTTTCTCCAAACTTGAGTAGTAGTATATTAAAAAATAAATTAGCCAACTCAATCAATAAAATGACTGGGTAAATTAAAGTGAAGAGATAAATTCACATTTTAATTTTGAATTTGCTTACGTTTGTCTGCTGGTACCCCAGCATTAGAAAGCATGTGACATAAAAATCCCTAATGTCAGCATCTTCTCCTTCAAAAATGTATCTTTCTCCCTATCTGGGACAATGTTTAAAGGTTTTATTTTGTTCCGTCATTCAGTAATTTTGAGTCAGACTTCCTAAGTGAAAAAAATTAAGAAAATGTTTTCTTTTTTGGTGGATTTTTAATTATCTATTATATATTTGGTCAGTTATCCATGTTACAGAGGTATCAATGCTGTTGTCACCTGGGGAATTCCGTTTTCCACAGAACCAGGCTAAGTTTATAGGACACAGAAGTCAGGAAAAAACCTCCACCATATAATTTTTACATTTAATGCAGTGAGAGATCCTATTTGCCTCCCCACCTCCTCCTATGTTGCTTTTCTAGGTCAGATTTATGCTTTATACCACACCCATTTTGCTCAGCTCAGTACACTGAAAGTAACCAGGGTAAAAAGCAGTTTGAGCTTTTAATGAGAGTCAGGGATCACAACAATTAATTACAGAGCCACCACTTATGGCTCAAATTTTAGCAGTCTGTGCACTACAGTAAAACTCTGAAGCAGTTTTGCCTACCCTGACACACATCCATTCATGGGACTGAAGCCAACTGGGTATGACCAGGACTAAAATAGGCTCTCTCTTGGAATTTGTCTTGTCAGTCACCAGAGGGATTTTTCAGTGTCAGGCTTTCATCAGCAGAGCTTCAGAAATCACCCTTGTAGCTTATTTTATTTACAAAGACACTTCAAAGTTTGTCATAGAACAGGAAGAATTTTTTTCCCAACAGATGAATTTTTAGATACCAAACTGATGAAGAAGGGCACAGTTTGGTTTTAAACTGCAAACAGATGTTTGCTTATAAACATTTTTACTGTTATACAAACTCAACATGTATTTTAGAGATGAGAACCTGCTCCTGTGTGAGATTTCCACTGATAGTAATCTATGGCCCTGATGCTGGTTATTGAAGTTAGTAGGAATTTTATCATCTACTTCCATGGAAGAGGTCTTAGGAGTGCCAGCATTGTTAGGAATACACACAGCACATCAGGTACAGCTGGGGAAAGAAGAGAACTTACTTACTCTCTTCCACAATGAGTTACATAATTTTATAACTTAGAACAACTTTATCACTCTTAAGACAATTGTATAGCACCAATCACCAAGAGCATTGTCACTAAGGCACTGGACTGGTACTCAGCTGTCACGGGCTCTGCCTCCAGGTCTGGGGTGGCTCTCCTGTGTTTGTTTTTACTGGCACATACTTTTTGACATTGGAAAATAACATAAATAATACAAAACATCCTCCACCATTAACAGGAACAACACACCACGACGAATTACAAGGTGCCCAAGTTCTGAAGCCATGAACATTAATATTTCTGTGCATAGATTTACTGGCAGAAGGAAATTACCCTGCAGGAATCAATTCCGTGCAGCACAGTGGAGCAGTGTGAGCTTCCCTTCCTCTGGAGTTAGGACATACCCTCAGTTAAATAAATTCTGCCCTGATGCCACGAATCAAAACAGTTTTTAGATAAATGAAAAGCCCTCAGGACTCCTGCCTATGACAGCTGATCCAGGATGCCTTCCTAGGCTTTTGCATCAAAGTCTGCTCCTATCAACTTGCAGAGCTCCAGTTTCAGCCTCTGAGAGCAGTTTTTGATGCTTTCAGAGGCAGCTGAATCCTTTTTTAGTCTGTAGTGGATTTATCTCTCCACATTATTAAAAAAGAAAAAACTCTTTGGGAGTTATCTCTACTCTGCTGCACCACACTGAATGTGTGCTCTGATGCACAAATTAGTAACTAAGTTCTTGGGTTGAAATAAGTTACTGCAAATGCACAGTAGCTGATTTTGAAACCACAACATCTCTACAATTTATTATTATTTTTACAAAATACCCAAAGTGATCAGACCATATTTGTAGGTTACTGGCTTGCCGAAGGTTGTTTTAAAATCAAAACCATTTCTGAGTTACAGAAGTGCCAAAAACAATCTTGAAACAGGGTTGTTTGTTGGTTTTTTGTTGTTTTCTTTTTAAACCAACCCCCATCCAATGAAACAGTTGTATAACTTAAAACAGAAACAAGAGTTTGTGCTGGAAACTGTTGAAAAACCAACCCACCAAATCATGCTTGAGCAGAAGCCTTGTATGGCAAAGATTCAGCTTAGGGCAGTTTAGTGCCAAGGTAAGACCCTCCATAGGTTTACAATGGAAATACTGACACAACCTCAACTACAGTGATGCAAATGTGCCCTAAAAACACTGTATTTGCTTTTATTAATAAAAGTGGTAGTGTTTACATTTGCAGGTATCTTACACTTCAGCATCACGATGAATACTGAGTAGAATGAGTTAAGTTTTGGCTGTAAGGTCAGAAGTTTCCAAACAGATGAATGAGACAGAAGTGACAGTCCTCAATCATGAAAACAAGAAGTTCAAATAAATAAATAAAACAAAACTAAGAAATATGGGTAAGCATTAGGTTGGAATGGTTCAATTAACTGCAAATTATGGCCACTAAATCAGAGACAGAAGAAAACACAGTTACTTATTAAATAGCAAGCATTAAAGCTTTATGGTTTTGTATTTAAAAAAAAAAAAAGAAGGAAAAAGAAAGCTGTTAAAAATAAGACTTGCATTTACCAGGCCACCAAACTGCATGGACTAATAAAGAGACTAACAAAGGCAATACTGAGACATTAAGACACACACACGCTCCGTACTTGTGCAACTCAACCATATTCAAAACAATTGCCTTTTTCCTCACATAAGAAAAAAAAAAAAGCATCCCCTAAACATATATGTTCATATAAAGCTTTAGGTTTCTTAAACTGTTGCTGTCTTATATAGCTCATTGTTATTATGTGTCCTCCTCATCAGAGGAAGAAGCTTATTTTGTTATTTTTTTTAATGGAGGTGCTTTGTTTCTCTCAAGACAAGAGATTACATTCCTCACACTACTACAGGTTTTCTCCATTTATAAATTTGGTGTTCACACCAACTCCTCCTAGGCTTAAAAAGATAAGGGTTGGCACTAAAATAAAGATTTTGGCTCCTGTAACTAAAATTAAGGCTCTCAATGAATTTCCTTTCCACTATGTGTGTCCCATTTTTACCTAGTGGAAACGCCAGCCCTTCACCTACAGGCACTGGATACATTCTGAATTGGAGGGGCCTATTTTCAGTCATGTTTTCTACAGTTCTACAAAGTCCAGGTGGCAACTGTCTAAACCTGTGAACAGGAAAGATCATTCATGAAAGGAGAGCAACAACTGCAGCTAAAATGTTTTGACTATTCAGTGTCTTCTGGAAGTAATTCTGAATTGAGATGGGACAGTAACTCCCTCACATCCCTGCTCTCCAGTGAAAATGGACTGTGTGATTCATTTTAAGACTTTAGCCACAAAAGCAAACGAAAAGTCACAATTCTGAGCAGTTGCAGTTCTTAGTATTGAAAAGGCATCCGATACCTGAAGCAAATCTAGCTGCACACACATCACTGACCACACCCTCACTTGAATTTAAACTGGATCTCTTCCCAAAAAAAGAAAAGCCAACATGGTCTCTTGGGTGGAGGGAAGCTGGTGTGAAAGGCAAAGAGGCAAGAATTTTGGTGTTTGTTTTTGTTTCTTTTCCTTTTAAAGTCACTGCAGTTAAGATCCAGATCAGTTTAGGGGTGTAAATGAAGGGGGAACAGGGGTGTTTGAGTAATATAGGCTAACACTGTTCTAGATGTGTTATTACAGCTGTAATTTCTGACTCTGTACAAATTGTACACGTAGGTTTAGACACATGAAAAAGTAACACACTCACAGAGACATAAAACACCTAGGTATAAAATATAAAGCAGTGTAGTAGTTACTAAAATTACATGCTCTCTTATTGCTACAGTGATTTTTGCTCTTTTTTCTTTTTACTGTACCACATGTTGTTCTAAGCATATAATTTGCATAAATTATTCAAGTTTAAGAAAAAAATCCACACATCTTCACTTTTAAGCTACTTATATAGTTAATATAAAACAAAAAAGGTTCTAAAGTATCTCTTTATTAAAAGAGAAATAAAAATGTCATTTGAAACTGGAATTCAGTGGCCAAATCCAAGGGCAGTGCACACCTTGTCATTCCGGTAGTCGTTGCCCACGCAGCGCAAGCCGAGGTTGGTGGTGGGTATTTGGCCCAGTCTAGAGATGGTCACCAGACCTGCATGATGCCCTACGTGTCTGTTATTGTTCTGGTTTTGTTTTTTTTGTTGGTTTTTTTTTTTCTTTTTTGTCTTTAGCAAAAAAAAAAAGGACTATGAATGACCAAAGACTAACATTTATAATTTGTAGCAAAATTTGGTTTTATGTAGAAACAAGCCATGTTTTGCATTTGGATAGAGATTTAAATGAATTAAAGCTAAAAATTAAAAAGCACGATGCTGCAACATCTGGTCACTTGTTGAAGACCTCACTTTTAAAGTGGTTAAGTTTGCACAATTTGTACTTTTTTCTTTTTTTTTTTCTTTTTTTTTCCTTTTTTTTTTTTTACTAAACAGTATTTTTCCTTCTTTTATAAACCAGAAAAACTAAACTACAGATAAATTTTCCCTACCTTGAGCTAATGCTGCAGATAGGGTTGACAAAGCTGTACAGCGCAATCAAACATACTTACATCTTAGCTCATTGTACAGGTACAGCCATAATCAAGGCACAAAGATCTTCTACAAGTTATTTTCAATAAAGTTGTACAAAATAATACATTTTACAGTCTGTACAAGAATAATAATCCAGCAGTAAAATAAAAAATGAGGGAAGGGAAGAAGAAAAAGAAGGGAAAGACTGTGAGGACTACAGTCCAGATAATGATTTTTAGAGCAGACGGGATCATCAGTGGACAAACTGAAAACAGTGTGTGGTTAACTCTTTCTGCAATCACAGGCCATACGCAGTTCAATTCATAAATGTCCATGGTTGTCTTTAGACCACCAAGACTGGTTTTAAAAATACCCTTCTGAAAGGTAGCAGTTGGTTTTTGCACTGTCTAGGTCTGTTGGAGAATTGTCAGTATTTCCGCCCAAAGCCACATTACAGTCAGAGAACCAAACTCAAGGGTCTGTCTTCAAACTTGGTCTGTGACTTGGCACCTTCGTTACTCGGATGCAGTGAGTGATACAAAGTGGAGATCACGGGTTATAGGATTATGCCCACAGCAGTGCTAAATTACCTAAAGTTTTCTCTCCCCCAATTTTTGTTTCAACGTTTTAATTTTTTCATCCCCAACTCTTTCAGGTGCTCCACATTCAGGGCTTTTAATTAATTAGGTTTTATTGTTTGTTTGTTTGTTTGTTTTGGGGGTTTTTTTTTCCCTCTCTTTTTTGTTAATAACAGTGTTAGGGAATCCTCATGGAAATGGCCTTTAAAGTGTTAGGGGCCATCTCAAACTGTCCGAGGGGTACAGAAGCAAGCTTAGAAGTGCTGCTATTGTCCAGCAAGGAGAAAAAGTTGAGGGGTGCAAATCAATGGGAGATTTAAACAGTTCTCTTCCACCCTATGTGGGCAAGGGTGGTTTTCTTTTTTTTTTTTTTTAATAAGGAATAAGGAGTCCAAAACACAGAAAAAAGTGCTCTCCATCACAACAACTCGTATTGGCGAAGGTGCATGCGCTGAATAATGTCCCGACAGTCATTGAAAACCCTCCGGATGTTCTCTGTGTCCACAGCACACGTGAAGTGAGGGTAGCAGTAGTGCCTTCCATCTCCACTTGCTGTGCTGATTCTCTGTGCAAAGCAAGAGAGAGACACTGGGTTAAAATAAAACCCACTGAGGGAACCCCCACCCGTCCCCAGAGCTCGGCTGAATGAAGGTGAGATGTGCACGTGTGAGCTGTGCCTTCAAAAAGTGCAACTGAGTGGCAAAATGCCCACAAAGTTTTCACTCTCTCACCTGAAACATGAAATTCAAAATGATCAGAATTACACAGTGCTCACTGCAAGCTGGGGAATTTAAGAGAGGAATGAGAACTCAGGAAAATGCCATTATTTATGTGCAGCTTTGGGAGATTTAGCAACACAACTCCTAGTCCATTTGGCCATGAAAAAAGTAGGATTTTACCTCCCTCTACAAAGATTTTATCCCTGCTTTACACTTACAAAAAGCCTCCCTCAACTTTCTGTTTTGCTCCATTTTGAAATGAGTCCACAATTTGATTGGCAGGCTCACCATTACAAGTATTTGTAACAATATTAAAAAAAAAAAAAAAGAAAAATCCATGTCCATTATAGCTTCAGCTGACCAGAATTGGGAAAGATTATACGAAACGAACATTAAAATCTGACAAATGAGTCATCTTTTGATTAGTCTCTATCTTTAGAAAAAATGCATGGAATAAAAATCTGGCCCCATTAATAACAGCAGGACTTCACTCATCATTCTATTTGGGGTTTCTTAATTCTCACCAATTATTTACTATTTAATTATGTACAAACAAATATCCAAAAAGCAGGTAAGGAACAGCAGTAGAGGTCATAAACAAAACAGTGGTTGATGCAATGTGGATGTTAAATATAAACAACACAAGAAGGGACAGCACTTTGCAGTAGCAGAAGGTGAGCAAGAGCTTGGGTTTGAGAAGAATCACGTAAGAAATAGACAAAGAAAGGAAATACTTACAAGAAACTCGTCTCTAATAAAATACTTGGCCCTTGTAACTCTGGGATCCTCACCAGGCTCTGGTGTTGCTGATTAATAATAAAATAAGTATCTTATTAAAACAGGTGTTTTCTGGTAATAGCACCTAAAAATCTCAACTTGTTCTGTTTTCTGCTCACATATGACAGAAATACACGGCAAAACTGACTGTGAGACAAGACAAACCATAACATTATTTAAACCAGCAGGATTTCAGGAGAACAAGGGAATATTACAATGGCAATTACAATTAGCAGGCATTTGGCAGGTAAGAGAAATGACCACAGGCAGGATTAGGGGGAGTCCCAAGGACACATTTGTGACACAAAATGTCAGACTGTGATCCACACCAAAATAAAAGGATTTTGTCATGATGAAATTATTAACATATTAAACGTTTAAGAGGCAGGAATCTCTCATTATTAATACCTTAAATTCAGCATTACAATTTGGCTAAAAAGACATTGATGATTACATCTACTTAAGGGTTTTCAAGTCTTAGCTGAAGCTACCAAAACCATCACAAATGTGATTAACAAGGAAATGATAAATTGCAAACAAAACTTAAAAATCTTACCATCATCTGGTGTAGTGTAGCGAGCAAATTCTGGAAAGTAGTCTTCAATTTTAGATTTCCCTGCCAAAACTTTCTCTGCTAGCAAATCTTGTTTATTCAGGAAAAGGATTACTGAAATGGTCCGTAGCCACCTGTGGAAAATGGAAACCAAACACTGTGAGGAGGCACAGCCCAGATCATACAGAAACCTAAAATAAACTAAGTCACACAAAATGTCTAGAGACAAGATCATATGACACACTGGAATGATTTGGAAAGGTTCCTTTTCTAGCTGAAACCCAAGGGTGTAATTCCAGGTGTGCACACCCTGAGGCTGTTTGGGTGCTCCCCACTTCATGCTGTTAATCCAAACCCATCCCAGGGGAGCATTTCCACATCCCAGAGCACTGCTCCATCACTACTTTAATTACTTCAGTCTCAATATGGCAACCACCAATTAGTAGCTGTGCAGAGCTCTTTTCAATGATCTGAGTGTAATAAACATTAAAGGTGGGAGGCTGTGACCAAAGAACCAGCCCAGACTGTGCTGGGAGATGTGAATAACAGAGCTCCCCATGCTCTTAACCCTGGTGGACAGCCAAGCACCACACAACTCCTCACTCACCTTCCTCCTCAGGGATGGAGGAGGAGGAAAGGAGGAATGAAAGCAAAAATATCTGGGGGTCGAGATAAAATATAAATGATGACTGTTTAATTAGTGAAGGATAAGTAAAAGCAAGGAGAAGACAAAACAAGTGATGCAAAGGCAATCACTCACCACCTCCTGTGGGCAGATCAATACCCAGCAAGCTGGGTAACCTCCCAAAATCCCCTCTTCCCCTTACTGCAGATCATGACATTATGTGGCATGGAACACATCTCTGGTCAGTTTGGGCCTGTCCACCTGTGTCCCCTCCCAACAGCCCTGAGGATTCACTGCAGGGACAGAGTGAGGAGCAGAGGGCCTTGATGCTCTGCACACGCTGCTCAGCAGCATTAGTGTGTTATCAGCATTGTTTTGGGCAAAACCTAAAGCACAGAACTCTGTGAGCTGTTATGGAGAAAATGAACTTTGTCCCAGCCAGGCCCATCCATGAGTGGTGACTGCAGTGTGAGACAGGATCAGTAATGCCAGTGATAAGAGCCTTTCACAGACCTGTTGTTCCAGATACTCTTGAAGAGGTTTAGTGCTTCCTGCAGCCGGTTGGTCTGATTGTCCTCTCGTATCACCATGTTGTAGCTACTGCTCGCCACCACAAATATGATAGCAGTCACATCTAAACCAAGAAACATCCTTTAGTTAATGCCAAACTTCAGAGGAAATATCAAGGAATCATGAAGTTCAATAAGAAGCTACCAGACTTTCAGCTCCCTGCAGAGAATAGGCTGGGATGCTGTTGCTGACAGATTTTTAAGTACCAGGAATCCAAAAAGAAAGTGAAGAAACCATGGAAGACAGGCAAGGCAGGCTCCAGAACAGAAGCTGACAGAAATGACAGAAAATGTAGGAAAGAAAGGAACTGAAACAAGAGAGAAAAAGTGAAGAAGCCAAGAGGAGAATTTAAAGATTCAAAACGTGCCAAGAAAATTGGAAACAACTGTGAGCTTTTGGACAGGGAGGTCCTTGGGGGAAAACCTCAGGACAAATAGCACTTTTGATTTGTGTAAAGAGTAGTAATAACAACAGCAGACTGCAGTGAATTCATGGTTAATTGCTCTGGCCCCCCTGTAGTGTGTTTTACTGCTTAGAGCCCCATCCCTTCCCTGGGAGGCACTCCCAGGATCACAGGATCCAGATCCCGGTGTCTGTGCTGCTCCAGCCCCTCACACTGACTTCCAGACTCATCTACTTCAGCAGCAGAACAGATGAGTCAGATCATGAGGTAACAGGAAGAGGAAGGAGCAGAGGTAAAACCCAAACAAATCTGTTACTAATAGCACAGAAGAAAATATTGCACAGTCCTTCCACACACATACACAGTGTCCAGGTGATTCTGTGACAGGAAATGTAGCAATGTACCATGAATTTCAAGTTGCATTCTGCTTCGTTTGTTCTCTAGGATCTCATTGTAGCTTTTCTACAAAAAGGTGCTTTTTTTGTATAACTTCATTGCTATTTTGTCCAAACAACAAAGAAGAGAAAATATTTTCAGCAAGTCTAGGTTTAAGAAAACCTGTGTGGAGAAAGGTTTCTCATCTTAAACAGATATAGAGTAAAACAAAGAGCTGCAGTGAAGGTACCTGTCACACTTCAGGACAGACACAGGACTGCTTAATTTCAGTCATGTGGGAATTAAACCTGATCCCAACTCATGGGGACACTGGTGTTAAGAGACTCCAGCTCTCATCAGATGTGTCTAACAAGACAGATGCTCCCTACAACCTCATCCTGTATTACTGGGTCAGTGCTGATTCAGAAAGAAGCACCACAACAGAGCCAAGTGGCTGCCATTATATACAAAAACGTGATAATCTGACTTTATGCATATAATAATTATCCTGTATTTTGTATTTTGCACAGGCACATCCACATGTCAACCTGCACATGGAGGACAGAACACGGCTTGGAATTTACACGCTCACAGCTGGCCAATAATGCACAAAGACACCTCCAAAAATACCTGAACAACAAGGAGAGGGGAGACAAAAAATGGACAAGCTGAAGTTATCAAACACAAATTCCTCTCCACCTGCATTCTCCTTGAAGATATCCTATGTAGTTAGAAGAAAATGTCAAGAAAAACTTCATCCTGTATGACTGTTAGATAACTCCTTATTGAGCTATGTGGAAAGATGATGGATTTCACACAGTTGAGAAAATGAAGATTAGACACTATAATTCTGCAGAGAACAATTTTATAAAGGCAGCAGAAATTCTAATCCTACCATTAAAACATTGGATCCATTTTCGGCGTTCATCTCGTTGCCCTCCAACATCAAACATACTGAGAAAAAAACATAAATCCAGTCAGTCAGAATCATTTTGTGCTGAACTTTTTGTTTGTGTCTGCAGGCAAACAGAAAAGGTAAGAAACTTGAGGACTTCTGTGTCATAGAAGTTAAGGGGAATCTTGGATTACAAGAACCTCAACAGGTAAACAGTCCATGAATACATGCATGCAGAGAAAACAGATTTGAAACATTTTGTTCTTTGTGATCTACAATAAAGCAGAAATTGCAAACCAATTGGCATTTCATTTTCAAGCCAGACTACTAAATTAAAAAATAAAAAATACTTCTTTTCGATTAAACATTGACACTTGAGAAATACAGGAGGCTCAATGAATGTATGGTAGGTTCTCCTCCCAATTTCCCAGGGTATTTGTCTGTGTTGTATTAAAAAAATGTAAAAACATAAAAAGAAAGAATGATACTTACTGGAAATTTACTTTATCCACCTGAAACTTGGTTTCAAAAATTCCTGATGTCAAAACTCTGCATCTTAGAAGATCCTAAAGCATAAAGGGAAATGCATTGATTCAACACAAATACTTGGTGAATTTCCATATATCCAGCAATGGAAATAAACCCCTTTCTTCCCATGCTGTACTGCAACCCCAGGGAACAGCACTGGAGTGTTCAGTGTCACAGAAGCACGATGGAAATCTTGTAAGTGATGCAACCTTGTACATCATTTTATGTGTATAAACATAATCCAAAGGACAAAGCCATTTTTACTGGAATACTAAATACATACAGTGCATGGCAATACCTAAAATGGCAATAAGAAAATGAATGAATTACCCCCAAAGACGAAGGGGGCAGATAAATTGTGTAATTTCCTCACAAAGCTCCACATACCTGGTCAGAGGGGGTGTACTCGTTCTGTTTGACTATGTCAATCTTGTCTAGAAAACTGTGGAGAGGAAAGAAAAAAGAGAAACTTGTCACTCTCAGATCAGACAAACTTTCTGATGCTTTAATCAGAAAAAAAAATTTACAGTTCCCAGGTAAATTTTGGTGCATTTAACACTCTCAGGCTCACAAAACGATGAAAAAAACCACACAGAAATGGCTCAGTTTGGGTTCTTGTCCTCAGGACGAGCGTTCCCAGCAGCAGCCGGCAGAGGGCTGAGAGCAGTTTAATTAATCCAGCCGGGAATGTCATTGCAGCCCCTCCCGCCGGCTCCCTCCGCCACAAACACACCGGGAGTTTAATCTGGGTCATTTATTCATCCGGATCCTGGGACATAACCTGCTACTAGGAACGGTAAAGCAATGACTCAAGCAAATTGCCCACATGTACTTCCCCTGAAAGTAAAATGAGTATTTTTAAACAACTTAATCAACTCTATAGTTCTTTAGATAAGTGAAAGCCCTAAACCAGTTTCAGTACAAGTTCGGTTAAGTGAGAGGGGACACTGATTCTTCTGTCAGCTGCTGTATCAGTGTTTCAGGAGCAGCAGCAGTAGTTGGCTACATGGATAATAAGAGATATATTTTGTTCAAATTCATTAGGCATCACCTACAGATGATACTCAGCAGTATTTAAACATTTTTTTACCAATTAACTATAACCTCATAATTGTCTTTCGCTTCAACTCAGAGAGCAAGAATCTCAAGTACTTAGTTAATTCTGCTTTATTGTGGAGGCAAACCTGCAGCTCAGGATGCAGATTTTATGGTGTTTGCCCCCAGTCCCACTGCCCAACACCAGGTCCTTGGCCAGGTGCCCCCCTTGCTCAGCCCCTTCCACTTCAGCAGTGCCTTTACCCCTAAACATTAATGATTAATCAGCCTTTAAACCAATAGGCTTTGAGCTCCCTTTGAAATTCCTCTGCATGAATTGTTTTCTCTCTGAAGCAGAAATCACAAAGGAAAGGCGAGTTTTCCCTGCCTCCTTTAATGTGCACTAACAACAGTCACAGCTTCAAGAGGGGAAAAGGGATCCCTGTGCCAGATTCACAAATCAAAACCCCAAAAAACTTCCCGTAAAGCCACCACACATCTCAGCCCTTTCCAGCCCCAACTGACTTCCTAAAACACCTAATGAGGAGCAGGGAAAGGGGGAAAAAATAATCCTATATTCTGACAACAGCTTCAGTGCAATGCCCTTTTCACTGGGAACTAGATGATCTTGCTTCAGAGACACATGAAAATTAATTTTTGTTTAGACTGAATGACAGAATTTTAAACATATTAAAATGTACCTTAAGTTAACACGCTACAAAACCATGTGAGACAAAGTGCAAAGATCAATCTCCATCATGGAGCGTGACATGGCCACAGACACACAAGGATAAAGTGGTGACAAACTGTGCTCTCCAATTTGCAAGCTGGATTTTTTTCCTCATATCTTCCAAGCTGTTAAGTCATTTTTTTCTTTTCTTTTTTTTTTTAATCCAAAGGGAAGAAATAAAACTCTCTGTTCAGTACACAGAGGATGTTAAATACGTACAACAGCCGTGCGTTCCAACTAGCACGAGTGTTTCCACCCCATCCTCTCCCCTCAGAGCAGTTTCAGAATCACGTGGCAATTTCACAAGTTGGAGGATGCTTGAAAAATGTTCCGAACAGAACATGTTCATCAAGATACAAAGGTGATTACTGCAATCACCCAGCCTTTCTGTATGAATTTATCCAAGCAGAACATTTTATTCTGGGTTCCACAAGAGGTGGGTTTTTGGTTTTGTTTTGGGTTTGGGGTTTTTTGTTTTATTTTATTTTTAAACACTCTGCTAATCAGCTTAATGGATTTTGGAAGCTGAAAATTAGAAAATAACAACAAGATATTACTAAAACCTGGAACTGAAAGTACAAACCTCTTACTGTTGTTTATGCAGACTATTTTTAGGCCTATGATTTCCTTGAAAAACATCAGCCACATAGGAGCAGTAGTACTGTACTTGAGATGAATTCCAACAGCAACACTCATGCCAGGTAAAACAAGTTCGAATGGAATAAACATTTCTTCTTCCCCCCCAAAAAACACAAGCTTCAACATTCAGCAACATCTGATATTCCTAACAATGTTCCTTGGAGAAGGAAGTCTTTCACTGTGTGACAGTCACCAGAAAACCCCTCCTGCTTCTAGGGCATTTCAGGGAAAATGGAGCACAGCAATACGTTCAGTGAAGATTTCCCCCTGTGCTTTTCATCAAAGTCTGCTCCAGCAGCTTTACAAAGGGCTAAAGGCATTAAAAAGCAGTTTGATTTTTTGCTCACATGTAAAGAAAGGGGATTGTTCTTACAGTTGGTCAATGTAAAAATAAATGTGAGGAGAAAAGGGGAGCAGAAATTTGATCCGCTCTGATACACCTAAAATAAGGAGCAACAGCAGGAGCACAAGAGTTCAGAAAAGATCAATACACTGTGTTCAGAGACTTCTCAGTCAATGTTAGTCAAAACCAAACGATTTATCCAGTAAATTAAACTAATAATCCAGTCAGATGAGAACAAAGCCCAATTCAAAATAAACACAAATTCACCATCATTAATTTCTATTTTTAATTCTTGCTATGCTCTACCAAAAACATAAGTGAGGCCACTTGAGTGCTACTTTGTGTGCCGAATTCACTGCTGTGAGAGATTGTTCTAAGCCTACTGGAGACATGCCCACCATCTACTGTGTCAGCAGTGAATTTACAGGGAGAAACAGAAGTGACCTTGATGAAATAATTCACATAAAACTGTCAAACCACAAAACCAAATTTTATACTGCGAGCAAGCCTTGAACCAAGTTACAAAGTTAGTGTTTTTTTTGTTCTGTAAAATCTTCCCAGAGATTATATGGAAAAGCTGTTTTCCAGAAAGCAAATAATTCATTCAGCATTGCTGCCAATTCTCACTTTGGGCCACATTCTGGACATGGACTAAATAACAGGATCAGCTACTGCTCTGCAAAATTCTGTCACGTAGTAAGAAGCTCTTTTGCCTGTGTTATAAAGACGTTGATACTGCTCTGACACATGCTAACAAAAAAAACCCTCAAAAGACTTCAGGTTATTTGTAGTTAGCAACACTGAGAGGAAGCATCTCTAGGACAGCACCACTTGTGTCTCAGAGATATTAAAATGAAAGGTATTAACAAAAAATTAAAATAATCTGAAATAATAATAAAAAAGCTGCATTTTTGTGTCCCTTTTTTTAGCTTAGGGAAGGAAAACCACATGTGAAATGCTCCAAGCAGATCATTGTGACAAATAAAGTATCTTTAATTTTAAGGGTGCACTCAGGAGGCAGATTCACAGAGAGAGCCACACAGAGGCTTTTCTTAGCTCCAGCAGGTCTAAGTAATTAAGCCATACATGTATCATCAATTCTTTCCAAGTTTTAACTAAAACCTATTATGTCAAAACCATGTCCCAATTTTCAGATGAAGATATATGCCACTACCCAAGTTATTCTGGAGTTCTTTCATCCAGGGAGAGCTGCTTTATCCCTATGAGGAGGGAATTTCCTGAATGAACAGTGCTGCTGGCAGACAAAGAACTGCAGCTCATTTTCCCTGCTGGAAAGGTGTGTAACACACGAAACCTTCCACCCCAGAACCAGCACAGCTCCACTGTCTGGGGCAGCACGGGAGGGGAACTCAGGTTGCCTTTCCTCGAGCATTTCCTGACATCCTTCTCAATAAACTTTAAGTCAAATGTTACTCTCTGTCATCTGATGAAATGGTTGGCAGACAGGATTTTTTTTTTTTTCTTGCTTTGTGAAGAAGAGCTTTTGTTTTCAGCCTAGAACAACACTGGAAAGGTGTCTTCAAACTGACAACACACCTATATTTGAAGAGCTTTATTTCCATCAGGGTTTTTTCTCTGGTCAAGTCATAACTTGAATTTGCATATAAAATGTCTCCCTTAAAAGACACAGTAAGATCTCATCTTCAGTGTCAGCAAGATACTTCATGAAATCAAGATTTCAATCCCAACTGAAGAGAACATTTGTTTGTAACTTAAAAGCCTCGCCAGTAGCACTGAAACTCTGTATTTGTGAAGTTTCTTGCCTCTGAAAGCCTCGAGGTATTTTACAGACAGTAAATCAGACTTCCAGCTCCTGCCTGCCTTCATTGAGGCTGCATTTCCTGCCTCCATCATCACACCCCAAAATGCACACATGGCATTAAGTCCATTTTAAAGGGAGGCATACAGAGCAGTTAATTGCCCCAAGTCCCTTGAGTTAGTGGAAATGATTTTTCATTTCCAATGAGTCATGTGTTTCTACCAAGATATTACTAAAAACCCACCAGAATATTACTAAGAATTATCAAGATGTTACTAAGAATTACACTGGCATTTCTCCTGATCACCTCTAAAACAGTCTTTCCAATTCAGGTTTCTATGACCAGAAAGAAATTAGTATTTTTTACTGATCACCCTAAAGACCAAACTGTGCAAATGCCCAGCAGATTTTTATTTAACTACATACTATCAGAACTACAAAGTACTACTTATATTAGTTTGGAGCTGAAATTTAATTCAACGTTAACAGTGTTTATTGTAAACAAGAGCGCATTTTTTATTTTTCAGGACAGACCATGCTTTACTTCTGCTTTCCTGCCTTTTCAGTCCTTGCCATAATCCTTTGTTATTCAGCAAAGCTTTCTAAAAGCTCTGCAGTTAACTCTTTGATAAATTTGCTTCAGCTCTGCTGTCTATGCTGAGCCAGAGACACAGGATGAGTATAAAGATATAAAACTCCCTTTTAAAAGGGTATTTGTGTGTGAACGAATTGACTGTCCCTCGACTCTGCCCCTTTCTGCTGTTCAAGGCAAGCAGGGGTGGGGAGAGGAGGGAATCCTATTCCTTAAACTGGTGATAAAGACTCCAGTTCGTTTATTTTGCAAGAGGAGTGGAACAGCAGGCAAAGTTACAGGAATGATGCAAACAAAACAAGCAAACATTCAATCTGCTGATATTTATAGTGTCCTGCAAACATGGACAGCATGTGAAATCAAACTTGTCAGGTTTTTCCTCAAATGTAAGTTAAAAATCAAAGCTGAGACATCAGTAGATTTTGATTGTTTTTTTACAGATATACTGGTATTTTCTATTATGTGCAAAGGAAGAGCTTTTACTGCTGAGGTAGTAGCTGAAAATGTGCCACAAATGTTACTGGAAAATTAAAAATGCTCAGAAAGGCACAGCTCTTTTTTCTGCCTAAACAAAACTAGATAAGGAGAGAGAAAATAAATTCCAAAACCTTTATAATTACTTTAACAACTTTACAATTAGGAAAGAGAAAAAACCTTTACAGAGACAGGCACATAGGGACTGTACTGTACCAAGTATTATTGGTATAATTAGGAGAGCACTATAATGCATCTAAAAACATCTCACACACGATGTTCCTGTAACAACATTCTCCATGTCAGTCCTCAGACATAAGGATCCCATTGAAAACCAGATTTATGTTGGAAATGAACCTCGAAATGTAGTGTAAGATGTGAAGAGAAGTAAACCAAAATCCGACTCTCCAGAAAACTTTCCCAAGAAGCTGCAAACACTTTTTGATTTCCAGTTTCAAGTCAAAGGGTCATTATGATTTCCTTATCGAAACTGTAAGTCACACAGAAAGGTCTACAGATAGTCTAAAGCTCACAATTTAATTATAGATGGTATCAACGCATACATATCCCAGAAAAGTGATTTTGAGAGCGGCCCCAGCTGTAATTCCAAAAGAACCTCGAGCATTCCAGCCACTTGGAGGCGGAGGGGCACCATGGGTCTAATTTTGAAGCAAATAATGAGAAAGCTGAAAAGTATGACTCCATATATTTGGAATCATCTTGTGGTAATCAAGGTTACAGCTCCTTATATGGCATGGAGAACATGAAGCACACACAAAAAATAGAATATTAAAACTATGGGGTACAAAGAACTGCAACTATTGCAAAAAACCAGGACGCGCCAGCCAAGCCCCCTTTAGTTTTGTGTCTCCGTGAAGTTCAAACCTTGCCCTAAAAACGAGGCTGGTTACGCACCCGGCTTCCCAAACTGCCTAATTAAAGCAGCGTAACCCGCCGGGAGGCATGAATGAATTTCAGACAAACCCAGCAGAAGGCAAAGCAGCCCTTCAAAAACTGCCGGCGCTTGAAAAGGGAAATGGGGAAAAGGTAGGAGAAAGAGAAAAATCTATTTAAAGAGGTTGTAGTCGTCTCTTTATTTTTTTCTCCCCCCCTCTCTCTGCCTGTCTAAAGTTAGTCTGGCTTAGAGGATGCACTAACTTTCCCAATCAGTTTTACATTACAGCACAAGTCCAGAAATAGCTCCCAGCCGCCTTGGCCTCTAGCACGGTTGCCATGACAATGGAACCACAGGGCTATAAATAGCTCATCAGCACCAAATCTTGTGAGACACATCTGGAATGGGGCCAGCCCAACCCCGGCCTGACAAATAAAAATAGGCACAGGCAGTTTCAAAGGCTGGAAAGGTACAATGTGGCTCGGGCTGTGCAGAGCAGGGCAGGGAAACGGGTTTGATTGCTTGTTAGCACGAGATTTATTTGATAGGAGATTGGGAGAGGTATAAAAGTCACTTTATTGCATACTAAACAGCCAGCCTTTCTCTAAGGTCTATTTTTCTTTCTTTTCCCCACCCGTCTGCAGCACAACCACCCTGCTTTTGAAACTGTAACAATGCAGCCTTTTGCCCAGGAGGCCATTAAAATAAGGAAAAACAGAACTAAAGAAAAGAGATCTGCAAATCTTCCCCCCCCACAATTATTTCTGTACGTTTTTGGCTCAAGTGCACTGAGTGCTCCTGCGGGTCTGACAGGCATCCTGGCTGGGATCCTGCCTGGGCTGGAGCACTTTGCTCCAGCTAAAATCAGTCTCAGGCTGCTCTGTGCATCCAGGAGCCTGGAGAGGGACGTGGTTCCCAAATCCTTGTGCCAGGGCTGCTCTCAGCATCATCCCTTTGGCCCCTCAGCACGGGACAGAACCAGAGTCACAGCATTTCCCATCCTGCTTCCCAACAGCTCCGTGCCACCGAACTGCCTCTGGAGTGAGCATTTTCTTCCACTTAGTGGGTGAGAAAATGTCATATTTTTAGCACAGACTCTTGATCAACCCATTCAATTACATCCAAATTATCTGTGTGGGAACAGAATGTTATGTCAAAAATGTTATTCAGTGTATTTGTCAATATTACCCAACAGAAGCCATTTGTATAATGAGGAGATTCAATATTTTCTCCAGCACAGGAAAGCAGCAGCTCAGGAATCAGACTGAAGTTGTGAGACTTTGTTATTTCACAGACACTGGAAGTAGTAAGTCAGCATGATATAACACAGAGAACACCACTCCCAAAATATAAAATCCAAGTTGCTCTATCAAAAACCAATAGAGACTACAGATGGTGATCAAGAAACTGCAACTATAATAAGCATTAAGCCACAGTAAAATATCTTCCGTCTGCCAAAAAGGCACCGTGCACGCGCTCCACGCAAACTGCACCATCAGCCCACAGGATTCCTTTAGGTCCCTACGTGGATATTTTCATTGCTAAAAATTGTAGAGTTACTTCCACCCAGGCTTCAAGCTGTATGTAAGCTTCCCTCCCCTCCCCCCTGCCTTTCACCACATCCAGTTTGCTCCCCTGCCATCTGAACAATGTACACCTCAGGAACGGCAGCTTGCACAGAAGGATTTTGGATAACGTGCTTTAAAACATGCAAGGCAGGATTTATTGGTTTTTATAAAGATATTCCCAGTTAGTCTAAGAGCCTATCACCAGCTGCAAGTTTTGATTTAAATCATATGAAAAGATTTTTTTTTCTTCCTTAAGAAAGCAACTCATATATCACTACAGGACAGCCGTTTCTGGTCCACATAAGGGACCAAACTTTCTCTGGGAGAAAGATGAGGGGGAGAGGGCTGTAGAGCAGCAAACACTACATGGGATAACTCGAACCTGGCCAATATTCCAGTCCTTCACTGGAAGGGCTTCCATGGCATCCCCAGTTCCTCTCTGCCATTAACTCCTTGCCTTGACTGGACGGTCCTGCTGGAGGATGAGGGCTGCTTTACGCTGACCAGTGGCCCTGCTCACCCCAAATTCTGCATCCTGCACCCATTCCCAGCCCTCTCATGGAGCTGCCCTGCACAGCCTCCCCCAGGAGAACCAACACGCCCCCAAAGCCAAGCACTGGGGGCTGCTCCAGCTGCCCTCACTCCCACTCTGGAAGGTGCAGGGAGGTGTTTCACTCTCACCACCACCAAACCAGAGCGATTAAACCACCCTGCGCCTGAGGATGTCAAATAACTCTGGAGCAGTCCCTCACCCCAGCCCAGATGAGTTCAGCAGCTCCCAGGCCCAGGCTGGGAACACAAGGGGAAGGTAACGGTGTGGATGAGATCACCACAACACCATCCCATCCCAGGGCAGGCCTGAGGGAGTGGGGAGGAACATGGCGCAATCCCTATTAACTTTTTTTTTCCTCTCCTAACAAGGCTGCAAAAGGAGACAACCATGGGAAAAGCCGAAGCGATTACGTGTTCATGCAACAAAACTCCTCACTCTGCTCGCTGCTCCTCTGATGTTTCCTCCTGAATTTTGGAGAGGCATACACACCAGAAACTTGGGCTTAATTAATGAACCTGTTTCTTGCAAGACACTATGAAATCTATTGCTTTAGATATTCTTTCATTGTGTTTCAACCAAGCATTTTTATGAATCTCATCCTCATGACCTGTAGCTCTCTCCAGTGCCACCACATCAGCAGAATTGATTTCAGCTTATAAAGATCACCATGTATCTATAATTTTAAAGCTGCATTATTATGACAGAATTAATGACATAACTAATAAATAAAAAATTATGTTAACAATTTAAAATATTAATAAAAGTGCATTCAGATGATAAAAGAATTAACAAGCTTAATACTCCATACTGCTTTCCCTAAACTGAAGAAACAGAACTATCTGCAAAACCAGATAAAATAAAGGTTCAGACAATTCCCACATTTTTTCAGCTTGTGTGTGGGCTTGAAAACCTAAACCTAAACAGGGAGAACATAGAACCAGGCACTTCCTCAATTACTACTGGAAAAATGGGCAACATCATTTGTAACTAGAATTTTAGGGACAAGGCTAGGTGGAGCTGATAGGACCTCACGTGACACAAAAGGAATTTTGAACCGAGACCGAGTTTCCGCAGGAATTAAGGAAGCAGTGATAGCTCAGGGAAGGAATCAGGCCCCAAATGGGCCCAAAACAATGGGAAGACAAACCTCTGCTGGGTTCTGAGCAGGGTGGTGAGGGAGGACTTCATCTCCCTATTTAAATACCCTTATAGAAAGATCTTCAGAAAAATAGTTTGCATATATTTAGATGCAAGATACAAGTCCAGTGCCGGAATCTTGCCTGCTCAGGCACCAGCCCAGCTGAGATTTCTGTTCAGTACTTTAGGAAGCTGGGTTCTCTGGCAAAAAGACAGTAATTTTGACTCTGATGCTGCTCCTAGGACACTGAAATGTTCATTTCTGTCCCATGATGCTGCAGGCAGGGGCTGGAAGGGCCGGAGTGTCTCCACAGGACCGAGTACCTGTCAATACCTGCTGGGGCTCACAGTCCCACAGCTCACAGCAGCTCGCATTTCCACTTCTGCTTTCCTCAGAGGAATGTGGCTTCTCCCTCCTTCCTTCTTGTTTAAATGTTCTGCTTTCAACTCAGCAAAAATAACTCCAGGCCTCTGTCAAAGCAGAGGCACAAGCTGGCACCTGGAGTTGAAAGCATCTGTAAAGAGCACACCTCGTGTCTGGAAGTGAGTTGCAATAATACAGTTAGTATTTTTTTTCTTTTTCTTGAAAACATGTGCTTGATCATGAAATTTAATACCAGGCATATTTGAAAAATATAATTTTAAACCAGGCTGAAAACTATACAGAGCTGCAACAGCATTTTATAATGTGAATTTTGAGCAGTGCAGGGACACTCATCTTTGGCTACAGTGAAAAGCAAATATCTGGTTCTGTGTTCTGCCATACAACAAAATGAAGAAGTCAAGTTTAAGTGCTTGTCTGTCCCTGGCACGCGTTACACTCAGGCAGATAAAAGAAGCAAGAAATCAAGCTTGAAGCCAAAATCAAAGGTAAATAATAAAGGTGACCACACTACTTCTGTGGAAAAGCCATTCACAGGAGTCACCATGGTTCTGGAATAGTGCAGCCCTTTTTTATTCCCAGTGAAAAACGTTTCAGTCATCCAGTTTCATGGTTCTGCTTTTTGCCAAGTGTTTTGCTGCTCTTAAAAGGAAAATCTAATATAGACCCTCCATCTTTGCTTACTCACGTGTCTGTGACAACATCAATACACAGCCAACAACAATACGATGCAGTGTTTCTACAAACTGCATTTGGGTATTTAGTGCTTTTAAGCCTGCAATTAAAATGGACACCTCGCAGAATAATGTGGCTTTACAAAGCCTCACAAACAGCCCTAATTTAACAGGGGACACGACAAGCCATTTTAGAATCTTTTAAATAAAATATTTTGGCCCTTCCCCCTCTCTTCCTCACTGACCTAACTTGACTCAACTCACCCTGAAGCAGAATTTAAATCATTACAAAAATATGAACTTTAAATCTCACCTCTCAAAAGACACAGCTGGCTATGAAAGACCTTAAAATAGTACTAAAAGCTCTAGTCATTCAAATGTCTGTAAAACACAGTAGGATAGACTTTGTATTTACAAAACATATTCTAACATTTGCAAAATGTGTTTTTTCATGCGGAGTTTTCTAAGCTGTGCTCTTTTAGTGCACAGAGTCACAGAGAATTTAGAATGAAGTGTGCACAGGAAAAGTAAAATCCCTGACAAGGCACAACCCCCGCCTGTTTCCTCTCTCAGCCAAGAGTCACTGTCGGTTTCGGCTCAGGGAGGTTTTCCATGGCAGTCCCTGACTCACAGAGGCGCAGTGAGGTGCTGCAAAACACGGAATCCAGACAGGACTGGAGTGAGGGGTGTGGGTGAGGGATGGGGAAATTTTGGTACAACTCTTAAAATCCCTTATTCTCTAATTAGCTTGTTTTGTAATGTTAAAACGAGGAAGTCGTTCGGCTGCTTCAAGTGGAATTAGTTCTTTTAAACTAGTTTTATTGACTCTATTTATTACCTATATAAAAGTGTTGCAATTACCTAAACAATTACCAAATGTATCATTCACAGAACATAATTATTTCAGCATTACAACACCAAAAAGTCCTCAGCAGCAGAAGGCATAGTTGTATCTTGAGGTGCAACCTTATACTCTGAAGAATTAAGACTAAATTAAGATTCAGGAGGTACCAGAGGTGACAGAGACACACAACCCTTCAGCATTCTCACTGCCCTCCTTGTTGGCAGACTTTAGAGAGGCCAAGGACTGGGACAGCCTGGGCAGGGAATCTTCTCCCACAGCCCCATCCCTCTCTCACACAGCTCTCTCTCTGTGCTCCCAGGCTGTGCCAGAGCCCTGACCACAAACCACCCTTGGGCTGAGGCTGGAGAGAATCTCTGCGTTGAGCTACCCTGGACAAAACTACTCAATTTAAATTCCTGCCACGTTCTCTGGAAACCTTAACTCCAGTCCCACCTTTCCTTTGGGGATGGGGGCAAGGAGAAGAAAGAAAGAAAAATTCTACCCATTTCGTTGTGAAGCAAGTACAAAATGGTGCAGCGAGCTCTACCTGTGCAGGGAGCATGAAACAAACACCAGGAGGTGGGGAATTACTTCATCTCAGGAGGCATTAATTCTGAAACACCAGTGATACTGGTTTATGCTTTTTTGGTTTATTACACTGAAAAGAAAGAGATATATCACAGAGCAATGAATAACAACTCATTTTTGCACCACCAGTGGGTGGACTCCCGACCCCCGTGCACTCAATCACAGCCAGGCAGCTGGGAATCCAAGGGAAGGAAAAGCCAACCTGAAGAGCCCAAGGTATGCACTGAAGTTCCAAAAAATCCCCCAAACCCACTGGATGACTAAAAGCCATGATTTCAGTAGAAGACACACACATCTGCACCATCTCTTTGTCTGCAGAGGGCAGTGCCTCATGTTTGCATCTCAAATGGATGGAAACCTAAACCTAAACTGCTCATTAACAGATTACAAATTTCCTCTTCTACATGAAAGAAACATTTAAACAGTCTCAGGAGAAGAACTGAACCAAAAAAGACACTAAAAACCATGGGTATAATTGCTGCAGTGGGAAAGACGAGAAGGGGTCTAAGATGGTATTTCTCTTCCCCAAGTATTGTGCTTATTCCCACATCAACATTTGTTAAGCCCCAGCTGGGGCTTTTGGCTGCCCAATATCCAAGCCTGTTATTTTGCAAAAAGACATAAACCCAGTAAGCCTCTTAAAATGTCTAAAGAAGCACTATATGAAGTACAGCACCCTTCAGATTGCAGTCTGGGTTCAAATATATGCCTAAAACTTAGTGGCCATCAGTCACAGCCCACAGATCTGGAAATAAATGTGCAATTCAAAGCTGTGCTGGGAAGCAGAGGCAGGGGAACAATCCTGGGCTGGCTCACCTATTGCTCTGATACCTGCAACTGGCAACTATGTGACTCCAGAGTGCTGGAGACAATTCCAGGATTTCCATTTGTTCTGCATTACTATAATTAGAGCTTCCGGATCATGGTTTACTCTAAGAACAGCAGCAAAGGCTTCAAGGTGGAAGAGACTCAGAGCAGATGGGTCAGGAGAAAGTCTGCAGAGAACACTCATAGGTTCTGGTGAAAGGGAGGTGTGTTCCTACATTACCTACCCCGTATCAGGTGCTTATTTATACATACACAGTCCATAAACACCATAACCATATGTGAAACACAGCTTTTATCACACAACAGCACTTTAACTCCACTTCCTGTCCTCAGCAGCATATTATTAATTCACCACAAAAAAGGGGTGTCAGAGCACAGCAACTGGTACATTACACAGAAGTTAATATTATGCGACTACTGAATTTAGCCGCTCCTGCTTTTCTTCTACATTTTGCTGCCTAAGAGATTTTTACAGCATCTTGCACACACTGGCTTGCCCTGCATGGATGATGATGCTCAAAACTAGTGACAGGTGCAGAGCTTTCCAAACAGCACTTTTCCCTCACGCCATCCCACCCACGTTTAGCTCCAGCTTGTAAAACTGCAGTTATCTGCTTTGTAGGAACGCACACGCACAGGAAGTCCAAGGAACAGACTGCCAACAAGCAGATGAGAAAATTAAAAAAGATCTGAGATGCTAATAAACCGTGCCAGAATTACACACTGCATCTAAATACAGGTTTTGAGGGAACATCACTGGAGTACTTCTGCAGATAAGCATATCCTTCATTTTAATTAAGGAAGAAAATTTCCCTCCTTTGAATGAGCTCACTTCCATTGGAGAGACCTGTTTTACTAACATATCTTATGGTTTTTGGTTTCTTTGCCTAAAGATAACAGAGTGGGGAAGGAAAAAAAAACCAAAACCTTAAGGCCTACATGATTTACATTTGGGTCACTGACTTTCTTGGTTGTGGCTCCAAACATCAAGCCTTTAAAAAAACCCCACAAGCCCCACACTGCTCTGCAGCAGAACTTCCTCCTGTTAACTACATACATTTTGATCAGCACCAAATTGCAAATATTCAGTGGAGTTACAGTCAAAAGGTATCCCAAGGGAAAAAAAATCTTTGACTAACATTGCAGTCAAAAAATGCAAATTTTTAAAAGCTGTCTGGACAGAACCCTGAGTAGGGTGCTTCAGGGGACCCGGCTTGAACAGGGAGGTGGGACTAGATGGCCTCAGTGGTCCCTTCCAACCAGACCCCTTCTGTCTGATCCAGTGATTACTGGCTTCTAAAAAAGTATGCAGGGAAACTGCCATACATTTACATTAATTTACATAGCTAGACTGAACTCGGCAGAGAAAAATCTGTTTCAGCTTTCTGCATGTCCACCATTAATCCTTTATGATGCCTTGTGGTGTGGACATCAGGAATAAATGTGAAAAAGTTCAGAACTTAAAAAAACCCCGTTGCTTAAACATGGATACTCCAACCTGATTCACCCTGTAAACCATGTATGTATAAAAGCAGCATGTGCTTGTACAGATTCTGGTAATTACAGAGGTTTGTTTCAAAAAAACACCGTGTTTCACACAATATAAACACGGTAATTGTCACATTATCTCACAATCTACATTGTGATTTCAATTATGCACAACAAAGGGACTGCTCATGAGAACTGAACTGAGAGAGTAAATCACACCCCTCATAATAATAGTAACAAACCTGTGTTCATTAGTGTTTGTTTGTTTTTAAAAGGTATTTGTTCAACTACTACAAACATCTCTCTTGCAGACTGGTGAAAAAGAAAAATGCACTGGGTGCGGCATCAATCTTTCATTTGTAAGACTTGTCTTGAGAGAAATCAGTTTCATATTCTTCACAGCCACGTGACTTTATCAGAAAACCACAGTGCACAATTTTGGCATAATTAGCAGGACCTTCTGAAATACAGCCCAGAAGAAAGCTCTGAGGGAAACAAACACGTTTCACATCATTAGGGAAGGTTAGAGCTGAAATAGAGGTACCAGCCTCTGCACACAACAGCAGAAATCCCACCTATTTTTAGTTCACAATTCCAATAAGAAAACAGCTGGGAGCCTAATGAAATTATCTTGGTGACAAATTTAATGGACTGAACACTAAAGTTACTATTTTTAAGTGAAGTTCCTAATTATCCTTCAAAACAAGAAGCAATTAAGCAGCAGTGGAGCTCCAGCTTCCCAAGCGTCTGCAAGGCTCGGCTCCAATCAGATTGAAACTGGGAAATGGCTCAACACCTTTCTGATCCTAAAACTTGGTTGAGGGCCAGGCTTGGGGTTTGGTTGGGGTTTTTTTTAGTCTAATGAAAGCAGTTCTGCTTTGACCTGTCCAATCCTGCCTGGTGCTGTTTTCCCTGCCTGAGCTCCGTGCAGCTGCACAGTTCACACCGTGCCTGGGAGAGGAGACAGGGAGGGAAGGGAAATGGAGCATGGACAGGCTGGAGAGAGCTGCTGAGAACCCTAAATGATAACACACTGCTTGGATCACAGAGCAGCTCAGCTTCCTGGGAGAGAGGTGGATAGGGAAGTGCTCCAGGAGCAATGGAGAAGGGCCAAGGATCCCACCTAGCAAAGAGCTCTGAGAGAGCACAGAGGAATTCTGGTATTTTTAAATTTACTGAAACAGCCACATTAATCACAATAAAGCAAGTTATAATCTGACATGTTCTTCTCCAAAAAGCTTTTCAAAACTGGCCATTTTAATTACTGTTTCCCTTGGTAACACACTGTGGTGCTAATGAGTCTGTTGCACTTTTAACCTCACGTAAGACTATTCCACACTTCATACATATCCCACATCTTATTTTTGAAACAAATTTTGAACAATAGGGGTAGAGAATTAGAGTTAGCATTGCAAATACACAGACAATGTACTAATATCTGCATTTTAATGAGAGATGGTAAGATCCTAGAGTCTGGAATGCCCGTTTGGGGAACATATCATGGTAAAACAGGAGATCTCTAAACCCGTCCTCTCACCCCTTCCACCAAATCACTTCATTGTGAGATTCAAGATCAAGAATCTTGATGACAAGATCTTGATCAAGATTCTTGATGAGATCACAGTACTTCTTGGCATCAGAACCATGCAAGATTGATCATCCTTCACTCATATGACTTCACTTAAAACCTCACACTATCCAGAACCACCCAAGGGTTTTTACAGATGTGAGCTTTTATAATCCTCTTGAAGAAGAGTTGTATCAAAACACCAGTTTACAAATGGGGAAACTTTTGTTTCACCCAAGCCTGGCCTCAGATAACAAAATGTGGGTATCCCTAAAGCAGTTCAGCTCCCTGGGACAGAGGTGAACAAGGAATCCTCCAGAAAAGTGGTCCAGAAGCCATTCCAACCCAGGGAAGAAAAGGAGTCTGCAGACCTTAACTGCAAACTCTGTTCTTGTTCATGGCACACACAGTGATGTTAGGGAGAGCTAATGAAAACACCAAAATAAAGCAACAATCAGGAGGCTCACTCTTGAGACTCAGTTTGATGAAAGAATATCCAGAGAACAGCCACATTTTATGAAGCCCTGTAAGAAAATTGTCTCACCAGACACAAACCTTCACAGTCCCTTCACACACCTCCTGATCTTGTAACATCATAAATGTGTAATTAAAGCCTCTCTTAGATACCTTACCAGCAGAAGTGCTGGACAGTGTGGTCCTCAGAAAATTTGCAAGTATTACCAACACTGGCAATAAACAAACAAACAAGGCAGTTTTACAGTTGTGGGGATTTTGTACCTATTTTCATTCATTTATAAAAATTACTTAGGGTTCAGACAGATTTTTAAAAAAAAAACAAAACACAAATCTCTCAGCCAAGATCCCACAGCAGACCTGGCCACCTGAGCTGGGCTGGCTCCTGCCAGCACCACGCTCCTTCAGCAGCCCAGGAGCCAAGGCTCCTTCCCTCACCCAACTGCAGAAGGCTTCTTAAAAATAGTCCTTTGCCAGCTTTTACATGAGCCCTCTGGGGGAAGGGGAACCTCGCAGAGTACCCAAGGCACTCACTGAAAATTTACTGGGCAGCCAACAGGTTTCAAGTGTAAATTATCACCCAGACACTGAAACCCCTCACTTCCATAATGAACCCATTACAATTTAGCTTTATTGGTGCATATCCTTCTGAGAGACTTAATTAGTGTACCACAATACAAATATAGTGAACTGAGATTTATATTTAACTTCAACAACTTATTTTAACATGTTTCAGCTACAAAATCAATGTATAATATACTACAGAGTAATCAGTTCAAAATCACAACGCCTATCAATGACATCCTGCTACAAAATTACTCTTAATCACATGTAAAATTAGCCAACAATTTCTTTCAGTTTATTTAGAACTTAGTCACATATTAAAAATACTGTATTTAAACTTACTTAAGCTCAGCTTTGGTTTGAGAACTTCACCTAATATGAGCCTAATCTACTTTTTAATTTTCAGCTTGCCCCTCCTGAAGTCAGGATTTTATGACCATGTTCTCTGCAGGCAAGCACATGGTCTCAATAAACTTTTGAGTCTGCTGGTAAATTTATACCAAATGTTCTCCAGACATCTTTGTCAGGGGTCTCTGAAAAACAGTAACTTCAGCAATACCTGTGATTGCAGGCAAGCAGTCAGACAAAAGAAATTTAAATGGAAGTCCCCAGTGAAGGAAAGGCTTTGGCATATCACCGAACAGTGGAGTGCACAGAAGAGGAAAACAAAGGGGAGAACGTGCAAGTCAGCAGCATCTAGTGCTCCTTCTCCCCAGGACTGGCAGTGATATATCTGCAGTTTCAGTCCAGGGAATAATTGGGAATCGAACCTGCTGCTTTCACACTGTACCAGCAAATGTACTGGCCTCATTTCATCCTTGGATCAGGAATTTTCTGTTGCCTTCCATCTTCCGCAACACGGTTGCTTTTACTTCCTTTTCTAAAGCAAGTCTTTAATGAGGTTTACAGTAGCTTTTTAGGTCTTAAGTTTGATAAAAATATTCTCCTAATTGTCATCCTGTAAGATGACATCCTCTTGAGATGTTTCTTTTCTGCAGCAATGCAGCTGAGCTATGAGAGCTCTCATAAAACCCTCCCGTGCTCCCAAAGCTGTCATGCCCTGCTCACAGGGAACACCAGAAACAGCAGCTCCCAAGGTCAGGCAAAAAGCACCAGCACCCACTCACCTACCCAGGCAAGTGAACTGCAAAATCCTAAAAAACACTGGTCACAGCTGCTTCAGAATGATGGCTATCAGAGCACCAGGGATGCACATCATTCCTGCAGCCCTGTCTTGCTGCAGCAGCATTTGCTGGGGCTTCCACAGCAGCAGCCAGACCCTGGGGGTCCCATGCCAAGCCCCCNAGCCCTGTCTTGCTGCAGCAGCGTTTGCTGGGGCTTCCACAGCAGCAGCAGCAGCCAGACCCTGGGGGCCCCATGCCAAGCCCCTCAGCCTGTCCAGCACTGCATCCCACATCAGCTTCCCAACCCTGCAAAGCGTGGAATCCACCCGGGAACGATGCTCCAGCCTTACATGGGCCGTGCAAAAATGATGCAACCAATGCCACGCTCTTCCTTGTTTCCTCAAGTGTTTATTTATAGCTTGCCCTGTATTTTGTGCCTGCAGATCTTCCTCCTGGCAGGAGGGATTCCTAGGGAAGGCTGCTCCAGCCCCTGTGGAAGTCTTTTATTCCGCTTGTTTTTCTGTCTCACACTGAATTGTTTGTTTGAATCACAGCTCAAAACTAACCTCGTGCAGGGCTTTCTCTGTCTGCACAAAGGGACCTTGCAAGAGCCTGGGAGGAGGAGTGAAAATTCATTCTCAGGAACTATTATGAGTTGTAAGAGTTGCTTGGATTGATTCTCACCATTTGAGAGCTACAGTGTTTCACCAGTAGAGCAATCCAACACTGCTGTACCATTAAGCCCAATACTCACAAGTCAAGATGTCATTTGCTCTGCTTTATAATAAGCTTATGTGAATTTTATGGTAAAACTCAGCATATTTTTTATATGAATGGGTAAAACTTAAAAAAAATTCAGAACTCTAGTACACCCAAGGTGCATGACAAACTTACAGAGTTTACAGCCACAATTCCTCCTCTTAACTTCTCACCCTAATTCAGTCTGACCAATTCATTAATGGCATTCATTCATTCATTCCCAGTTCAGACTGACCACTACCTGTCTTCACAAAAACCAGAGGACTGAAGGATTACTGTGTACACAACAATCTACTATTTTACCCATTCCAATTTTCTGAAAATATTTGAGCAATCTGATTACAGAAGTTTCACCTGCAGTAAACTGTTACTTTCAGGGTGAATTTGTTGCACTTTCCTCACCAGAAAAAAAAGGTGTATTTTCTGTCTGGTGAAAATAAGACTAAAAATACAGAAAAGGAATATCATTGCAAGATCCATGTACAGCAAAGCCAAACCCAAGGATCTGGAGCTTTCAGCATTTATGTAGCTCTGTCAACTGTCTGACTCTCAGCATGTGTCAAACCCCACCAAGCACAGGGGCTGTTCTCAGTAAAAGCACCAAGGGTGTGCTGCCCAACACGGTGTTTCCTGCACTGCTGGGATCCCCTCACTCCAGGAATGTGTGGCATCACTGGCAGGATGAAAGGCTGCAGAGCACCACGGAATCCACACAAACAGAGATACCTCTGAAACCTGTTGTTAATGAATTCACTCACAGGAGGAGAGTTTTAACATCATCGGCTTCAAGAGAGTTTCTATCAGCATGCATACAGCCTCTTGAATTTTTCTTAATCTTTACAATCATGAAAAAAAATAGAATTGTGTAGTAATGCTGTGGTAGTAGCTGCATTTAATGATCTTATGTAACAATGCAACATACTAATTTCTTAAATACATTATTTTGTCTATAACAACACTGATGATTTGCTGAGAATGGACTGCACATTGAGTCAGGGCTGTGAATACACAAGATATGTATTTTTTACTAATATATTATTAGTTGTTTGAAAAATACTGGTCATTTTAATTATGTGGAAAATAATTTATGAAGCCTCAAAACTTCACAATCAATCAATCAACAAAAGTCAACCATACACATCTCCTCGATGAGAAGCTTGGTAGCAACTCTGTACCTGTTTTTGCAGCACTAACCCCAGGTCAGTTTAGCTTTAGGCACAATGTACAGAGCCAGTATTATTCACTAATTCTCATTCCATTACAAACTTGTACCTATCAACAGAGCAAGAGACCAATACAACATTCACAGCATCTCCTCCAAAAGCCTCAGTGGACAAAATACGTTTTTTCCACACATTTCTACCATATTCACACACACTGTAACTTAATGCCACAATAAAAACTTTTGAGGATGGAAAAAAAACTACAGTGGGAAGGAATGAGGAACCTGTTGCCATTAAAATGCAAAAATTTGTGAGAGTTTAATTAAACAAAGGTTTTGGCTTATATTCCATCTCCTGCTGTATCGAATTACAACACTTTCCCTTCACCCACAAAAAAAAAATTCCACTGTATTTGCATTTGTAGGTATGCAGAGAACAGAACCACAAAAAACAAAGCAGAAGCCTGAACAGGTATCAGAAATATGTTGACTAAGAAGTCCAGACACTACTGAGCCAAACAGACTTGAAAGCAATTACAAAAATATGCATCAGATATTTGTTTTAAAAAAGGCTCCAGATTACTTTATTTTCCCTTTTGGAAATAGAAATTCCTGGGATTAGGCATATTTTGTCATTTACCTGTATGTTTAAAATCACTTGGTGATGCAAGCATAATATTCTTTATCAAACAACACAATCTGTCATTTTTAGCACTAGTAACAAGGAATCCGTTCTTCTCTTTACTGAATTATTTTTAACTCTGATAATTAACATTGTGGGTATAGGCCACCCATCAAGAAATTTGGCTAAGAACTTTGTCTGCAGAATTCTGGACTGTAGCCAAATACTTCTAGTACAGAGTTATCTTCTGAAGATGCATCACTTAGGTTTATACAGCAGTACTTGCTTACACATTTACATTCTTTGGTAATAACACCTTTGGTTTCAAAGCCGACTAATAAAGTAAAATATTAATGGAGATACATCCTGAGCAAACTACACCCTGGACTCCACTCCAGTACTCTCCTCCAGATGGCTAAAATGTCAGTAAGTTTGTTATCTAATCCTGCCTTCATTGCATTCTCCTCATGTTCTTCTGAAATTCAAAATGAAACTTCTCAGTTAGAGGAGCACAGCAATCTACTGACCAAATCATGTGGGCATCTGCTTATGATCTCAGCAAAAATCACTATTTTAAAGGCAAATTTTATTTAAATAAAATGCTAACATTCATGCCAAACTTTGACAAATACTCTTGGTTCAGTGCAAGCCTAACCTGAACAAATGTTGTGCATGTGAATTTTGTCTGAAACAAAGAAATAGCTGTTGTGAGATCAAATCCATTCACACGTGAAAGCAAATATAAAACACCCATTTCCACTGAATCAGGCATCCATAAACACTAGAGTTTATCCTTAACCCCTGCAGGCATTAGCAAGTGATGCACTTAAACCAAAAGGTGAAGACTGAGTATTTGGACATAGGACTGTGTCAAGAAATCGGGGGAGAAGTTCCAACCCAGCTTTTTCATGCTCTACAACCAGGTCAGCCCTGCCTCCAGCTGAAGGCAAATCCTCAATATTTACAACCAGGCAGGGAAAGGAAGATGCATCTGCAGCCAAAGGCCAGAAAGAAACTGGCACATTCACAGATATGTGGAACAGAGGAGAAATAAAAGCAGCAGATGAATGAAGGCAATGAATCCAGGGAGCTGGAAGTGGCCGAGGGAGTGAAAGTGGAGGCAGAAATCAGATTCCTGGAGCAAACAGTTAAACCTCTTGACAATAATTCAGGATGATGCAATGGGCATTGGCCTGTGGTATGACTTCTTCAATTATTCACATTTTGGACTTCTAAAGGTCTTTCTGCCATTATGGCCCATCAACTTTGTATCTTCCTTATTGGACCACCTAATTTGTAACATTCAAGCAACCTATTCCAGGACACCTTTTGGTTTATCTTGCTTCATACTGGGATGTAATTTATTTTGAAGACAGAGGAGTTTATCTAGGGTTGAGTGTAGCTTCAATTTATGATCAGCTGTGACAAGAGTGGGGACATGTGCTGGATTCATAATCCATTTATTGGCTAAATTTAGGTAATCTGGTTTTCAGAGCACTTGCCAGCAGGCACATCCCTGCTATTGACAGTCAGCAAGAGGGCACACACACGTGGAGGAGTTGGGTATAATTCAGCTATTATATATTTGGACTCATATTGTTGGCAGTGACTTCACTGAAGTCATGCAAAGACAGGAGTTACTGTGCTCCCCATATACACACCTAACACCCCACTGGACTGCAGAAAATGTATAGCCTGGGCTGTACTTTTTTAATTTAAATTTACCCTTGTTTAAAACATGATCTTCTATTCCCTCAGGCTGAAGATGAGCCGGGGAAAGACCCTAATTCAGTTATCTCTGAGCACTCTGAAATAGAGTGATGTGGATTTTGTAATCGAGACCAAAAATCAGGAGTTAGATGATCTGGATCTACTCTTTGCCTTGCCAAGGAATTCACACAGTAGTAGGCAAGCTCATCAGTTTTATTCCAGTGAAAGAGGACATGAATATTATTCTTCCTCATGGAAATGTTTAACAATGTAATTGTTACTGTCCATAAGAAGCTCATGTATGCCAGGAATATGGGCCAGGGAAATTCCTGCTGTTCAATGTGAGGACTCAGAGGAGCTGGAGACAAGAGAAACCACTCTGTCAAAATCACATCAAATGGAAAGAAAAGTAGAAGGAAAAAAAAAGGAATTAATAATATGGATAAGAAACTAGACTAACAGTAGTACCCCTGATAAATCAGGCACTATTTAAAAATGTGAGACTTTGAGCAAATACACTTTACTGCATGTTCCATGAAGGGAACTTTGTCATGAAAAGAAATCAACACGGAAGAAAATCATTAAGTGCACAGATTGGGGCTCTTAACTGCTCTCTGCAAGTCTGCAAATCCAGAAATAAAACACGCCATAAATCTTAATAAAAATATAAAGAATTCACAACATCAGAAATTAAAAAGCCTGTGTGTCCACACGTGCTGATCCTTCAGCAGCCCTGCACAGCAGTTGGCTAATAGCTGCACTCCCTGCCTTTCTTTGATAAGTATTTTAAAAACAAACATCTTAAAAAATACTCCTCCTAAAACCCTTCTGGAGGAGCCTGGCACAGTTTCAAGGTATCAGCGAGGCTCTGCTGGTGCTGGAGTTCCAGAAACATGACTGTGTGTGCACCTCCAGGGCCTCCTCCCCGCGCCTTCTCCTTCCCCGAAATGGCAGCACAGGAGAGGAGCGGGAGGCAGGAAATCGCGTGAGAATGGGCTCCCTCGTGCTGCTTCCAGCCCTTCCTGACTTCCAGGGTGTGAAATGGGCTGCAAACACTGTCTCTCACTTTATTTCCTTTTCCACCCCAGCCAAAACCAGGAAGTACCAGCGAGGAGATTCACAGGGAAAGCGCAGCGTAAAATGAAGCACAAAATGAGTGGCCAAGGCTAACTAAAGCAAAAATTCAGGGATCTGTGGGCACAGCCTAATATTAGCAACTCTAGAAAAACCACTAGAAGGCTCATGTAGTACCCAGGCTTTGTTCTTAATGTGCTGAACAGTTAACCCAAAGGCTCCTGACATCAATGCAGGTTTCTTCAGGCCATCCACAGGCTTTGGGCAAGACCTGCCAGGACAGTGTGGGCACCCTTCATGTCCTCATGCCACAAACAGCACATTCCTAGGGGACAGATCCTGCTCACTCTGACTGCTCTGCCAGGTATTTGTGAGGCTTTAAAACCAGAGCTGCTCAAATGAAACCTGAGGTAGAAGTACTGGCAACAACAGTGCTTCAAAGAGATCGTGTTTGTTTGTATTTGACAGAAGGCAGATTTGACAAACAGGCCTTGGCACATCACAGTGGAAATGGCTCCTATATTTTTCAGTAATAAGTAATATATTCTAAATAAAATGCGACCCTGTGCCTTCAGAGAAGTAATATGAAGGATGGTAAGTAATTTAACACCGTTTGGGATTTTCTGTACTTAAGACACTTCTGTGTTCTTCTGTTTATTATTAGCCAAGCTCAGGATCACATGGCAGCTTCATACAAACATTCTGTGTACATCCCTGCAAAATGCAAGAGCAATGAAATTTGGTCTCCTCACAGATAAAGCTCCCTCCTCACTGCTGAAATACAAACTGGTGACAATGTCACAGACCGTGTTGCTCTAAATGCAGAATTGAAACTGATTTCTTAGTAAGGCCAGTTAAGAAAAGGGAAACAAGCCTTCTTTCCTCTCTCTGCCTCTCAAGACTGTAAAATATGCCTGGGCAGGAAGTACAGTAAAGCTCATGACGAGCAGAGGCAGCTACTCTTTCAAAATGAACAGGGCTCCTCTGAAGTGACATTTTCATTCAGCCAGTGAGCTTGAGGATACAGGGCAGGATACCAGAAGGGCTCTCCAGCAGATGAGGTTACTGGCCAGGCCTCCCAGCTTCACACCTCCAAAGATCACAACTGCAAGGAAATGGGAAACCAGGATGGTACCTGTGGCTTTTTGTAAAGTTGTCTTTTCTCAGCCAACACAACCAGAGACTCAGTGGAGCTACAATGAGTGTGCAATAATGTCACTTCTTAAGGGAAGACACTGCAAGTTGTAGAGATGCAGAAGGAAGCACAGTACATTTAATGCTACTGCTCCAGAATAGGTGAAAAATACCTTTTTAGGACTCTAAATCCCTACACTGGAATTAGGGAGATAAAACACTGATAATTACATTTGTTCCCACTTTCATGGGAATAAACTTGCAGCAAAAAGTGGCTTTTCCCTCACTCTCTGTCCAACCAAGAGAGCTCCTGACCCATCAGCAAATTCCTGTCTTTCCTCAGCACAAACTCTGCAGAAGTTTAAGCTGCCATCTCTCCAGAATCTTTCTTCTCCAGATTCTCCACCCCTGAATCCTGGAAAACCCTTCCTTCTCCTGGATTAGAGCTAAGCTGTCTACATGTAGAACTAGCTTTTATCCATGGAAAGCAGAACTACTAAAAGACAGGCAAAACTGATTTTTAAATGTTTTGCAGAATCTCTTTGCAAAGCTTCCTATATAAAACTGTGTCACAACACTGACAAAACCTCCTTTTAAAAAAATTCAGAATGTTAAATAAGTTCATACCAAGACGAATTTTACACTAAGCGATTCAGCCTTTAAAAAAATGACAATTGAAAAGCATTAGATTTTTTTACAAAAAACTCTAAAAAGATAATTTCTGTGAACAAGAAACATTGTTCAACATTTGAAGGCAAATCACTGAGCAAAGAATCCATTAATATTTAAGATTTTATTCTACTTTCAAGTGCAAGAAAGGATTTTTTTTCTGCAAGAAAGCAAGCCAGATTGATCTTGAAAGAGAAAAGCCACTTTTCCATCTCCCTTTTCCAGTGTAACTTTCTTGTTTTAAATGGGGACTTCAAAGTGGGAAAAGTATTCAGAATCCAAAACTCCTCTCTGAAAGAATGGACAACCCCAATAAAGTTTGCTCAATGTTCTCTTTTAACTTCTGTTAGCACTAACAACAGTAACTTGCTAAAATAGCCGTCCTTTAATAAATCTCAGATACATTTTGTATTTTGCCTTTGCCACATTTTGGTTAGTGTGTGCTCAACAGGTTTATTTAAAGGTATCAATCAGGTCAGATTTTATAGGAATCAAGTTTTGTTAGGTCCCTTGAAAATTTAATGTGATAAAAGCCAGTTCAGCACTTCAAAGTGACATTAACTTCCAAGATAACATTTTGCCATTAAAAAACTCCTACTATGCATATTCTCTTACTAAAAACAACACCACTGCAGGGTCAAAAATGCCAGAAAGGACAAGAACTATCAAAATTAACAATTAGAATGCTCCTTCTGCAAGACTATAGTGTCATATATGATACTATCAGATTGAATAAATATTAGAATTACTAAAATATTTTGAGAAGACGACAGCAATTTTATTTTCTTTAGGGAAAAAAAACCACCTAATTTGTCAGCAGTGTTCAAGGTTTATTTTTGGCTCAACAGCCCATGATGTAGAATTAAGTGTTCCACTAGATGGAGCAGGATGGTAAAGCCATCATGAGGGCCACCTCCCCTGCTGATCCATGGAAAAGTCAATGTCCAGGGATGATAAGAATTTCAGTTTTCTTCAGGGCAGAAAAAGGGCAACACAAAACCCTCTTAGTGCTCAACGATTTCCCTCTTCCCAGCACAGAGGCTTATTAGCAAACACTAACCAGAAACAAACTCGGCTTTTCCTCACTTCTATCAACTTTACACTTGAAACACAGAATTTACTGGATGCTTGTCTGAAAATGAAAATCTTTGTACTTTTTTATTTTGTAGCAACTGAACTTGCAAAAAGCTCCATGCCAAATGATCAAACATTAGTCATCTAATGCAAAAGACATCGTTACACATCAAACAAATTCACTCTGGAAACAATGGCAGAACTTCAAAGAGGCTCCGACAGACCTGGAGCTGTGCAAGGCACAGTAAAATTATCTCTCTTGTCTCTTTTCAAACAGAGCTAATTGTTGATTTACCTTTCAGTCTACCTAAACAAACAAACAAAAGAAGAACTTTGCAGATTTTATTTCATCAGATGTTCCTTAAGAGATGCAGTTTTAGACAAACTGCAGTTGCCATCATCGTGTGAAATGAGAAACCCTCATTTTCTTGACCACTAAACCTTATTTCAGCTTCTCTAAAAGAAGTAGAGAGAAGATAAACTAACAAAGAACAGTATTAACCATTAATATTTCAAATTTAAGTCCTGCAATCCTTGAGTATGCACAACAAAAGTACCAAGAATGGTCACAATTAACTCGAGCACCCTGCCATAAAAAATCCTTGAGCCACAGTATATTGCTGGATGTGATAAATAACTGCAAACATGCAGCAGACTCTCAAGACAATACTAATTATCCCAGCAGTATAAATACCAGAAAAGAATGATTCTCAGATATGTGCATGAAGGCACACAAGCAGAACTCTGGTGACTGATCACAGGCTGCTTCCCATGATTGTCACTCCCTTCTCTTTGTTTCCAGTCAAATAAACTGCACTAGAAACCGAAGTGACAAACAGATTTATTTCCCACCAACACTCTCTTCAGCTTACTGCAACGTGCTGAAGCACCTGAAGCTGACATCTGGAAAAGATGGGCCAAGTGGAAGAGGTAGGAAATTTGGCCTTGGAGACAATAAAACTGTCTCCTCATTAAGAGGCCTTATTAACGCCCTTTGAAAGACCTTTTGAAAGCATCTGTGAAGTTTTTAATGAAGATATTGTCTAACTGAACACCAGTCTGTCCCATCTCTCTGAACAGCTGATTACCAAGAATTCATTTTGCACCGCATATTCCTTTTCTAAGGATAAGGAAAAGCATCAGGACACCAAAGCACTGTCACTCCCCAGCCACAATACTCACTACTGTGCACAGTCAATCAGCTGGTACTCGTTGGATCTCTCGTAGCAGGCTTTCACACCTTCATCCTGCCAAAGTGTTTTTGTGTGTTCATAAAACTCCTGAAATGGGAAAACAGAGTGATAGAAACGGGTTAGAGATGAAGAGAATCAGCAAATAGTAATGTATCATTTTGTTTCTCAATGAGCAGGAAATTGAACATATTTAACAAAAATCTTTAGCCATGCTTTAGAACCTCACTACAAGTTCAGCTGGCTTTCTAAGTTTGACTTCAACACTCTGTAACAGTTAACTGCTTCTCAATCACTGACTGAATCCACTACTCTAAGAAGAGTTAATGCCTCATTAATGACATTTTCGTTGGCATTTTTAATAATCAATGCTATTTGGTAACATTTGTTCTTTAACTCGTGGTGTCACTGTATTTCACATTTATGTGGCTGTCATGATTTTTTTTCTTCAATGAAACACTAGCTCTCTATAATTCCTACATGAATGATAACGATAATTAAGTTTTACATGACTTTGCAAGTTAGTGAGGATCTTCAGGGACTATACAGACATCTGTATCTTACTTAACTCTGCACCACTTTCGTAAATTTACTCTTACAGTGTAAAGAGACACTGAACTACAGAAGAAAGACAGTGATACAAGGCTAGATCATGTTTTGTCTCAGCCTTAAAAACTGAAAGCCAAGATATGAAAGCAGACAGCCAAAAATGCAATACTTCAGTTCTGTTGAACCTGTAACACAAGCTAACAACACAACCAAAAGCCCTTTCACTCTGCATATGAAAGATGCACTTTGGCTCCAACAGTGCGTGTGCAACACGGGATTGAACTCCCGGCCATCAGTGTAAGAACTCTGAATAGATTTAGAAAGAGCAGCAGCAGCAGCCTGGTGACTGAAACACACACAGACACCACTGTGGGCATTCCTCTTATCAACAACCATGGGTGTTCCTTGGCTATCTCTCAGAGCTTTGAAGTGTTCTGTGTAAAATACCTTCATTCTGATTTTAAGTGGCAAATAATTTATTTTTTTTTTAATCCAGACCAGTGCAAAACCTTTAAAATAGTTGTTGCATATATTCTGTGTCTCCTCACCTTTTTTCTTTACAGTAGAATTATTTTAAAGAAGAAAAATGTGTTATTTTGCTGCTTCAAGGTTCCTCCATCTCTTGGGATATCAGTCTCTCACATTCCTTTACTATCAATGTAGCACAAAGAAAGGTGACACATTCCAAAGTTTCACTTTGAAAAGAGTTTGAAAAAAAGAATTCACATTCCTACCAGAATCTCAACTAACACCTGAATTGTAGCAGAATAGTAAATCCTTTAAATTGCATCTTAAAGATGCATAAAGGCATCTTACAGTAAATTTAGTGATGCTGATTTTCCGAGCACCCTCTTCTTGGCAGGTATAAGATGCATATGTGCTTGTGTGATCACACAATTATGAACAGCAGTGATGGAAGCAGTGCATCAGAAACAAATCTGATTGTCCTTTTATTGCTATTAAGTATTCCCTAGCTGCATATACACAAAGATGAGAGTAAACACAAAATACACATCTGAATTTTGTTCTGATTTCTTTTAAAGAGATTATGTTGTTTATATATGGTATTAGATGTCAGTTTGTTCCCTGCTTTTATGAACTGTTCATGAACAAAAATACCAGTTAAATATCATTCAGAAGTAGGTAAGAAGACTTGACTTGATTTTTAGTATTTGTAGATTACGTGACCATTTGCTTTTGCTATTAAAGGAAATAGAAGATGAACTAAAATCTTAATTCCAGTCCTCAGTTTTCTGTCTCTCACTGCTGGAACTGTGCTCATTGGATACTTTAATTTTGCAGATTTCCAATTTCTTGGCAGCTGGGGGACTGTCAGTCACCTTCAGCTGTATCAGAGAACAGTAAGGAAAACATATTCCTGAAGCAAAAGGGAGAAGGAAGAGAAAGTAAAGGAGAGAGGGGGAATTATCTGCAATCTCACTGTATCTGAACCAAACCCATTTTTGGGGAATGTTTCTATATTTGTTTTTAGAAGTAACAGTTGTTCAGTACAGAACATCATATGGCTCACTCAACTTACGACTACAAAGCTGGGAAATTGAAAAATGGAATCAGCAATTGTACAAGATTTTTTTCTTTTCTGAAACAGCAGCTGATTCAATGGACAAATAACAAGGCAAAGGTAAGTTTACAGAAAAAGCAGTAAGACATTCTTCATCACCAAAAAAATGTAGATATAAAGTGAAAAAAGTCAGTGCTTTAATAAGAAAAGTCACAACAGTAAAACTCTGCCACAAAAATTCTTCCTCATTACTGTTTCTCACTACAACTACAACACTTTGGTGGAAAGCAATTATTTCAAAGACCTTTTAAACCCCATAATGCCTTACATTTGGAGTAGTTTCTGCAATCAGATCTTAAAATGGGATGAAAAATAAAACCAGTTCCTGGCCCTAGCATGAACACATCGATAATTGAAAGCCCAGGGTTTAGTTTACCAGAACAGTTACATATTGTTCAGAAGAGCCCTCCCCATGTTCTAAGGGCAGTTTTCACTTCTAAGAAAATACATGAATTACAAGAATGGGGTAAAGATCAGTGTTTGTGCCTTGTTAGGCCAAATTGCCAATAACATATTTAAAACTCCCTTTATGCCTGTCCTGCTAATCTGAACTATAACCAGCAATACTTAAGCAATCTTCTCAGTAAGGTTATTAATTGTCCATGTGGGATGGAAAAAGAATTTAATTCCACATTCTTTGAACTTCTTATTAGGGTTTCAAAATCAGGATCTACAACAAAGAGCAATGTATCATTAAACTAAGGCACAGCAGGGTTTCTTTGGGATGGGTTTTTGCTGTTACTTTTGGTCTTTTTTTCTTGTTTGTTTGTATTAATTGTGTTTTAAAAAGTGAACTACATGACATGATGGTCAAATATGAACGCCTTTCATTAATACACAACCTTCTGTCTTTAGGCCACATCAAATACATCTTCACACATGCTGGGACTAATGCTGAGCCACCTCACACAACTGTGAACCAGGAAGGTGCTCACCCAAGCAAAGTCAGAACCAGGCAGAACTCATCTCCTGCTTTATTAGAAGCCTCCTTACTGTGGTGACCAATTTTGGAATAAAGACATAGTAGCTGGTTGCAAAAGCTCCAGATTCTCCCTCCTCCCCAGTACACCTACACTAACCACAGCTCTGAAATAATATTTAAGAAAAAGAATAACACAAGAAATCCTCAGCATCCCATTTGAGTCATGGAACGTAGCCTGGGGCTACTCTCAGGGAAGGCAAGTGAAACCACAAGATTTGTTATGTATTTAGGTAAAACAGGGGCTTCAGAGGCCACCAGAAAAATCAAGTTAGCAAAAGGGTTGGGTTTTTGGTTTCGGGTTTGTTTTTTTTTTAGTTAAATAGGTGCAATTTGTATGAGAGCTCTAAAATAATGAGTTAGGAAACAAATTAACCAAAAATAGCAGGAAAATTTCCTGAAAAGAAATAGCCAGAAAACTAGTCCTTACATGTCTGGTTCTTGTTTCCACAACACTGATTCATTTGCTGGCACATTCTAATATAACAGACTCTACAGCAGCATCAACACAGGTTTTTCTTGCACTAGAAAATGGAACTCCTAATAAAACAGCTAAAATAAACAAATAATACTAAATAACAATTTGGTTTAAGATGACATTCCACAACAAATGGGATTGAATGTTAGGTTCCAAATGATTCACAGTATTTGCGGTGTACGATCACATTATCCATTCTTGCCCTATGCATACTTAAAATTGAAAAAAAAATATTCAAAGGATGTAATTTTCCATGAAAAAAAATAAAATGCTGCAGTGTCACAACACACACCCAAGATCCTGTTTAAAGTACAGCTGAAGCTGTGTAAAGCAACAAAAGTCAACAGAAGTGGTGACAGGATGGCATCACCAGGGAAGGTGAGGAGTGAATTCCTCCTGAGCTTTATGTCTGGACTGGAGCATTTATTCACCATCAGATCAGACTTTACACATCCCAAAACGTTCACACAACCCTAAAGAGGGAGAAATCCTTGAGGAGAACACTAAAGGAAAGGAATGTGGATGTAATACAGATCTGAAGAGAACAAACAGGGCCTGACTGAATCTGCTCCGCTGGGCAGGGGCATAGTTTGAATTCCGGGCACAATCCCCAAGAACAGGCTCCACTTCTGGGAAACCATAAAAAAACCCTGAGAAAATCCTCTGTCTGGGTAAACCTTCTCTGGTCTTGCTTAGATAACTGAAGGATCAAGGCCCACGACTTGCTGCTGATGAGGAAACCTCATGTCTCATGACATCATTACACCACAATGGTTAAAAAGCCACATTTATGTGAAATGTATTTCATTATTAATGTTTTATTTATGAGGTGACAGTTTCTCCACCTGCTGAAAGCTTCCCCCAACACAGTGAGTCAATAGGCAACATTTGTAAATCACCTGTATTCACTTACAGGAATCTCTGCAGACCTCTAGAGGAAAAAAACCCAAACCCATCAGTAGAAATGTGGAAGGGATGCTTGGAAAATGGTTCTTGGTTCCAGAAAGTTCTTGCTGACACAATTCTGGATTAGAAAAGGGGCAATGCAGAGTCTAATCGAGTTTAAAACCTACTTATATTGGACAATTTCAGCAAGCTGAATAAATGGCAGCAGGTAAACAGTGGTTTTGCTCAAAGTTAAACTACAGAAAGTGTTAAAGAACTTGGGGGTTGAGCACTTTGGTTGTTAAAAAAAAAAATCCTCAAGAGACAAACTCCAGGCCTGGGAAAATATATAAAGGAACCAAATGCTTTCGAGAAGCATTCTAAAAGGATAAAATACTAGTAGAAAATGAAAGAGTGTAACTGGACATACTGTCTACAAGGCTGTGTTCCCCTCCAGATATATAAATACTCAAGAGATTTTAAAAATTGTTTATGAAGCAATATTTTATAGGCATTAGGATGTTGGCAGGGAAAAACATTGGCACAGTCCATGCCACTGTGACACCAAATTCACAGGAAACTTAGCATGGACATGCAACATTACCTTTTCTTTGTAAAATATAATATAGGGTGGATCCTTCAACAGAACAGTTTATTTACTAATTCCAGCAAAAGTCAATGCCATTGAAAAAAAAACCTTACCTCCCAAAAGGTGTGTACAACCATTACACAATGTTGTGGTTAAAACTGGGATTCAATTCCTGGGCAAAGTTCACTGTCCCATGGAGCTGCACATTTCATAATAAGAGTTTTAAATAGGTCACCGACTTACAAATCTAATGATTAAAGGTCAAACCAAACCAGCTTCTAACTGTAAAACTGTCTCCTGGAGGACTTTGCTTCCCAATGTGTTCAGCTTTTAAAAGCAGCACTGACCATTGGTTTCAAACCCCTTTCCAGACCTACTCTGCTGGGGGAGCACAGCTTCCCTTTCCTGGGAGCCAGGCAGTTCTGCCGCATTCCACACGTCAGGCACTGCAACAAGGCAAGGTCATGGGATGGCAGGGCAGCACATTGCATTCCAAGACAAACTGCACCAGCTGATTTTCTCCTTCCAGGATAGGTAAGTACCCACCAAATGGATTTATTTCTCATTGCTGGTGTAGGAAATCAAGCCATCCCTACTGACTGCATGGCTGCTCGAGAAGGGAACTCATCTTTTCATTCTCCCCAAGTTTGGGCAGGGATACTGAATGTGTTAAATTTGTCAAATCAGACAGTTTAATAAGCCACTCACTTGAACAGGGAAACATCTGCATTCCTAATGGTGTGAACAAGTGTTAATTATTGCTTGCTATTTTAGGGCAAATACGCTGATGATATCACAAAGGAAACACATACCTACAAATAGTTGAAGATATTCTCCAGTTACTGGCATGTGTCCAGAGCTGAATACAAAACTCTTTGGGAGAGGCCCAGTGCACTCAGCACTTCCCATAACTGAGTCAGAAATATTTTCAGCAAGGATTTAGTCACATATATCAATAGTTTTTCATGCTTGGAAAAGAAGAATATTCTCAAATATTCTGTGTTTCTCCTTGGTAACTTCTAGTAGTACAAATTAAACTGGATGTGGCTGCAAGGATCGGCCAATGGGAAGAGAATTCTATTTCAGAAACTTCTGTCAAGTTTGAACTCACATTATTCCCCTTTGTTACGAGTTTCAAAACAACAAAGCATTTGAGAAATGTGCCAACACATAAATCCATACCCATAAGAGACAACGTGCCTTTGGTTAGAAGTCCTCACTAATGTAGTATCAAATTATTACTCTTTAATTTCTACTTTCATAAGAAGTTTAATTGCCACAGAAACTTTATCTGTTTCTAAACCAGAACACAGCTCCTCATGTTAATTAGGGAGGAAAACTCACTTTGGGTGAGAGCAGCAAGCCTGCTCCCCATATCAACAACATTCCTCTGCAATTTAAACCAAATAATCAGTGTTCTTCTGATTTTTCGAAGAGCATCATACATAAAAAGAGGCAATTCATTGATGGATCAAACTTCCTGATAGCATAAAAGGCACAAAGAAGTCTTCAACCCCATTCCAGCTCTCTCAGGGTAGTTTAGAGTGGTGACAGAGGCAGTTCAACCATCAGCTATTTTTGGAGACTTCAGGCTAAGAAAGAAGGTTTAATAAAACTGAGAAATTTCCTTTGAGTCTTAAATCAGAGTTTGGAAAATGTCTTTCATCATTTAGCTGCTTTTTGTTTCATGAATATACAGTAAGCTTGAACAGTCAAATCAAATGACCTTATTAACTTACCTGGTGCCAAGAACAAACACCTGGGACCACACTAAACTCTGCTGCTTCCTTTCAAGTTGGAAACAAAAAGCCTCTTTTTGCCAGAAACTTCCACCAACAGAAAAGGGTGTAAGATAAAATAGTTCTCCTCATTCTAAATTCACACGAATCCCAAGGACAGCTCACTAACCCTCTTCCAATCTTTCTGAAGAAGCAGCATCTCTACTCATGGAAGTGTTCACAGGCTCACAATAAAGTCTACGTGAAAAAATAAAGCTCAAATATACTTAAAATAAATTAACTGAAAGTTCTGCTTAATTGCTAGCATTTCTTTATACGAGTAAAAAGACACCCTATTTCCTGGGAGCTTAAAAAAAAAATCTTAAAATTTACTGGAACACTGAAGAAATGTCATATATTCTCCAAAGACCAGCTGAAAGCCCTAATCAGTCAGCTGAGCACAACAGGGCTGTGCTGGATCCACTGTAATACCAGGGAGGCTCACAGGTATAATTTTATTTCATCTATGCATACAACAATATTTTGTGATAGTCTCTTTTACTGTGATTAAAACCAGAAAATGCTTAAGAATTTCCATATTAAATTATGCCTATTTCCTGTTTAATTCAGCTGACAGCTCTTCTATTTCAGCATTTCAATTAATCTGTCCTTGTTCTTTAAGACTGCTCTGAGGAAAACAAAGATGATGTATCAAGAGAAATTAAGTCACGTGAACTTCTGAACCTGTAAATATGGTCTGCTATGGTGGGAATTTACTGGATAAAAATAAAAGTTCAGAACAAGGCATTAGTATTTACTTGAAATACTATTCAAATAAAGCAGTAATAAAGTAAAATACAGGTGAGGAGTTTTTGTGCAACAAATGCCACTGGACTACAGAAAAGACCTGTATATAATGCCCATAGTCTCAAGTCCTGGGCTGCAGATTTTCAAATTTAAAGAAATTCTTTGTGGGATTTCAACAGAATTATGTGAACACCTCAGTGAAAGCAATGCAGAATTCAAAGGGCTGAAATTAAAAAAAAAAAAACAAAACCAGCAAACACTTCCAATAAATACATTAGCACTAACAAAATTTGCCAGATATTGCTATTCACACAGAAGAGTAAAACATCCCTATCAGGCATTTATCCATGTAGACAAAAATCAGAGATTTCAGGAGATTTATTTGCAAATTATTAATAGCTATACATGTTTCAATTATGAGAAACAGAAATGAAATGAAGTGGCTGACTGCCTCACAGACCCTATACTAAAAGAAGGCTTCAAATGAACTCTTTAATTAATCTTTATTCAAGAATTTATTCTGCTATTAAAGGATAGGAAAACCAGCTTTACATATTACATTTACAATTCCTTGTAAACTCTGATCAGGTAAACTCAATTGGATTATGTGGAAGCCCATTTAGAGGGAGCTGCTCTGTGTAGATAATAGAGATTTAAAAAAGAGTAAGTAAGGATTATTTCAGAGGATCTAGCACCACATCACTGATACTGTCTGTAAGACTTCCCACTCCTTTCTCTGAACAATATTAACATTCTTGAGGCAAAAATACTTTACATATCCACATTTTCTAGTAGTTTTGCACCTCAAGATGCATCTCAAAGATATGTATTTATCACTTTTTTACACATACTAAAATAGAAGATACTAAAAAAAGGTAAATAGGAAGTTGAGGTGTCTTGCTCAAAATCATAAAAAATCTGCACAAGAAAAAGCTGAAGCCCCTAATTTTCTCTCTGTGGTAAGTATCCAAACTGCACATAATATTGTGCAGACACCCAAGAAACCAGGCTCTGTCTCCCACCTTTTTCAGCTTCCCACGAGTATCCTCATCAAAGAAAATGTTTTGCCTACTTTCACACCCCAAAATCCGTGACATTTGAGATATCCCCATGGGAAATGTCCCCCACTGCAGTGAATATGTTTGTCATTACTTTATAAAGCTAGTGATGCTGTCAAACCAGAAGAGCTCTCTTCTTCTCCCATGATGTATTTAGACAGGAATAATAACATATCTATCATTATACCCATCAGGATGGTTATCTACAGGGACAGATAATTTTGTTCTGTTGCCTACATAATTAAGGAACATTTCTAGCAGCAAAGAGATCCCAGCTCACATCTTTTCTTGCTGAGACTCTATTTTGACACTTTATTTTGGTGTCAAAACCATTTTAAGGACTCCAAGGCCCTGTTCTGACCCTGCTGCAGGTTAAGGGACCACAGTGAGCACCACCTCCTTTGTACCACACTGCCCACGGGCCAGGTTGTAAATCAGACCTCAAAACTGATCCCTGTTAAAAATAATCTCCCCAAAATAGAAGAGAGAAGGAGTAAGGGTTACCAGGGTTATTTTTAACCTGGGTTGGTTCAATGGTCTGATTTACACTGGGGAGCTAGAGGAGGTTTTTTTGGCCCAGTGCGGGTGGCACATCCCGGTGTGGAGCGCAGGGAAGGGTTGGCTGTGGGCACAGGGGATGCTGAGCTGCCTTTGAGGCTGAAGCCAGAGTGTGGTAAAGCTCAAGGACACCACTCAGAAACCATAATAAAACCATTCAGCAGCAGCGGTAGTGGGAGATTCAAAATAACTACAATGGAGCAGTGTAATAAAACTTAAACTGAAACCAAGAGACCTGCAGACAACACCAGCATCTCTTCTGAACATCCACAACCTAGAGAGCCACAGGCTGCAGTCATTCCTCTGATATTTGGCCTTTCAAGAGCTAATACTCTGATTCTGCTACTTTCTGAACACCATTTTTCTGAATTTCGTATGGTGTCTTCAAGAGACATCTTCCTCAGCTGAGTCCAGACCAATTAAAAATAGGCAGTTGTAAATCCTGCTCAGCTATTTTGAATATTTCATTAAAACCAGAGAATTATAAATGGACTGTGACCCAAAGTAAATAGATTTTATTTGGTAGCTTGGTTCAATTTGGTTGATCATGGAGTGTGAAATGTTGATAAAATGGGAACATTTCCTTCCCTCTTCTAAAAGTGAGAGCAGAAAGAAAGGGATGAGAAGGCCACTATTACTGGGGATGGAGAAAATATCCTAACCACTGTCTGGTATGCAAAACAGGAATAAAAATATCACTTTTATAACCCAGCTAACCTAACATCACCTGACACTTGAGACAGATACACTGCTAGTTTGAATTATTGAAACTACTTATGAGGTTGATTTTTGACGCTGAAAACACACACATACAATTGTGTTAAGTTAAATGCATCAAAGGATAATAATGATGGAAATACCATTTGGAAGCCTCAACTACAGATCTGATCTACTAAAAACTGCAATATTTTAAAACACCAGCATGATTATGTGGACAGAATTCCCTTCAGTCAGTACTACATTTTGCCTTTCTCCATATGAAACTACTTGTATTCAAAAATTTAATTTCTTAATACCAACTGTGCTGAATTAATAATCTCCAACATAGTAAATGTTCAGCTTTAAAGGGGATGTTTAACCTAGCATTACACTGTACCAACATTATTTTTAACTCAAGCTGTTGTTTTTTAGGTTTTTTTAATTCAAAACAATATGGTCTACACAAATGACACACGTTTCCTGTAAGTCAAAAACTGCAAAGCAAACAGATGGAGACCCAGACTAAGAAAAGAATTAGAATATCAGAATACAAAAGTTGCTCTTTGAATCCTAATTTACATGTAGAGCCAGATCTCAATATTAGCATCACACTGTAAAGCTCCTACACTCTTCCTGACTTCTGCCTTTCACATTACACTGAACCTTGCTGTTAGGAGACCTGCATTCTAGCTCCACCTGTACCACACGGAATTATAAACACAGATTTTGGCCTCTACTTTAAAATTCATTTCAGCTGCTCCTTCATGAAGATGATGATCTTGTGTAGCTGGAGAAGAAATCCTAATCCTTGTGCTGACCTCCATGTCAGTGCATTCTCTTTAGAAGAGCTACCTAAATTAATGTTTAGGAGAAGGAGAATGGGCATTTAAAGGAAGCAGAACAGCCCTGTGTTTAAGAGTATAGTCTTAAGTACTTGCAGCCCTCAAAGAATATCCCCTTGGGACATGAGTGTTCCTCCTCCCTACCCTGATGTTCTTCTAGGGCACAGAAGAGTATCAAGTACTACACTGAGAAAAGTATGTCCTCAAGACAACTGAAATGTGATTTCCCATGAAGGAAATGCAAGAGGCAGAAAGCAAGTTCTGCAGCACAAATCAGACAGCACTACACAGGGCTGACATTGCTAAAAATTCCCCTCCCTCCTTCCCAATCAATGCTCTGTATGGGAAAAGGTTTAGCTGCCAGTTTAGGAAATTCTTCTCCCAGTGTACTGGAGAAGGAAGCAGATGATCGAGATTTCCTTGGATTTAAAGCATAACTAGCATAAGGCTGTCCTTTCTGCTTCCGTAAAATTATTTTTTTTCTTCAAAGTACTTTTAATTAATCTGTAACAAAATCAAAATTATTTTTACAGCAGTACTCAAGGATTGTGATTTCTGTCACTATGCACTGAGAGCTGGCATCTAGGGATACTCTAGGTCTTCACTTGATTTAAATCATGCAGTTAAAATGCAGGTTCATTTAAACACATGAAATGTGTTAAATGCACATTCAGACAAACTCAAAAACCAGAGACATATTAACTTATATAACCACCGAGGGCAGAGAGAGCCAACAATAGTCCTTCAACATCTGTGGCAAATGCAAATCCAGTTTAAAACCTCAACCCTACAAACATTTACATATGAAATAGTTAATCATGCCAATGAAGTAAGCCACCAGTCAAAGTTATGCACACGCCTAAACCTCTGTAGACTCAGGGCTTAAATATTTAAGACAATACCTTTGCTCAGAGAAGAAAAACTAGTTTTATTGGAGCACTGTTATTCCTGAAGTTGTCTGTCATTCAACACCTCAAAGGCTCTTCAGTGAACTTGGAATTATTTATAGACCCTGTAAGTCACACAATTATACCCTCCTTTCAGAGAAAAAAAAGGGAAAAACTAAAAGAAATTACTGCACTCCAACTGAATGGAAGAAAAAAAGGACCTCTGAGATAGAAGATACAAGGAAATTCCAGTATTTCAGTACGAGGTAGGTCACAGGAATTTGTTGCAGCATTGTTACAGATCACAACCTGAACTAGCACAAACAATGGCAGTAGGAGAGCTGTGGGCACACAGCCAGTGCAGAAGCACAGAGGGTGGAGCAAGGAACCACTGTCTTCTCTCTCAAATATTCTCCTAAAACTATCTTCAAAGCATGAATTTTTCTGTGTCCCCAGCAGGAGAGATCATCCATGAAGGGATTGAGTATTTCTGCGAGTAACACTGACAAATGTCTAAATTAAAGAGGTGTTAGGTTAAAAAAATCTCAAAATCTCAAATTTAAGATGCCTTAAGACAACATAACGACGAGTACATTTTATGTTCTGGAGAGAATCAAACATCCCCCCTCCACCAACCTGTCTGTGCCTGTTCAACATTGGAAATGATTTAAGGATTACAGTGCAGTATTTTCAATTAACTGCTAATGTCACCTGACTTCTGCCTTGTACACAAAGCACGTGAGTTTGTTTGTTTGGTTATTTTTCTTTTGATAAAGACTGACCAAAGCAGAGAAATTCCTAGAAGCAGCAACATTTGGAAAAGGTAACTCTTGGTCTGTTGGTCTCACAGACCAGCTTGTTCAATAATGTTTACATATCAAGAATTACAAACTTGAATTAAGAATCGCTGTGGTGTAAACTATCCCATTTTTTACTACTATTCACACCTGCACTTTCATTTCAAGCATTTGGGACTGCTGGACACAAAATTCTGGTGTAAATGGATCATGATTTTTGATACATCATTGTAATTCCTCTCCTCAGCCCCCTGGAACAGTGAACAGAGATAAATACAAGTTTTGAAACACTCTTGCATTACTGCAAGTAAAAGGTACTTCATGGCAATTAACAAAAATATCTTCTCAGTGTTTGCAAACTGTATTTTCATGGGCTTCTGCTACAAGTCTGGTTGAGATACAGGAGAAGTTAATCACCGTGAGTGGGCACAAAGTTGTATCATCAACTAAATAATCATCCTTTATGCATTTACTCTGGGATTGCTGGCACCTCAAATGATTAACCAGGACTGGAGGGCTGGGGTAAGGATGTGTGTGTGGAGCCTCTGCAGAGAGAGCCTGGCTGACAGAGACTGAATCAGCAAGAAAACTCCACCATTCTTCCAGAAGAGAGAAATCAGCATCATTAAACACCAGCTAGTCACCAAGAGAGTGCTGCGTGTATCTCCACTCCTTCTGGGCAGGGCAATTCCCAACAATATCCAAACTCTACGCCCAGCACTGTCCATCTTGACTCTGTGGCTGATTATTTCACCACAGCACAAAAAGCAGACAATGGTCTCCATGTTCCTGAAGGATCAGCTGGAATATTCTGGCTGTGTTGCTGTAAATTTGATTAGCACTCACCAAAGGCACCTACTGCAGTAATTCCCAGAGAGCAGCACACTGTTCTGGGGAAATATTTACTACAGGGCAGTGAAATACAATCATTTGCAAAAAGGCATGGCTGCAGCCACTGTGAATTACTCACCGGAGGGAAATCGAAGTCTATCTGGTTTGCTAAATTTAAGATGTAGTCGATTCGAAACTGGTTCTCTGGATTGGCTAGTTCCACTGGAGGTGCCAAATTGCCCATTGCTGTCACTATTGTCTGCAAAGAAACACAAGTAAAATATTGCAGAGTCTCTAAATAGCCACCTGGAATAGTTAAAAAAACAATAGCTCCTAAGTTTACCTCTATAGCTTCTTTAATATTGTTTTTAATATCCTGAATTTTCATTTTCTTCTCCCTGTAATAAAAAAGATACATCATTAAATTTATAAGTTGCAAAAGCAGAATGTCTTTGTAAAACAGAACATGAACCTGAAAAATATTCTATCAAAGCTGTATTGTCTGAAGTGCTTTCAGTCACTGAAGACTTTTGTAGATAAGACTCATTTAAATGTCTCAAAACTTTTCTACGTAAGCAGTAACATCTATTTCCATCTATTTTAAGCAGTAACATCTATTTGCATCCAAAAATCAGTGTCTAATTATGCTTTAATAAAAACTTACTACAGCCTGGGACTAAGACATTCTGCAGAATCAAACAGATTTTGATTCATTTGAATGCAAAATACTAGACATACGTGCAAGTTCTTTAGGAAAGTATACACTGGAAACAAACAGAAAGGAAAAAAGGATGAGTTACTAAAAGTAGAAAAAAATGAAAGGAGACCAAAGAATCTCAAAGCACAAAAAAATTAAAGCACAAAAATGATGCCTTAGCAGAACAAGCCAGAGCAGAGCACTCAGCTTGATACAAGACGTTCAAACAGCCTGGATGTGAAACAACAGTAAAGGGTTAATCTAAGTATATAAAATTACCCTTGACTACAAGCAGAGGAGTAGGCTACAAAACCACTTGGAATGAGCACTATCATTTGGGATTAACTGCAGTCATATTAATGAGCCCAACAGGCTGGAGTAGGACATGCAAACCATTGCCTCTGCTCCTCTGTACTGCATTTTGTGTCAAATCTCACAACAATTCATTTCAGTGCTAAACAGTGCAACCAAATGAAGTGCATGATCAAACATTCGGAATAACCAGGAATTAGCACCCTAAAAGTACTACTAGCATTGAGCATGTAAACTGTAACTTAATTGCAAAGCACTATGATAAAATTTTTCACATTATTAATTTCTTGCTGTACACAGCACCAAATCACTACTTTGAGGTAAACCAAGTTAGCCATGCAATGACTAAAAATAGCCAACTAAACTGTCTAAGTGACCTTTTAATCTTCATTGCTTTTACAGGACTCTTTGATTATGGAATATTTATATCAACTTTCTTTTTTTTTTTTTCATTTTGAAAACTAACATTTTCCAGCACAGAGTCCCAGAGATTATGAAGTACCAACAGCATTTCCTTTTTTTACCCTTTCAAAGACAGTAACTCACACTGTCAACTTACAGAGCCCAGCTTGAAAACCTCATTTTATGGAGTTATTTCAGTAAGCATATTGCAAACGCCTTTTATCACTTTTTCCTTTCTATAATTACTCACAGCCAGAAACCAAAATGAAACTGAAAGCACAGTCACCAATCAAGAATGCAGAAGAACAGCAGGAAAAAAAAAATACTACTTCAATAACAAGGCACACATAGACATCCAGGAGTGGTGGGAATTTTGGCTATCACATGAAAAATTAATGAAACTTGTGGCAAAGACAGCATCAAGGAAAACACGCCAGAGGTGTGGAGGATCTGACAGTACACTTCCCAGCTGTGACAGCATGACTGCAATGCAAGTGCTGCTCTTCCAGAGGGGCAGCAAACAGCAGCACCAAATCATTGTGCCCAGGATGACTTTGCTGTGTAGGGAACAGCTCTGAATCAGCAGCACAACCCCAACGAACATAAATGTCATTATCCTGAAACATCAGCTCCTCACTGACCACATGTCCTCAGAAGTTTGGGGCAGGCACAGGAAGGTCAGTGAAGCTTGATGCAGAGAGAGAATTGAAGGATCAATAAGAATCAGATGAAAATTCTATGTTTTCCTAGACTTCTTTACCTACCTACAGACCACCTTATTCCTGAAGATTACCAGTTTTTTTGCTTCAGACATTTGGCAGTGCTGATGAGAACACGGCAGTGAGCCAAGAAAGGCCAAAAACACCAAATTAAGGAAAATAAATTAGACAGCATAAGCGAGAAAAAACTGAGGGCTTTTCACCCTTTTCCTTCCTAACTTCAATGCTTTCTGTTGCCCCAGGTCTTGACAAACTCTCCATTCCACAACCAAGACTCAGGGTGCACAAATACTGTATTTTTCAGTACTGTTGCAAAACCACCATCCGCCTTCAGTTTTTAAAAATCATGTTTAATTATTAAAAATATGTAAATAATGCTATGAAAGCAGGAAGCGTTTATCAATGACAGTGTAAGCAATTTGTCTGGCCTTCATTCTGTCTCCAAATTTCAGCTGGACCTTGAACTTAATGAACGTGTATCCAGATTCTGCCCTGTTTAGATTAAAAGGGCAAGTGATATGCTGAAAGCCAAGCGAGATATCAGCATTTTTAAGGAATTAGCACTCATTTTGCTTTGGTTTGGAGTATCACTAGAAAAAGAGAAGTTTAGGGAGTTGGCAGTGTTTATAAGCAAAGTCTCGTTATTCTCTCTTCCCTGGAACACTTGCTATTAATTGTCTCAAAGCATCAATGAGGTGCACACTGACCTGACTCCTCCATGCCATATGATAAACCTCATTATTTTAATCAAAGATTTCAGTCAAACTTCCACATTTACACCTCTTGGCTGATCCTCTCACTACTAAGTGATAATGACTATGGAGAAATGTTAACCTGCAGCAATTAACGAAGTGCTTGATAACCATCATCATCTTTACAACGAGGATACTCATAGTTCCTATTTCTGGTGGTGTTGCCATGGCCCTATAGCCTGCCCAGTAAACAAGGAATCCTATTACACAGCAGTGAATGTATCACAGCGTTTTGTGTTTTGTAATGTTTACTCGACATAAACTTTCCATGACAATGAGACAATTTATTCTTCTGGAACTCAGCACGTTCATCAATCACCCATCCAACAGCAGCTTACCAACAACTCTTAACTACCACAAAAAACCCCAAAAAGGTGACATTCATTTTACTCAGGGACTAATGAGGTGAAGCACACAAAAGCAACATCCCATTGCTCTGGGATTGTGGGTTGTTTTTTTTTAGAAACCCAGCCAGGTTGCACCTCAAATTTCCACAAGTACTCAAACTTTTATTTTCCACAACCACAAAGACTGAATATTCAACTCAGATTCTTTCCTTCTTAATTTCTTATTCCCAGGTGTTGGCACTAAACTACAAAAGGAAAAAAAAAAAGCTGGGCTGCCAAAATATTTCCCTCTGGAACATCCTGAGTAGTTTGGGAATGGCACCAATGCTCTCCTGGCTAAGGAATGACTGATGTCTCTGCAGGCCTGTTCTGTATCTTTAGATGTCATGGGTTAATAAGGTCATATTTTTAATCTTGTTTAAAACTTTTGCTTAGGCTGTGCAAGGTAGGCCAAACAAAGCATTAAACTCTATTAGTTGGGGATTAGAAGAAAAATCTCAAATCCTGCTGTTTTCAATATTTAAATGGGCCAAAGAAAAGCTGCACATAGCTTTCAGGAAAACTAATAAAATCTATTTTAGGTACTATAAAAAAAGATGACATTTTAATTCAAGTAACATTAAATCAGAATGACAACAAAGGTCAGAAAAATCAAATATCCCCTGAAAACCAACCTAATCAGTATTTAGTAAAGAACTTCTCCACCTATGGTTGAGCTTTACTATTAAAAAGGCAACATTTTTACTCAGACTTTATCAAATCTTATGCAAAGAACACATTAACAATCAGATTATCAGAAGCAAACTACTTTAATTTTAATGTTCATTTCTGGGTTACTTTATAGATAGTACAAATGACCATTACTTGGAAAAAATACTTTAAGTTTAAAAAGAACATTCCAGAGGATAAAGATTCAGTTCACCCTGAAATCTTCTGCATCTCCCAGGTAGAAAAATAACTTTTTTAAAGGGTGCTGAAATTAATTCCCATAACAAAACATGTTAAAGAATTGGGGGGACACGGATAGATGAACATGGATGATGGGACATCATCCATTAATCTAATTCCTAAAAGCAAAATTCCTTTATGCCATTAATCTAATTCCTAAAAGCAAAGAAGTTTGAATTTTTTGGTCAGTGCAGACAGGTTAAGAAACCTTGGAGAGTACTGCAGCCCTGGAGAATATATGGACTACTTTAATAGGCCATATTAAAATGTAGTCACAGAGTGTTAATACAGAGCCTTTGTCTCCTTTACAAGGCTGTAAACAGCCCAGCCTCTATCACCTTCAGGGATTGGTGTCATGCATAAATTACCTTTATTTCTGAAGCAGTCAAACTTCGCTGACTCTTGAACCTGCTGACATTAACAATTGCAGCAGGGCCAGGCTTCCCTTCCCCAGGCAAAGCACTGCAGCTCATGAGCCAGTTTGCAAGTGGAAGAGCCAGAATGAAAATCTTACAAAGCAATTTGTTTGCCTCTGACTTTTTATGGTAGAAAACGATATTGTTGTGTTTCACACAGGTGCATCTCCCTGCTTTTCCGGGTGTTGCCAAGAAATGTGAATGCCCAGGGAAGGAGCCACGGGCTGTCCCCTTCTGCTCACCTTCAAAAGCCCATCAATTACACACTGACAGCCGATGAAAACTTAATAGATCAGTTCTGTTTTAAAACACAGCTCAGTTCTTTGACAGGCAGTCAAGCACTTCACAGGCACGTGGGATTTAAATATGCCTATTTACCTAAATACGGTGTCTTTGATGCAGTGAAACATGCTGATGGATTTAATAAATATTCCATAAAATCTGCATTAAAATTTATTTACTGAACCTCATGGAAACTAAGAGCACTACCTGCCAATCCACCTCAGAGAAACAGAGCAGTGCAGTCAAGATCTTCAGACACAAGACCATGAGCAAGGAAATTCAATTAAGGTTTTGTTACCAATCCACATTACAAAAATCCTGCAATACTTCACAAGTCAACTAAAAGATAAATTTGTTTTAGCCTGGGTTATTTCTAACAGAACATGGCAATTACCTCAAAATATAACAGCTAGAACAGCTAGAAGAGGGCAGAGGCCAAGTTAGAGGCACTTGAAAATGGGGAAAAATAGTGGCCTGGAGTATTGGGAGTGAAGCTGAAATAATTCATCTTAGACCTGTGACAAAGTACCAATTTTACAGACAAAACTACTAAAATGCAATAGCAAAACCCACTACGTATCTTCTGCAAGCTCAACACCATTTATATCACACCGCTGAGATACCTCAGTAGTTCTGCCAATTTCAAAGGGATTTTTCTGGTTTGTACTGTTCAAGCCCAGAAAGGACAAACCCTTGCAGTGCCATGGGGCAGAACTCTGTACAGCTTATAACAGGAAATAGGATTTACTTGGGTCCTCACTTGCAGTGGAGCTGAAAGAGATTTTCTAACCACGTTAATACTTTGTTCTTGGTCGGCACCTGGTAAAATTAAATGGTACCCAAGGCACAGGAAGCTGACACAATGCACCCTAAAAAGCACTTTACAGTCAGAGTGTGCTCAACAGGGGTTGAGCATCTCCCTGGAAGCACAAGACCCTTCCTGCCGAGCAGTTTCCCCTCCCTACCACTATGCTCTTCCCCCTACATCACCTTTCCTCCACCCCAACACCTACTTCACTTTGAAAATTCTTTGGTTTACTTCTCCAAAATTCCAGTTATCAACATACTGTACCATTCAGCTACCAAAGATCTGTGAGAGGAAATAATATTAGAAAAAGAACAGCCATGAGGACAAACTATTTGCTTTCTCTGTAAATAAGTAATAATCTTTTGGAAAAAGGAAAAACCCAACAGGCTGAATAATTCTGTTGTGATATACTTTGAATTAAAGACACAGTTAAGAACTGATTATGTTGCACAGATGTAACTGTGACCTAAATTATTTGGGAGAACTTAGTTCAATTATCCCCTGAAGCATAATCACTTTCTCACACAATATGCAATGCAATGTATGGAGTAGACAATACAAAAAGGGCTTCCACAAGTTCGCTTTTAAAGATTGTGAAAAGCACTGTAAGTTGCCTTAGCACTGCTTGTTTTAATACATTGCAGTATTTTTCTCCATGAATAACATGCACATCTTACTATGTAGCCATAAACACATGAACATATAATAAGAAATACAAAAGCACAAAGAGAAACCCTCTATTAATGGAATGACAGAAGCACTCTCCAAGTTAAAAGTCAAGAAACACAAATTACTGAAATGTTGATTAAAAAAACCCACATCACAGCTCTGTGAAAGCAGAAATCTTGCTATTTTTGATCATTTTTTATGTTGCAGTGTTAGGGGCTGAGATGTGACTTGTTTCTTACCTTTGGGAATGGAACCACAATGAAATTATATCAAACTCTAAAAAAGGCATCCCCAAATATAAACGTAATAAACTCCATTTTTAGGTTTATTTTATCTCTGCTCCCTGTGATACCCAAAGTGCAAAGGTTAAAGGGTAACTTTATTCTGCCTGTATGGATATTCTGATGCAAAGACTGGTTATGGGCAGACTTTGCTCCTGATGAAGTTCCAGGACTCTGGCAGCAGGCACCTGGCGCCCTGGCCATACCACCTGCCCAGGTGGATGTGGCACAGAGATGCTATTCTGGCTCTAAGCCACCTTGAGGCTCCCCTTCAGCTTTGCAAATTCCTACATAAAACCCGTTTAACTGGTTTACAGTCCCTTCATACCTGTTAGTGGCACAAAGAGACCATCACAGACACAATATTAAGAAGTATAATTCTGCTTATCCTGCTCCATTTACCTCAACTAATTAACTAGCGATAGTTTAGGTAAGGGATGAAAATAGAATTGTTCACAAAGAGCTCTGTGATCTACAAGCTTGACAAAGGCCCTTTAGTTCCTGCTGTGCAATTAAACACCTCTGTAAATTGCAAACCCTGCCTGTAGCTCCCCAGGCATTCAGAGGGGAACACACCGGTGTCATTTCCTTGCTCTTAGAACAGGTAATTAAAGCGTACTGCAATAAAAGGTGTCCTCAGAAGTTTAGCATTCTCTCCAGACACTCGATACAATAATTAACAAGGCTGTAGAGTCTTGAGAGGACACTGTGATTCCTTTATGGTCCAGAAGGACACCTCAGAACCGGCAGGAACAGGAGGGCTCAAGTCAAACTGCTGAATCATCTTGCCTTGTACAATTCACTACTTCGAGACAATCAAACTGCTGTCAGGAAGCAGAGAGCTTTTTAATTATTTATTTAAGTATTGTGAATGTAGCCATTATTAACAGAGAATAAAGGAAATGTCCATTGCCCATCACATTTTTTTTAAAACATTCCTGGCCCAACTGTGGAGCAGCACTGAAATACAGCACACGACACCTCTGCTGTTCCAGGCTGTCTGTTTTTGTACAGCCACTCCTCACAGCAGAATCAGCCTCCTGGATTTTCCTTGATCTCTGCATGCCCAGAAAAAATACTACTGTGGGAGTATATAGTGCTCAGGCACTGCATACATGTGGATCAACAGCACCTGCTGTTAAATCTGGGCCATTTGCTGCGCTGTTCATCACCTCATCCTTTGCTTTCAAACACAGGCAGGTAACAGCAGTTGTGGGGGGTTCCTGTTCTCACCTTAGTTCTCACTTTCAAAGCACTTTTCTCCAACCTTTGAAACACCAAGTTGGTGAGTGTCCTATGTGTGCCATTTGCTCTAAAACTGTTTTGCAAATGTCTGCATTCCAGTAACTTCTTCAGCCAGGACTGGGTATGATGAAGCTTTTGAAGAGAAGGAAATCACATCCCAGAGCTCTTCAGGGGCTCATGCACAAGAATGAGAGGAATAGCTCCTATAATGCCTGATGACCTCAGTGCTACTTAAAGCTGAAAAAGTACACAGCTGGCTAAGGGCCAATATTAAATGGAAAGAAGCCCTAAAATAAAAATGGCTGGAACAGTGGATGCCAAGTAAGTGTAAACACAGACCAGCCAAAGCAGGATGCAGTGCAGTAGGAAAGACACTGATGAGACAGGTGGAAAACGGCTGATCCTGAAAATCCCTTGGTTTTGGGTTTTTTTAGTGGTTATGATCTCTGTTATCATCTGAAACACTTCTGGCATGTGATACTGTAGACAGACGATCTGGAAGGTGGTTGCCTCCAGCAGTGACAAAAGGCAAGGTTTTCTGCCTCACTCAAATAAAAAGCAATTATCTAACGTATTTCACCATTTTCCCCCTCGTACTTCTAAAAAATTCCATTAAACTCTTAATGACCCAAACCCTTAATATTTTCTGAATGCTGTAGGACTTGGTATTGGTAGCTCGTAAGTTCAGAATGACAATCTGAACAGGAAAGCAGTTAAGTCAGGGGAGGTAGACCCCAAAAAGCAGGCAACTATTAGGACAAGAACAAAGGAACTGTTTACCAAACTATGCAGCTGCCACTGAAAGTTCATATTTCAGAGAGATATTAACATTAAATGCTTTGTTCACCACACTTTCTTACAGCAGTCTTGAACTGCTGTCACTGAATCAAGTCTTTCCTTCACAGCTGTTAAATCCAGAATTTTTACCACGGACAAAGTCTGAATTAAGGAAGATTTCCAAAGTTATCTTCAAAGATAAAGAGCTGTCAGGTACATGCAACTTTGTTCATAAGCCTTAAAGAATGACACACTCAGCAGCATCAGCAGAAACTAGAACAGTCCCTACTGATCTCTGTTTTTGGGAAGTTCAAGTTCACAGTCATTCTTAAGAATGTGCTGTTGCACCTAAATGGTGATTTCCATGGTACACTTTATCAAAATACAAATTTCAGTAGGAAGATAGTTTTCTGAAAAATATTATAGATGTTACATCTCCATGTAAAGATTTAGCATAAAGTTCCCTCTGAAACACCCAGAAAAAAAAAACATCTTGTGAAATTTGTCAAGGCCTGACAGATTTCAAGAGTTGTAGTTGTGTATTTATACTTCCAGACTGTGTATGAATTTACTAGGGCTGTGCACACAAACTCCAATTTTAGGACACAGAGCAGCTAAATATTGAAATGAGCAAATCTGAAAATGTGTGCCTTGAAGACCCTGGCCGGGGCATGGAGAGACAGGTAACATAGCCCACAACAAAGTAAGGTGCTGACAACTTTGGCTCTAATCCATCAAAGCACTTAAGCACATGTTTAGTTTTAAGCACATGAGTAATTCTATCAACTTTAATAGGGCTACTCATGGTTTAAGTACTGTGATGGATGGGGGCCAGAACACCCAGAACCTTTAAGAATGCTGCATGGCCTATGCTTCATGGAGAAAATACAGCATTCTCCCACTGAACAATTAAGTTATAAACTCTTTGAAAGCAAAATTTACCATAAGTTGAACTCAGCAATGCTTATGTAAACTCAGAGATGTAAGTTCTTCCACAGCCTTTGAATATAAAATATAATGAGGGTTCTCATGCACAAGATGTCCACAAATTTTTATTTTGCCCTTCTTTTTCTCTGACAGCTCTGAGTCACCTGTGCCCATCACATTTTGCTTTGAAATAGGGAGATTAGTTAAGTACACTAAAAATTTAGCTACTAGTAACACTCTTAAATAAGATCTTCTGGTTGCAGTTTGCAAATATCAGTACTACAGCCTTTCTTACCTGTCTCATACATGTCCAATTGCAACAGGCTTAACGGTGCAGTAACTCCTGTATAACATTTATTTTTGATACTCAAAGCAGTGCACATGCCTCTTCTGTACAGTTATAAGGTGTTGCAAATATGTGTCTTTAAGTAAAATTAGGATTTCTTTGAAGTATTTTATACAGCCACTATTAAGGATGTGAAAAAGAAACAAAACCCCAAACCTGCTCTGCAAATTTTGATCTAGGACAGCCTCTCTAAATCACTGGTGACTTACTTGATTTCTAAACCACTCACTTGATCTTAATATGGCTCCACAACATGAGACCACATCTCATAAAACAATTTGCTAAGAAAGGGAAGAATGGAACAATTTGAGAAATCACTTACAGATTATTTGCTTCTGGGTTTTTTATTTGTTTGGTTGAGGTTTTTTTACTTGTTGGTAAACAAGCAACAGGGAGAACACAAAATCAAATATCTTCTGTGTGGATTATGCACTCTGAGATACCTGCAGCAAAGGAATTATATACTACTACTAATGAGATGGATTTTATAAGCAAATGAAGTACACTACCAGGGAACTTAAAAACTCCTTTAAACACAATTCAAAAGAAAAAAAAAAAAAAAAGCTTTGAAACTATGTTGCTGCAGAGTTTCCACTTTTTAACTAGAATTGTCAATTTATTAAAACAGTGCACCTAGAAACAAATTTTGCAGGGCTACTACTGTTCACAGATTTAATAATAATTTTGACAATTTCTAACTTGAAAAGCTTTGTAAGTTATCACAACAAAGTGTTTTACAATTATTTTTTTTATAACAAATGAGTTTATCCTTGACTTCTAGTATTTCTACTTCACTTGTGCACATCTACCACAGCAGTATCCTGTGAGCCACAAGCTTGGAATCCTTGTTGAGAAGGGAAAGGTGGCAAAGTGACTGTGACTGCAAAAGGCAGTTCAGAGTAACTATGACAGAAGTGAGCTCTCTCCAAAAAAACCTACAGGAGGTCAAAGCTGCATTTCAGGCAAAAGCAAACCAAAACAGAAAACCACCACAGACCCTGCTTGCAAAAAAAAATACATGGCTGTGCTTGTGAAATCCTCAGCACTACACAAAACACTCAGCTAAGGTTGTCTTTTTTCCACATTAATGCATCCAGTGCTTTTGCCACATTGTGCCATCTTTAAAACAAGGAATGTGCTTTATCTTGAGAGGCTCAGTAATCCTCACAGCTTCCAGCAATCCACTGATTATCAGGGCTGTTACTCTATATTCAAAAACAGATACACTTCAATTCTGTTCCAAACTGGAACTCAAAGTTTCTTCTCCATTCAGGGTGGTTTTAAATTTTTTTTTAGAATCCCCCTCGCTGTTAATTGATCTCCTCTTACCTCTGGCACAACTGTCAGTGAGGAGGTAATCCTCAAATAAGCAAAGCTACCAACATCCACCAGAAATAAACCATTCAGCTCTGTTACCCCTGATTGCAGCTCACACGGAGCTTCACAGATCAATATTCAGCCTCATGTTTATACAGGTTTGTCAATGCCACAGTCACACAACTGCTTATTAATATCTATGTAGTAAGAAGCAAGTATATTATGACACAATATGACGAGAATTAAAATAAGCAAAATTTCGTGTGAGTTAGTTCCATTGAAAGAGCACTTGGATCAGAAAATCAAAACTCCTGCATACAGAGTCTCAAGCAACCTGACTCCACTGCTTTTTATTCTGCATCTCCCATACCACTGATTTTACTACTAAATTTTCACTGAGCCAAGACCGTGCCAAATCTCAAGGTGGCACGAGACAAGGGCTGAATGCCCCCCATAGCTGGAGTGCCCAGACCAGCTACAACAAAGCAACACTGCTGTGGGCACCAAACAAGACTCACCACAGGGAATCCAGCAGGGAACATCTTGCACAAGTCTTAGCATCGTTCTAAAAAAAGATTTCAGCAGTAAAAAGCTCGTTGGTCTAAACCAACACCTGCTTTTTCTTACGAAAGGTCTCCTCCTGTCACTGGTGCCACTGAGCTCTCTGCAGACACCAAAGCTGCTCTAACACCTCCTGGAACATCGCTGGAAGGGAACACAAAACTTTCCCCTGTAGATTAGCACGTTCCAACCCTAAAGCTCTGAGGTACAGTAACATTGGCTTGGTTACAGCAAAGGTCACTCAGATCAAGTTAAGGTTGCCCTCAACGTAAAGGAAAAAGGTATAGTTTATATCTGTTAAGTGAACAACCAAAGTATTCACATTTCCTACACAGCTCGCAGGAAACTTCTGTGATTATTTAGACAAAGAAGTCAAGGAAGCACAGACTCCCCTGTAAGTTTTAAAATCTGTTTTCTAATATTTTCGAATCCCCTATTGTTACAAACAACACTTATGTGTCCTGAAACTGTACAATTAGAGGAGGAGTTTTCCATTGCACCTTACTTGTGCAATTGCCAGTGTTTTTGGCCAGTTTCACATTCTGAAAAAGTTTTCTCTATTTTAGTTCTCCAAAGTAACAGGAACGAAAAATCACTTCAATAAATTATCATCTTAAGAAAGGCAGTCTCTAAGTACAGCCAAATTAAACTTTAAACACAGTAAAGCTAAATGAAAATTGTAGCTGTTAGCATACTTTCCTCATCTGCTCAGTGAAGTTCCAGTGTATGTACACACAGATACCCCAACACACTTAGACAAGCAAAGTTATTCTCTCAACAGCCCAGAAGTAACACAGAAATTGTTTATATCCAACTTGCCATGCAAAAGAGATGAACCATGCTGAATTTCAAAGCCAACACTGGAAAAAGGAAGCATAAAGCAAAAGCGCAAAGAATCAAAATTGTGAGTAAAGAAATTCTCCAAGTGCAACTTGACACCAAAACCATCAGTCTCAAAGGCTACACCACACTGGTAACAAGCCCAAACTCTGATATTTTTGCACTAATAATCTCTGGTGGCCCAGAGATCAGCAAGTATCAGGCAATAGCTGCCTTTAAAGAACCAACACTGATTTCTATAATTATATTTCATATGATACAAGGTATTTTCATATCTTTTCCTGTTACTAAAAGTTTTGCACGACCAGAAGTGAAGATGATATAAGAAAAGTATTATTAGTAAACACCAAATATTACCAGGCAACAACAACAAAAATACTCTCACTTCCTTCCAAGCACAGACACCGTCAGCACCACATTAAACCCACTAGCAAAATCCTTCAACCAGTGTCAGGGAATATTGTTTCAGGCAACAGCATCTACCTGATGTTCTTGCTGGCCTGACTTTAGAAGACACTGTCAACTAAAAGACATCAAAAATACCTTATTTTTCTAGACATCTAGGACACTATTTACAGAAAAGCTGGAGTCAATTTATTGAGAGAAACACAAGTTTCTGTATTCCTACTTCTGAAATAATTTTGCTTTGGATTAAGTAGGGGGGAAAAAAAAATCTTCCTTCAATAGAAAAGTGCTGTAGAAATGAATCTGAAAACACAATACACAGTTCCCATACCTGGATACTGTATTTCCCATTATGCCCACTCACTTAAAATACATAGTAAAAGAACAATACTTTCAGGCCACACTCCACCATGGTTCTGGACTTCCAGGGAACCCCACCTTTAGTAACAAGGGAGTTTATTTAACCAGGAAGATACAATTTAGAACCAGAATGGTTCATGGATGTTTTGGACAAATAAACTGTGGATCCAAACTAGAGCTTTCCCTAATGCAACATAAATTAAGTGGAAAAATTCCAAACAGCTCTTATTAAACAATCTGGAAGCCACAACGTGAAAAAATTTTCACTTTACTGTATTTAACATCTATATATATTTGAACTTGTAAGAAGAATGACCTTTCACTGAGCTTAAAATTGGAAATTAATTATACCTGAACAAGCACATTTATTTTCATTTCCCCTGATAAAAGGGAAGTTATATTGTTGTAATATAAGTCAAACTGTGACAATGGCACAATTATCATGTCCTGGCCTTGACCTGACATTTCTAAATGATAACAAAAAAGTAAAAGACACAGTTCATGCTGACAGTATGCAGTGAATGAGAACGTCAGGCCAAAAGTTATGTGAGGAATTACTTGCTGATACTTAGCTCATCAGTTACAATATACAGCACCTTGTCATAATTGTCCAGTTACTTTCACAACATATAGTCCTTTAAATACAAATAATATTGTTTGAATGAGAAACTTATACACAGCTGAAGAAAACAATCTCAAGAGCGTGTATGTAACACAGGAAATTACTTAAACAATATTGCTTGGGCACAATTATTGATCCAACCAGCTGCTTCCTTGGGTTCAACAAAACCACAGCAAAAGCTCTGAGAAGCTGGAGATACCTTGGTTCTACCTGAATCTGACTGACCTCACACCCAGCCAATGCAGAGCTATTAAACCAGGCAAAACAACTGTTTCACTAGATTTGCATTCTATTTGAAACAGAGGAAATCTGAAACTTCAAAAGGAAAAGGAGGATTTTTTTAGATTATTCAAGTACTAGGCTTTTTTAAAGAAACAGACAAACACACTCAACATGACTTAGCTTCAAAACTTTTTATGAATTTTGCTTCTTGGAGTTCCTGAAGTGGCAGTGGCAGAACTTGAAGAGGAATCACAGTGAATCTCTTATACTTTTTTTCCTAATCCTCCCCAAGTGCCATTTCTGACACATAATACTGGACTACACAAACCACTGGTCTAAACTAGTGTTGCATTGATTCTTAGAAATTCTCTTCCTAGAAATTTCAGCAGACCAGATGCCACTATGTTACAAAAAATGTGTGCTTAGTACCACAGATTTGATTAAAGGAATTTGGTGAATCATCAGTATCTCCAACATTCTAAAATATATTATTTATGAGGTACATAAAACAGACTACACAAAACATTATTTCCATTTATATAAGAGAAGCTGCCTCTTAGCCATGGGCTAAGAAGATACTTCCCAGCTACTGGGAGGAGAAAGGGGAGAATGTCCCACTGTCATACAAGAGAGACAAGGCTCTCCTCCCAAATGTTTAACATATAGGATTGAAAAACCTCTTTCTCTGTGTAAAGTTCCACAGAAAGATAAACCAAGTTTATTCCCACCAGGTACAAGAGTAGATTTTTAACACATGCAAACGATATGCAGACATGCCCAACGAATTTACTACCTGGAAATCAGATAACCACACCAATGTAACAACAGCATAATGATATTCACTGGCACCTCCTCCTGTACTTTTGTGCAGGAATTAAGAGGGTCCTGTCAGGAGTTTAGACCTATAGAACACAACATAACCAATGGCACACGCTGTGTGTTCCAAATACATTTATAAAACGTTTAAGTTATGTATTTTAGTAGGTTATTACAATTGGTCTTGGCAGCAAGAGGCTACATTTCTCTAAAAATATTAATGTAAACCTAGCCATAAACATTTTTATGAGTAAGTTTTGCACTGACATGAGCTAGTCAATCCTTTCCTAAAGGGCAGATTAAGTATTAAAGTACATCCAAGGTGTGGCATCATATCAGTTTACCCTCAGCGGCAGTTAAACTTACACAATTAGAGAAAATTCTACATGAGCTTCATCATTTGAAACCAGAAGTCTGTGACAATGCTGAATTCTATCAAGTGATTCTGAGGGAAGAAATCCCAGTGGACAACTTACAGCCTGAGCTGTGTAACTACAGATCAAGTCACTAGAGAGGAAAAAGAAATAAAATAACCATTTTTACCCTACATGATAATTATGAAATCCACAAGGTACGAAGGTAGTGCAAGTCTTCTGTCTTAAGCACTGTGTCTCAGGAGTATTTTAAGTATTTGTCTGACCTAGCTCTGCATTTATCCTTTCTGCATTAGCAATCAATAAAAAAAGAGAGGGAAGAGAAGAAGTATCTGGGTGATAATTTTACCGCAGGCAATCAACATTCATATCCAGCATTAATATTCAGGAAATACCCCAAGTCTCAATCATTAATGATTAAGTATCACCACACCCTGGAATATTTTACTACATATCTGTATTGACATCATGAGATTCAAACTTCAAACGTAATTGCTTGCCATTTTAAGGATCTTCTTGGAATTCAGGGACACTAACCACATCTACAGAAACTCCTGTGCCAAGGCAACAAACAACTGAATTTAAAAAGCTGTAGTCTCAACTTCCAACACATTTCAGTCGTCTGAGGAAACTTTAGGACATTTTAAATATAAACAATCATCTTCTGGGAGACAGAATTTAGACAACTTAAACCTTAGACTCTAAGACTGATTTCTTCTATTTAATAAGAAATAATGCTCTACGTTTCATAATTTCACCTCACATTATCATATATCAGCAAGACAACTTGCCAGCTGCACTCCTGAGCTTACACAGCCCAGCTCTTGGTGAACATTCAGCACATGGAAATGGCTCTGGGAATCAGAACCAGCCCTGGACACCCAACAGGGCACAGGAGTTGTGTGTTCCAGTGAAGCAGAGATGGCCATGTTTAAATGTTTATCACCTTTTGCAGTATTATTACTTTTAAAGACACTGATGAAAGAGCTGAAATAAATCATGTGTTTACTTTCATTTTGCAAAAAGGACGCTTATTTTTGTGACAAAGATGTTCTCCCCAAAGTAATTTGGTGTCCTATTTTGCTGAAAGATGGATAAAAAGAGAAAAGCAACAAGGAAACCATATTCTCAACTTAGATTACACATTTGCTTGAAAACCTAAAGTTTAAGGCACTGAGTACTGAATATCACTGCATATAGAGCTACTTACAAAGGGTTAATGTACAATATGCAGCAGTTAATTGTCATAGATAACTATAGCTGGAGTTCAATAAATTGGTAGAAGGATTATAGTGCAGTTTTATTACTACCTCCAACACTTTTACTGATGTGCTTATTACTTTTTTTATAGCATGCTGCTCTTGAGCAACCAGTTTATAATATTTACCCTTTTAAAACTAGATATACAGAGAATACATATATTTAAAAGGGCAACTAAGTTTACATGGCAATACTGGTGCAGCAACTAACACAGCACACGCATATATATACACACATATAGTAATTATCCACATCTTGCATGAGGAACCTACTTACAAGCCTAGAGGCAAGAGGCAGCTGCCAAAATCCATGTATATTATGCATTACAAAAAAAGCATGAACTAGGACTGGTCTTCTCTTAGAAGATGAGGATAAAAATACCACCGCTACAAACAGTTTTTGTATATGCATCACACACACAGACACACACATAGACTACTTTTCTATCTCTAAATTACCTCTATTAGCTGCAGAATGTCAAAAGAAATTCTAGTCCAACACAAATAACCCTTAGAAGTGGAATGTGGTAAAAATACTATGTAACACTAACATGTTTTTTCATTTGTGCTTCATTTGTGCATTTGCAAGTATAGTGCTTTTGTATACCTTCCTGAACTCAATTTATCCTTAAACCTAGAATGATCTAGTATTGTTTCTAGTCCTCACATTAAAAGCAACAACCAGCTGACTTAAATTCACTGCAACTGCAACTGGAGAATAATTCACCACCTCTCACACAGAGCAAAACGAAGCTCCTCTCAGGCAGGCACTCCTTTGGGTCTGTGATTCAGATGAACACAGACTGATTCAAAACGTGTATGTTCTGTGAGTAGCAGCTCCAAGCACCACTCTACCCATAAAATACCTTCCCCTCTGTGGAAGCAGGGAGCAGGAAGCCACCTTGCAAAGATAAGCTGTGGATTTGCACACTGAGCCTCCATTTTTTGGGGTTTATCTGCATCACGCAGCAAACGCCTCCTAAATAATCCTGCCTCGTTTAGCTCATTTTATCCTCAGTAGTGTCAAAACAGCCACGTGGAGATGCAGTGTGTAACCACAGGCTGAGCACAAAGCATGTAAAAATGTGTGTAAAAAGCCTCAGTGGAGCATGTCCAACACGTGGATCTGTGTGCCACAGACACGGAGGGTGTAACTCACAACACATCCTACTTTGTGTATAAACTGACACATCCCCGTTTCTGACACATTTGCAGCACATCCCTTCTTTACTACCCTCTCTCAGAAATGGAATAAGCATCTTCCTAAGACCACCATCTTCAGGAAAAAACGAGTGGGAAGGAAAGGACTGGGACTGAACTGTGACTGGAGCCAACAATCCTCTAAGACCATAAGCTGTAGGACAGTCCCATTCTCTGGGGTCTGTTCTGGGCACACAATTTGGTAATTCCAGGCAGACTGGGACAGGGAAAGTGAGTGTTCAGAGTGTCAGAATCTGCTGTAAAAAACCCCAGATTCGAATTAAAACTGCTTTTTAAGAGTTAGTTAAAGGATTTAAAATTACCTTTTTGTATAGGCAGTCATTGGCAATGGTGTCCTAAACTAAAAAGAACTCAAATTATGGCAATCTTAAATCAGGTAATTTCTAACTTAAGTGTATCCTCAATAATGTTGCTTTGGTCAGTCCACATAAAACACAAAATTTTCCTTTTGAATAACCTAAAACCAGAATCATTTTCCCAAATCTGCTTTCACTTCCCTTATGATCTCCTTTGCTATGGTAGTTTGTTGCTTCTCAGATCATATTTTGCACAGGAGACAGAATACAGAAGTAAGTTCTATTTACAGCTTTATAAGCATTACAGCATTATCATATAGTAAAGGGCCTACACACAATCTTTCATACTTCTAGTTTGGAAGGCCTTGCAGGTGATAAATATTTCAATGAAACTCAAAACACTGCAGGTGCATTTGCATGAAATAAACAGAGAGTGCTGGCTATGTATCAGCAAACACACAAAGAAAAATCTTCTCAAACCCTCCAGACAATCTGCAGTCCAACAGAAATATGGGAAGTCAATACAGGTCAGAGAAAGAAATACACATACTAAACTTCTTCACTCTTGGGATTAAATCCTGCCCTCTGCTCTAGGAAGCATAAATATAATTGTGCATCACTCACTAAAAGGAAAAAAAATAGCCTTTATTTAATAATCTTACGATTGCTTGATTAGTGCTTGGAAAACAAAAGGCACTACTTAAGTGCTAAATATTATTAGCATTTTCAGAACAGCAGCTCCAAACTCGCCACTCCCCATTTCCTTTCCTCGTAACTCCCTTCATTCATGTCATCAGAAGGCATCTTATTTTCAGCAACAACTATTCCCCTTTTTTTTTTTTTTTTTTTAATGCTGCTGGATGTGCAGAACTACTGTTGAGGTTGCTTGGCAACCAGTGAGACATATCAGAAGGAGAGATAAGGTCCAGAATGAATGGAATTGAAGAGAACTATATTTGGTTTCGTTAGGAGATACTAATGCACTCAAACTATACTGGTTTGAATTACTCACACTAAGGTGAAATTTTGCTGTTTCTTTCAAAGTACAGAAACCCATAATCAAATTTAGTAGGACTAAATCCAGTCAGCCACCTTCTCAGCCACATACATGTCTCCCTCTACAGAACAGACTTCAGAACCAGAGCTTTGACCTGGGCTAACTGTTTGGAACAGCATGGAACAGTTAGAAAACACAAATATTTGGTGAGTATTTTGAAGAATTTTACACCAGAGAGTTGAATACTTCAGTTTGCCTTTCAGTGCATCCCAAGCCACTGTGCTTCTCCATATGCTTTAGGGTTGACTTTAGGGTTGAGTTGAAATTTCATATAAAGCAATTATTTCTGAAGGTCACAGTTTGAAATGAGATAAAATTAAGCACCCAGGATTCCTGCAAGGACAGAACTGCTTACAAAAAGTCTGCTCTAATGACCCAAGGAGGCCAAGAAAGCCTTGTGAAGGAGAAGATGGAAACAAGCCTAGCAGTCCCTAATGAAAGTTTCTTATCTCAAGCTCTTCAACTAACTTTATCTGCATCACTTGAGTAAGAATCCACCAGTCTGCCCCTAAAGAGGATCTTCTGACATCATCTTAGACCCTGCAAGAACTTTGATGCTTCAGGAGGAAGTGAAAGCAGTGACAAAACAAGCAGCAAAATTATCTTAAGGGAAAAAACCAAAACCAAAAGTCAAACCCCACGCTTCCCCACCTCTCTGACGCCCGTGGGCAGACACGAGGCTGAAAGATTTCAAGGCTTCAAACACCAACACAGAACTGCAAATACATAATAATGTCCAGGGTAGGAAAAGGAAGAATTTGCAGCATGTGCATCAGACTTCGTGCTCCCCAAGGCCACAGCGGGCACACACCTGCATCAGGAAAGCTGAATCTTCAGGTGGATTGAAATACGGTTTAAAAATAAACCCCTACCTCCCTACAACTGCTTAAATGATGCCTCCTCTTTCCCAACAAATTATTTCACATAAAGTATCTCAAATGCTAAGGAAGTCAGTCTCATGCCTGCCCTCGTTTTCAGGCATCCTTCTCACACAGCACCACCTCTGTATGGCCATGAAATCACGCCTAGACACTCCTCTTCTGGACTCAGGACAATTCCTGTGGCTTCCTTATAATTTTAAGTTCTTCCTAGTAATTCCACATCCTTCATGAAGTGAAGGCACCAGCATAGGATATACTATTTTAATAACACTCTTATCAGATTTGGAAGTCCCCTTTATCACTTATGTTTCCCTTTCCCTTTTTTCAGTCATCCAAGCCTCCATTCATTTTTCAAGACATCCATTTGTCTTTTTGCCACAAAAACATCTCAAACCATACTAAGGTAATTTAACTAATTGACTTTCGAGTCCTTTTCCAATTTTACAGATACAATCTAAACTCTGACTCCTGCGGGACTCTCTCACATTCAGCTGCGTTAAAACAAATTTCTGAAGTACAACTTATCAGATCATCCCTCTCAGTAATAATTATAAATAAGTTATATAAATTGGTGTTTCCCATAGTTTCTCACAGGATATCCTCTGGGATTTTTCTTCATTGTTTATTGAAAATATCCATATTCTATTTCCATAACAATATCACAGAATCACACAGAAATGATCCCAATATTTTTCCTTCTAACAGACACCAAACTTCCTTTTCTGTTTGCAGCGTTATCCAGGATGGAAACATTCTTTCTTTGGGTAAGGAATAATATATATAGAATATTTCTACTTTCTCTACCTAACTATGTATAACTTTACCTTCTGCATTCAGTTAAAAAAAAAAAAATCTGTACTCAAACAGTATTATTAAAAATTAAGTGGAAAAATATTCCTGTTTTCTTATTGTCTGAAATTATTATCAAAATGGAACCTATGAATTTCAGTTAAGGAAACAGAGGCCTTGGTTGACTCCAGTTAATCCCAGAAAAAAATACATTTTAAAAATTTATTCAACATGAATAAAACTGTGAGGAAAAACTCAGACATTATGCTGCCTACATGATTTCCAAGTGTTTTTCGAACTCCCTACGATTGCACAGAATACAGAAATGTTTTACTAAACTCGATTTTTTTCAATCATTTCTTGCCCCTTACTTTACAGTGTCAAAAAGATACTTAGGTAACAGAACACTCCCAAGCTCTTTGGTAATAAACATAAGGAAAATAAACATTTGATTGCATAAGATACAATTACATAAAGTGAAGACTGTCCAATTAAGTGAAAGCAAAACACAGAGGCAGCACGGAGCATCCCAAGTTCCCAAGAGTTCGGGGAAATTAAAGAGTGGCACAGTTCCAGCTCAAAAAACTAACAGGCAAAACAGTTACATTTCAGATTTTCAAGTGTCCTATGTGTAAGTTACAGAGCGTATTTTTATCTCCAGTGTTCAGCAGAAGCAGAATGTGTTCCTATGAGTAACTACTTCGAAACAACATTAATCATTTTGACATAGCAAAATTAGAAGGTTGCATCCAATTTCCAGGCATCTATTTTAAAGTGCATCAAAACCCAGAACTGAAAATCCAGTAGCTTCCAACAACATAGAAATTTAATAACCAAAAACCCCACACACAACCCCATTAAAGCAAATCTTCTAGAAAGTTGGGTAACAAGCGTGCTGCAGAAGATATTGAGACAAAGTACTAGGAAACAATTTTTTTACCAACACTGAGCTCTGCAACTGTTCTGTCAAATATTTGGAAGTGTAGAAAGTGCTGCTCTGCCTGACCTGCACATGGGCTTGGGGTTTGTGTGGGAAATTGGGACTGAGTGGTCGCAGCTTTCCTGAAAACCCCAAGTGCTTAACTGAGCCCTCCCCTTTCAGTTTTCTCTCTCATTTAAAGGAAAAATAATTTTCCTAAGCTTTGCATCGTGCTTATAGTTTTCTTCCATTAATAATGCAGTGCTGTGATTACACTCTCATTTCAGAAGATATTCAATAAAATCATTTCAGTAAATGGCTCTGTCCTTAGGATTACTATACTTTGCTTATTAAAAAAATAGTTGTTACAACTCTAAGTTCTCATATTTATCTTAAATAGTCTTAACCTACTAAAAACAACAACAAAAAATACACAAATCTATGCCAGTCACTATTGTGCAATTAAATTAAAATTCATTAAACCAACTAGTTTAATTTTTCCATAGTAATGCCACATTAAACCAAATTTACCTAGCTTATTTTAATTTAAATTATCAGGGTTAAAACAGGCCATTACACATAGTTCTCTGAGCTTAATGTGCTAAGTGTCCCATTACACATTTTTATCTATATTAAAAAAAAAAAACAAAAACCAAACAAGACTGAAGCAAGGCATTCTTTCTCTCTACAAACTTAAGGAATAAATTTACTTCACCAACACATTTCCTTGCAACATTTTCTAATTAATAAGAACAGTTATATTACATAGATAATTATACTGTCAAAACAGAATAAAAATGTCTTAACTTGAAGGAAACCAAAGCGTTTGTATGCACGCAGACCTCCAGACAAGAAGGGAGTGTTTAAATCCCAGTGATTAAGGAGGCAGCAGTAAATCCCCCGGCAAGCTGTGAAGGTGCCATTCAAGGCTAAATGCAGCATCTCCTGGGACTACACCAAACCCCAGCAGGAAACCCTGCACACCTCTGCCTGCTCCATTAGCTCACCCACCACTCCTGGGAGGCTGCAAAGGTGCAGCTGGGAGAGATAATTATTTTCTAGTGCCTTAACTAAAAAGAGAAGCGAACACAATGACTCCTTCAATAGCCTGTGGAGAATACAGCAACAGGTAGCTCAGAGAGGTCACAACCTTTCCTGTACTTCTCTCACAGCAACACCTTGGAATGAAACATCTCATTGAGATATTCCACTACTACGTTTTTCAAAAAGAGGATGCTTCTGCCTCTTAGCTGTCAAAAACACCCCTCAATGCATTGCTGTTTCTGAGCAAGCTCAGCTGTAAACAAGTAATTCTAATTAAATTCATGTTTACATTAGAGTACAGTTGTAGAAAGAACCATCAAAAGCTGACCCAGCTATACTTGCACTCTGTCCTAAATGCTTGGATTTACTATTAACTCAAGGTTCAACTGTTGAAGTAAAATGTAAGGCATGCTATTTTTAACATCAAGATTCAAGTTATACTAAAAAAACCCCTCATCAGTGGAAATTCCTTCATTTCAACTTGAGAGCTCTGAATGACCAAGATTTAGATGAGCAATTTCTGTATTTCAGCTCTTCATCAGAGATGGGACCTGGGTAACCCTAACACACAAATGCATGATACATCTAAAAATAAAGATAGAGATAACTTTGCCTGCTGTATTATACTTCAAAGACTTAGCTCTGCCTGCCTTGATCTGAGACGCTGGGGAAGGATGTTCACAAAACTGCAACAAGAGCAGTGTTTTCACTTTAAAAAAAAATGCCTCAAAACCCCCCAAACCTGCTCCCCCCAGCCCAAGAGAACACAGGAGCTCACAACCTAAGAAACAGGAACAAGAAATCCCACTCATATCTAGATTGCTAGAAGGAGCAGGGAAAGGCACAGCTTTTATTAATAATAAATTTTATCTTATGGGACAAAACCACAAGGTTTTTAACATAATGAAATTGAAAAAAATGTAATTTCCCAGCTGGAATGACTGGTAAGAGATAAAATGGAACTACATCATGAAATAAGGGGAATCTTCATGGTTTGCAATAATGTGAATGAATAGTTTTAATATCAAAAAGGTAACTGCAGTAAGTTTAAAATGAGAAGGAGCACTCTGTTCATATATAAACTAATTCAAGCATCCATCTGGAAAAATTAGTAAAAACTTTTTTTTTTTTGAAAAATCAGAGTACTACTCAGTCTGTCCATCCAAAATATATGGGAAAGAAGAAATACAATGAGATACTACAGAAGAAAATTCTTCAGGTAGAGCTGATTCTGTACCACTGGCTAGAGAAAAGGTAATCACTCTGCACCATCTAATTATTAAGAAAAGCTGGTGAAAACCTGAAAAAAACAGTGAAATTTTTCAGAAAGGACACAGAAGTGTGGAATATAGACATACATTTAATATTCTCCATAGAGAGCTATATTTTTGAAGTTATCTGAGGTTTTTTGCAGTATTTAATGCAGTTTGTGATTTATTAAATAACAAGTTAAATGGAACATGATACATTGGTTTATACTACTAAATGTTTGCTTAAGATAAGAAAATGGAGAAAAATACACCACTTCCACTATAATTCATGAATGTGGAAACTAAAAATATTTCAAAACAAAAAACTGGAGTGAACTGAGGACGAGTAAGAGTTTTTAAAGCTGTTTTTTCTAAGTCTCACTCTATCTCAGATTCTGCTGTGCAACCAAACTTGAAGAAGCGTTATTGCTGCAAAATTAATTTCCAGAAATGAAAATCAGAGGCTGAGTAGAAGAGACACCAAAATTAACACTCCAATGAGGAAAAGCAGGAAGAGTTCATGTACATCTACACCAGCCACAACACATTCTGACTTTGTCCAGGTAGCAGGAAAAACAGAAAAAGGAAGATAAGGGTGGGCTGATGCAGGAATATTTAGAGATCACTGTTGAATCAGGGATTAAAACAAGGAGTGGAGGAAACAGGAGACACTCAGAAAGCCACAGGTCCCAAAGAGGAGCTGCAGATGCTGCAGGGGAGGAAGGATTTGGGAGACAGAGCAAGTTACAGAACCCAGACTTCCTCACTCAGCTACCCACTGAACTGTTTATTTTCTGTTTGGGAAAATAAAAGGAAACTCACACATTTGTTTGATTTTACCAAAACTAATGAGTAAAATCCCACATCTACCATCAAAAGTCAAAACTCTCACAGACCCATTCACAATGTTTTCCACATAGTTAAGCCTTAAGCTCTCTTCTGTCTCTCTCTTTTGCTTCTCAGATTACATCACTCGTGCTTATTCCGCTATTCATAGTTATTGCTCTCCAAGCTCTCTACAACTATAAAGCTTTCTCCTAGGTTGATAGCTGCATACTTAAAAAGCTTTTGTGAAATTTAAACCTCAAAACAAATAGAACTACTGCCATATTTTTGGCCAGTCCCTTCACATGCCAAATCATGTCTGCAACATATGCAAACTTAGCTTGAGGGATGAGTTTACTACTGTTTTTTTTTTGTTGTTGCTGGGTTTCTTTTTCAGAAAACTGAAATATTTAACTGAAAACACAAATGTCAAGTTGCAAGCCAGGAAAAGTAATTCAAAGGATAGAGAGCTCTCAACATGCAACAACATAAAATTGGTAGTTTAAATACTGGTTTGCTAAGAGAATTCAGCATTTCCCAACCAGTAAATGCAGGTAAGATGCACATTCTGCTCTGAGCAATACCATATCTTCCATGAAAATAAAGAAATTATGTTCAATTCGCACTTTTCTTCTTTTTACCTAAGTGAAAGCAAAGCACAATGTAAAAATGAAAGTCAATGCTTTCCTTGAACACTGTGATGTCATCTCTCCACTGATGGTTAACCTGAGATAACGAATATCTAAAAGCACATAAAACTAACCAGCTTTTTAAACTTCTAGATTCCTTCATGCAGTACTTTTCTGTAATATTTCAGGAACTTAAATAACATGATTTTTCACCCTAAAAAAAAATTCACTTCACTTGTACATGGAAATATTTTAATGGCTTGATTTCAGAAAGCCCCTAAGCAAGGTGAAGGAGTCATTCCAGTGACTATTTGAATTTTCAGTGCCACAGTACGTTAACAATCCTTGCCAAATGAGGCCCAGTGTAGGTATTATAAACAACCACAAATTTCTGAAAACTCATTTAACAGCATTTAGATCACACCTGAGTAGCAGATCTAAATTGCAAAGCATTTGCACAAGTTCTTAATGGACAATGTCTCATATCTTCAGGCAAGATCCCATAAGAAACTTGAAAAAAACCCCAACCCAAACTTGGAAGGATTTTTCCTTTTTTTGTTATACATAAAAAAAAATATTAATGCTGCTTCACTGAGTTCACTTTTACTCTGTCATAGAACAGAATTTTTGCCCTTGTAGAAGTAAAAGTATTTTCAAAGGAAAGATAATTTCAAGCACATGAAAACTCTCTTAAACATTCTAACCATTAAGGAATTGCTTGGTTGCATAGGTGGTTTAACATCACCAGGTATTACCTTGCATTTCTTTCAAGTTGATGAAAGTTATATTTAACTTTTATAAACATTTTGCATAAACTTTTACGAGCTATATGCAGTAGTCAGTTCTTTTTCATCATATTTATTGGCTGTTGGCATGTCTTTGTCTTTTGACAAAATTCAACTGCACAACTGTGTCAGCTCTCAGGACAAGACCTAAAACTGAGTGAAACACAAATCCTGCTCCCCTCTTTGCCCACACCTCCACTTTACGTTCTACAGCACAAATTTTGATCAAACATCATAGCCAGTTGTTCAGATGGAACTGAACAGACATGCACACACAAATTTTCCAGCACCTCACTGGTGTCCTGGAACAGGAGCTGAGAAAAAAAACCCCAAAAGCTTGTGCCTCAAAGCTGCAGAAGCCTTTCAACAGACACCGTGAGGCAAAGAAAGAAAGGGGGAGAGGGGAATCACACACTCCAAGCCTCCCCCACTCCAATTTTCAATTTTACTCAAACACCAGGAAAAAATTACTTTTGTTGCCAGTCAAGTAAAACACAATGAAGTCTGTTAGTTTCTTGGCAAGGAACTGAAGTGACCATTCTGAAAACATGGGATTGGTACACAAATGTAAAGGAACTATAAAAACAGAGCAATCATATTTGTGTATACAAGCTAATATTAGCCATTAGGAGGGGACTCATTATTTTGGAAGACTTAGTTATAAATATTATACTTTTCCCTCGCTCATAACATTAACTTCTCTTCCATAAAATCACATGGCTAAAAAGACCAAAGTTAGAAAAAAACCCCACAGTATATCAGACAACTGAAAAGTTATTGAACCAGAAATTGTTTCACTTACAAGAGACTGACACTGACTAAAGTGATTAGACAGTATTATTTACTGCTTTATGTGACATAATGGTGGTAATGGATGTATTAAGAGAAGATTAGAAACTATCAATGACTACTTTTCCTTACTCACAAACCCCTAAATGAGAAAAGAGAAAATGTTCAATTCTAAGAGGGGCACATGGCTTTCTTAGCTTTCCCACTAAGAGAAAGTAATTTTTAAAAGTACAAGAGAAATGCAAATATATTTGTCATTTAAGTCTTAAAAACAAAGCTATTCAGCTCTGCTTATGCCATCAACACTACCAGATTTAATAAATACACAAACTCCTATTCAGCACTTCGACATACTAGTTCAAGAAAGTGTCAACATTCTACATCACCATTTGAGAAATTGAGGCTGAGAAGCATTACCTGAAATTTCCTGTAACCTCAAGATTTCCTGAATCCTAACCACTATCCCAACTCAATAATCACAAAGGCATATTCCCCTTATTTGTCAATCTTTGTAGTGGATTTCGTAAGTCACATTTCAACCATTTATTTCTATTTAAATATTTCTGCTTGTCCCAGTTTTTCCCATGACACTTCAAAATTGTCTCTTGCCCCTGCCAATTATTCCCTGCTCTCGAAAATTGTGCATGACAATGACCCTCTCCTTAGAGTCTGTCAGCCAAAGCCACAGCGATCACAGAGGGGAAAGATGACTTAAAGAAATCAGAAGTAAGTGAAAGGCCATGTTTTTTAGAAGCAATGAACCCCTGTCTCTAGATAGCACAAAAAGGAGCTGTTTTTCTTTTCCTCTTCAACCTGAGCTACACATTTAATCCTTCCAACTATATTCCTTACTCCTCCTTATCCTCCCTTTTCCATTTTTCATCCTTTCCAGCTCAGAAAGATTGCCATCTAAACTTCTGCACAGCCAAAAAAAGAAGGTTTTGGCTCCACCTTATCAGTGGATGTTCACAAAATACTGTTTGCAGCAGCAGATACCTACTTCTCTGGAACTGCCTCATGAAAAGGCAGTTGAAGTGTTGAGGAGGGAGGGAAGGAAAGGAAGGGAAGTCGCAGGCTTCCTGCTATTAAAAGCCAAATTTAAACCCTTTCTACATCAAAAGGGCCTCTGTTGTTGGTAGTAATGCAAAGAGTAGAAAATTTAGTTGATACGGGTTCTTCATTATGCTTAGAAGGCAGCTCTTCCATGTTAAAGACCAGGAACACTGGGAAAATACTATGGGGAGCCCACACTCCCATTTTTCATGGAATTGTTGCAGGAAGATGTCAGATCATAGCAGGGCCACCTGAAGCCATTCTGCAAGAGCTGAGAGTGGGCTAAGCCCTTCCATAAAAACTCCATGCAGAAAAACCTGTGCTATAGAACATGTCTTGCTTCTCCAGTACTCTACTCCCCTTACCAATGCCACAGCACTCTTACATCCCACACACCACCTTCACTACAGCAGCAGAAAAAATCATAAAAATTTCTGTCTCTAATTCAACTTCAGATTAAAAAAGGAACATTGAAAAAAAAAAAAAGCCTTTACTGTAGTTAACTTGCCTACAACTTTAACCACTATCACATTAACCTCGGCTTTAACTATTCAGCACATTAATTACCTTGAGCACTTGATTCCATACAGTTCCTCAAATAATTAATTAGCTAAAAGGATTGAGAATTGGAGTCCCAGAGGAAATTCTGGTTTTGGAGAACTACACAGATTTCACCTTGCTAAATGCTACAAAAATTCACCTTAAGGCACACGACAACTTCAGCTACTTAGGGCCAGAATCCTAAAATCAAACCAAATACAATCCCCTCACAGTCACTGAAGTAGGCCAGCATTTTTAACACTGGCTATCCTGTATAGTCACCAGAAAGAAGGATAACACTATATAAAAACTTTTGATTCCCTCATTCATAGCATTAGGCATTTTTCCAAACAGGTATCCTCTCTCTGCTTCAAACATCCATTGCCAAAGGGCAACCAAACCAAAGGCAAACAATTCTAAGACAGGACTGTAAACTGGATTTCTTTCAAAGCACAAGAATAAGCTGCACCAACAGAAATAATTCAAATCCACTTATGTACAAGTACACTAAAATTAAAGAAAAGTCTCCTCATCTGCAGCATATTACTGTTTTCACCACCTCCCTCCTGCTATTCATCATATCAGCTGTGGTGTTGTATGCAAACATGTTTATGTTCCAGAGCAACTGATCAGGACATAAAGGGAAGTAATGCTTTGCTCTCCCTTCCTATCCTTCCAAAAAAACCTCCATGCTATTTCTTTCATTAGCTGAATCCCACATCATTCTTCCACAAGGTAAGCTGAGCAGAAAGGGAATGAATCAGGCAAAAAAGGGTAATGGAAAGCGATGCAACATAGAGAGCAGTTAGTTATTTGGAAGAAAATGCAAGTTATTTAAGGACAGATGTGCAACTTGCAAGAATTTCAAAACACTGAAGAACAGCCTTTTCCCTGCTGTAAAGTGTATGCTACGATCTACTGATTATTTTTGGCAGTAGAACCCTAAAAATGATGCGTTCTAACTTATTCCTTGTACACTTTAAATACACCACACTTCTGTATTGGATTTTTATGCACCTCAGTGCTCCAACATGTATTCCCCCCCCACAAAGGACAAGCACAAGGGACAAAATGCCCTGGGTGGACAGCCCAGAGCTCCCGAGCCCCAGGCAGCTCCCCTGCCATTCCCGTGTGGTGCCTGTGATTGGCAGCAGGGCTGTGCTGGCACAGGGCTGCCCCGTAATCCAAATCCCTTGCTATGAGAAGGCAGAAGCCAGCAGAGCCTCCTGAGGCCAAACCTGCCATGTTGCCCCGGATTCCAGCTGCAGGCTCAGCTCTGCCCAAAGCTACAATGCAAAGTGAGACGCTCAAGGAACCCCCTGCTGCTGCAAATCCCAGTGTGTCCCAGTCCCTCACCAGTTCTGCACAGGTCTCTGGGCTCCCAGCCCCACACAGATCTGGGTATGCAGCTTGCAGGGTTGAGGGTTATCTACCCACACCATACACCATCCACTACACAGCATCGTTACCCCTTTAAGAGCATCCATGTGCTTAAAAACTTGGAGAAACTCTGTTGCTTAAATGGATTGATACTTTCAAAGGTACCAGGGATCCACTTCCACTTTCATTTATTAACTTTTTACTCAGCACCCAATACTGAGACCTACTCAACCACGTCAACTCATTCGAGTCTTTTAAGTCACACAAGTCTTTTAACAGGTCTCTGCAGCACCCAAACAACAAAGGCAGCTCAGCAGTAACAGGATGCAGTACTAGGCACCTATGAAAAAGTCATTTCGGAAATAGGAAATATTCCCTATAAAGAGGAGCTACAAACATGTAGCATGTAACGTATTTATTATGAATCAGTCTGAACTTTCATCCAAAAGACTGTGTATCTTATCCTGAACTATCATTTGCTGATTAGGAAGAAGTACCATCCAGACTCCTTGGCTAAACTTTTAGCTCAGATATTATTCTTATTAAACAATTAACTACTGGAAGACTAACGAAAGGTTAACCTTCCCAAAAAGGCAGGATTCACAAAATAGATACCACTAAAAGCTAAAGGATAACAATACAAAACTGTTACGTTTGGAAACAAGCAAGACAAAACCAATCAGACAATCTTTAAAAAAAAATAAAGCACAGAAAATAAGCTTTGAAATTTCAACTTTGATTCAATTAGTATTAATTTAGCAGCTTTTGCTATACACACACAGAATTGCAAGCATAAATTAACATGCAGCAGTATCTCCTCCTACTCTCCAGCAAAGTTAGTCAAAAAGTTAGCAAACATAAATCTTTCTCAGACAAACAACAAGATAGCCAATTTCCCTATCTTAATGCCATTCTCGTATTCACAATTGCCAAATAACAGATATTAGATGCAAAAAATAAAAGCTCTTAGAAAGACAATTTAACACAAACATCTGGACAAGCAAACACAACAAAATATCCAAAATTCAGAGTACAATTTAATTCTGTGAGGACACAGAAAATAAAGCCTTACTTGCTCCAAATAAAGAAAATTGTGCTCAATTTGTACACCGACACAAGGCATGTTTACAGCAATATGAATCAATGTGCTATAGCTGAAGTAAATCAGTGTCAGCCATGTTGTGAAAGAAACTGCAGTTAAAAAACCCACAAAACAATCAAATCAGCTCTGCCTTGATATAAATAATTTTACAGTGCTAGATCTTACTTATGATTGGTCCCTGACTTCCTCAGGTTAATGTCTATTACTCTCATCTAAAAATACACATCCAAATTCTAGAGACAGTGAAACAGCAGCAAGAGGAAAATACACAAGATATAAACCAGGGGCACTGACTGCGGCGCAGAGGAGGAAGGTGCGTTGTAAAGTGAAAAAGCAAATGCACTTACTCAGCATTAAATCCATTCACGTGCAGGATCCTCATCTGCTTGACTATTGTGCTTTTACCGGATTCACCAGCACCTAGAAAATGAAAGTAGATCAATTTCAGAAGGAAGCACAAGTGATTAAGGCACACACTAGAATTTTTTTCTTTGGGGTAAAATCGAGAAAGTTTGGTTTCTCAGCGCAAGAGCGAAAAGTGAAAGAAATAATTGCCACTGGAAACTTCAGTTGTAGCTAAAAATAAATGCCCAGCTCAAGTCATGTGTCAGATCTGAATCTTGGATCATTTCACTGTCCATTTTTCCAGTGTCAATGTTAAAAGCAGACTGCAGTATTTGGAAAGAAAATGGACAACTTCAACATTTTACAGAGAAGACGACAGGGACCATCACAACCTGGTTGCCTTGTCACTCTGTCTGACAGAGGGAAAGACTGACTGAAGTCCCTATTAAATCGAAGAAATTCTGTTACATCCTTAAAGAATTCTAGAGTTTGGCTGCAGTTCATCATCACCCAGTCAAACCCCGTAACTTAAATCATAAGGCATAAAATATGTAGATACTCACATTTGAAAAAGGAAGGCATCCCTTTAAGCCTCCACCCACAAAGCTACAAAAAACCTCCTTTTATTTGTGTCTTGGAAGCAGCCTCCCACCCTCTCTACATGTTCCAAAATCAACCCTACACACGATGAGAGGCAGAGACCATCTTTTGTGAGAGAGAGCCCCCCCTGCAGCTCTCCCGTGCTCCCCTCCCGTACCTGCAGTGCAAAAACCCCACTCCACTTTACTCCAGTTTCCATAAGTAGATGGATGCTATTTCTGCTGTGCTGCTCGGATGCCAGTGCACAGGGCAGCCCATCTGCCTATAGTACCCGTTTTTCCATGCACGCTGAACAACTCCAACAGCAGCATTTAATTGAGCTGCTCCACGCTGCCAGATCGGCAGCTTTCTATATAAAGCAAACATATTTCTGCAGGAGTAGTATCGTAACATGGCAAAATTTAGAAAGATTCCCCTTAGCATCTCCTGGCTACTCGTTTACTCCCCTCCTCAGCCTGTGTCTCACCCACAGGAACCGTAAGTCTGTGGCAGAACGGGCAGGGAGGTACAGTTTGTGTGCTCTGCTAGCACACACTGACAGCACAAGCCTCCATTTTGAGCCTCATGTTCAAAACTGTATTTTAGCAGTTACATTTCAAGGTTCATTTTCTCATAAATGCTTTCCCCCTCTGCTTTCTCCCTTCCTTTCTTTCTCCCTCATGAATTCCCAAAAGTCCTCCCCTGCTCTCCATAAAACCTGGTTGCATGTTTTTGCCACTTTAATCCCAGAGCCTTACTCCTTTTCCCTCTCCTTGCTCACTGGTGTTTTGTAAGCATTTAGAGAGCAGTTTTTATCTGCAACTCTTCATGCACACGCCACTTCTCCCCTAAGCTGCTATTTTATACCATACACCCCCTATCTGATCAGGCAGACTGCACCATGCAATAAACACAGGTGGCTAAACCAATCAAGAATTGTATCTTGGGATAAGATAGACTGGACCATCTTCACAACTAAGAATTATTCACAAAGGCAATATCTGCTATAGTCATATGTCCACTTAAAAATTAATAACAACTAAATTTCAGCTGTAACATTAAATCACATTTTATAAGCATTGGGAGCCAAAATCTTTACTTCACTTGGCCCAAGAAGGAGGCTGGACAGTTGTTGCATTTGCTATAAACACATACGGTTTGGTATTGACACACCTGGGTTCTCTGGATTGGATACAACACCAGAAAACCAAAATGATGTATTACATCTACGTTACTCCATAAGTCTAGCTCTATATTTAGCTGCTTGTTAAGGCCATATTCTCAACGATAATTACACACACACGTTTAACTTCACCACCAAGGAGAGTTCCATTAATTTCAGCGAGACTGCTCGTGGCAGCGGGGCAAGCACGTGTACAGCGATGGGGCCTACGAGCAGCAGCATAAACCCACTAGAATATTCAGCAGCTCTTCTTTGTTGTTATTTGAATATGATTTGAAAAGATTAAGAACAGTTTCCAAGTGCCTGGCTTCTTATTTCATGTGTCTTATAGAGGAAATGTAAGATAATAATAGGGAGATGAGCTTTTATAATTTTTACCAGTGAGTCTGAGTTACAGACTAGCCACAATTCATGGCAGAAACTGTAACAGCTGAACTATCACTTTAAAACACACACACAGATGACTTTACTGCCATCGCTAACACACGCAAATTTTTATTTGCAAGTATCTAAACTATTTTTCAGCCACCAAAACTAAAGAAAACAGAAAGAAAATCCAGGCAAGCCCATCATGTTTCTGTTTGCTGAAATTTTGCCTCTTACGAAAGCAGCTCGTCTGATGACAAATAGTTTCTACGTATCTACGTAATGTTCAGCCTGAAATCTGGAAGTCCAAGACATTTCCCAAGAGCTGAAGTCCAAATTACCCTGTTAAAAGATTTCTGCTGAAGCCCTGGCAGGCTCCTCAGTACTGCAGGTGCTGCTGTAGTCCCAGTCATTCTCCACTTGTATTAAGTCACTTTCTTCAAATGAGTATTTGAAAGATTTTACTGGTGATAGTAAGCTTCCAAATTCACCGCCTTCAAAAATTCTTTTTTTTTTCCCCTTCAATTAAGGTTTTTCCCCCCCAAAACTGAGTCAGCTCGGCGAGGCCTAGCCTGTGCTCCACACTACAGACCTGCAGAACGTGCACAGGCAGTCCCTCGGCGTGACCAAAACAACCCACGGCTCGTAACTGCATCTGATCCTAAAACACTACTTCAAAATACTCTGAAATAATGAACCTGACAAACATTTGCTTGCCCTCTCCGATATCGATATTTGGACCTTTCCGTTCCCTGAAAGCCACAGCCCGCATTTGTAAATGTCTCTCCTGAAAAACACGAGCAGGTAACCCAAAGGAGCCGCTGGAACAGCACCTGGAGTCCGGCTGTGCCAACGCTCCAACCCGCGGTACCTCAATTCCTGGTGCGACAGCGGAGGGTGCCGAGCCCGCCGGGGCCGGGGCCGGGGCCGTGCCCGCCCGGCCCTGCGCTGCTCCGCGGCCCCACCGCGGCCGCGCTTCCCTCCGGGACCGACATCCTCCCTCTGTTTCCCCCAAACGACTCCCCG
>VXBB01016990.1:500259-513136 GCA_013399915.1 Illadopsis cleaveri | reverse complement strand
AAAAAAAAAGAAAGAAAAGAAAAAAAAAGCCTGCACACTTCTCAGTCTTTCTTTGCCCACCATGAAGCACCCACCAGGACAGAACCCAGTACCGTGTTCTTCCGCAGGTCACTCCCAGTTTGCTTTATGCTCTCTGGTGTTACAATAACGAATTTGTTTTTCCATTGCTCCCTTGTCTAACTGTGACCTGTTCCCTCCTGAAGCAATCGGCTTTTTACAGCTCCGTCTCCGCTGTGCAAACAGAGAACGAGCACGGCCGAGCCCCCGGCGCTCTGGGGCCAGGAGCTCCCTCCAGCCCGACCCTGGACCTGCTCCAGCTGTCATCCCCGAAGTGTGAGCTCCCCCAAATCCCCCACTACTCACAGCGAGCCCCCTCCCCTCTGCTCAGTGGGATCACAGCCGTGCCAGCATTCCCACGTTTGATTCCCTTGGAACATCCAGGGAAGCAAGGGATGCCGCAAGGGGCAGGGGATGTGATGGCTTTGAGCCTGCTTCCACCCCCTCTGCAGCCCCATGAAACACAAGAGTGGTTGGTAACCTGCCCTGCCCTCAGCCCCAGCCCTGGGGTGACAGCCAGGGGACTCCTGTCCCCTCCAGCCCTGTGCCATGGGGCACCTGGAAGATGCTGGATCCCCCCAGCCCTGGCTGTCCCTGCAGGCAGGGCCCTCCTGCAGGGCTGCACTTCACACCCTATATATAAAATACACAGCTGTACAGTGAGTCTGAAACATTCTTTCTGTGAATTGGTGTTACTGAAGGATATATATACTAACTCCATGCATGTGAGAGTTAAGGAAGATTTGTCCAAGGAAATACTTCCAGAGGAAGTGCTGGGCAGCCACATTATTTGTTTTATTTAAAATGATTTCAGGCTTGATAATGTCTCTTTATCAAAACTACACATGTGCTGAGCATGCACAGTGCTGTGGGTTGATAGCCATACAGGAAGGGGTGGATTTAATTTATTTCTTTATTATGAATATTGTGGTGCTGTAAGGAGAATCCTGGCTGACAGTGTGAAATAAAGCAAAACTTTCAGAGGATATTTTGGGAGCTGAAGTTCCTGTGCTGCCTTTTCAAATTCAGTCTTAAATTCTGTATTCCTAATCCTCTGTTCTGTCTGGACCATCTCATAAATGGACATGTATATTATTACAATGCTGAGCAAGTACCTCCTAACATTTGCCATTAATATTCATTTGAAAGAAAAATGGAGTTTCAGTTTCCTGGTTTTCCTTCCCTCGAGTGAGGAGACCAGTGAGGGAGTTTATAAATTCACAATTCTGGCAGGCAAAAGGGACCAAGGCAACTGTGACACACCAAAAATAGTTCTCCACGAAAATGATAACCACGTTTTATTTTGCAAACATAATTTTGGCTATAAGGTTTGTTTACATTTATTTGGTATCATACCCTCCATGGTGGATCAAAGCACTCTGTACCCAGCTGAGCGACAATGGCCCGAAGCAGAAAGAACCACCATGACCAGCACAGACCATCTTTCAGCATAGAAATAAAAAGAATTAATTCTTCTCCACCCTAAAAGCTGATTTGGAGGAAAGAAATCAGGCTAGAAAAATTGACTTCTGACTCTCTACGGGTCAATGTGGGCTGCACTGAAGGGATGGCAGGAAGAGCTGCTGGGTGTAGGGACAGTGACCCAATCCAAGACACACCAGCCACAGGATCAAACTGTGCAGTAGCAACTTCCAAGAATGCTCTTTTTCAGTGATGTGTATACGCTTACAACTGCTCATGAGTAAAGTTAAAAAGGCTAAGAAATTCCTTGGCCAAGGATGAATAAAAAAAAATTTTCCTGTTACCAGAGAGCTGAAACTGAGTTTATATAATGGAATTAAAAATGTGAAGTGCTGAAGCAGTGCTTCCACCAGCTAAAAAATGGACTGTAGGATCTCACTGCCCCAAAGAGTGTCCTCAAGCAGGTCTTTTTATGGGACCATCAATATGAAGTCTGCAATGACCAGGTGAGAGGTGGCAGAAGGACAGAGGTTGACTGGCAAACACTCCAAACTGATCTGCATAAAGAAAAGGTGGGACAAGACACGACAGAAATAACTTACCATGGCTTCAGACCTCCTGCCCTAACAACAATTATGTAATTGTTAACAGTCTCTTAATACCCAAGAAACCTTTTTATTGCATCAAGTTCTCCTGTCTAGACAGATACACATCACAGAATGAATCACTACCTTTGGAGACCCGAGCTGAAGAGCACTCCATGATGGAAAGCCACTATCTGGGCACATCAACACTTGGAGAACAATTTTCTGGAGACAGGTTTTTCAGTATGTTTCAGTAAGGTTTACTATCTATGAGAAACTCTGGTTTTCCAACAGTGTCCTTAAAGGGCTGATAAGAAAGCAATATAGGCTTAGTAAAGGAACCTCTTAAACACAAGAGTCCAAAGTCTTCAAAAATATCCCAACTTTGCCCCTCCAAAACAATTTAAAAGCTAACAAAAATGCATAAGCAAGGCAAAAATACATGGAAAAAACCAAACAGGCTTGAATTCGTCTCTTAGCCTGATTATGCCTTTCCCAGCAACAATGATTCTGCCTCCTCTCTGTCTAGAAAGTTTTACTGCTTTGTGAGACATTGCCTATTCCCTAAATAATTGGAACTCCTCTTCTGCCTCTTTGCTTTGGCTTCAAAGGTTCTTTGTTTTGTTCCTTTCCAGAACTGCAGATCGGCTTCTCTGCAAAATGGTCACATCTTAGTTTGCTCTGTTGTTCTGGGTGATTCCCAGCTTTCTCATTTGTCCTCTTGGAGGTGCTCCTCTCCCTGGCAAGGACATAGGGCATCTCCAACATTAAACCTGTATTTTAATTCAGCACAGGACGCAAGATTCGGTGAAGGTGTTCTCAAAAATTGTGTTCTCAAAACCACAGTTTGACTCACATATGCCCCCAAACAATCATACATTAGCAATTATAATGATCTTTAATTAAAAAAAGAAATATGTTGCTGCTCTTACAGATAAGGATCTACAGAAATACTTGTATAGGTGCCATGAAATTTTATTTTTCAAACTACATTTCAGTGAGAGAATTTTTAACTACCTTACCTGCATTACTCGAATTCTACTCTAAAGCAAACTTCTTTGAAGTTTTCTTATTAAAAAAGCTTTAAAAATAAGCAGTTTGAATTCTTTTTCTATGAACTACCTAATCTTCTAAAGTAGTAAAAAGTTAACTTCAGCTCAAGTCATTCCACTTGGAAAAAAGCAATGAAAAGGCAGTAGATTCACCCATCTTGCCCTACATTTTCTGTAAATTTCATCTAACCTCTGATTGTTATAATTTTTCATGGTAAAGCCTTCTGAGTGTTTTTAGCCAGCAGACTTTGGCTTTTATACTGGAAAATCTGTTACACAAATGTCACTTTCATTTATATCTTCAGATATAACAAAGTCATTAATGCAGTTGATTCCTAAGAAAACTTATATTTTAGAAACTTCTTCTAGCTCTGGTACTGCATAAACACGTCTAATGCAGAGCATGAGGAAATGATACCTTAGAGATGCTACACGTTTTAAATCAGGAGCAGAAGCTAAATTCTCACTCTTCTTGATATGAATATCAGTTGTCAATGATACATTTTGTTCCCAGAGAGCCACGATCTCCTAACTACATTTTGTAGCTGCACTCACATTATTCTGTAGAGAGTTGTGGCTTGGATCCTAAGGTCTCACAAGATGAGAATCTGGGGTTGGATGCCATGGCACTAAAATTGCTCTTCAGGAGATTCCATCGCTGTCGAAACCAGAACCCAAAAAAAACCCTCCCCTCCTGGTTTTTAATCCTGCTCAACACCAAACATTGGAAGCAGGTTAAGATCTACGAACTAACAGATCTGGCCTCTTTCCACGTGCCATATTAAGATGCCATGTTTAGCTCCTCATTCCCTAATAATCAGACATTTACCCTGTTCCCTCCAGCCCTTTCATCTACTTCCAGTATGCCTCTAACCAAGATGTCTTTCACTCTTCTCTCTCTTTCTTCCATTTCTCGTTGCTGTTTTACACACAATTAGCGCTGCTATCCCATGGCACTGGAAAAGGGACTGTTGTGCTCCCTCTGCTGCCTGCTGGGCTCTGCAGCAACACGGCAAGAGGTGGTGAGGAATCAAGACTTCTCCTTCCTGGCAGAAGGAATTACTGTAATGTGAAAACCCACGTTGTTACATGTATGAAACCCAAAAATGCCAAGCAGGGAAACCTCTTCCCCGTATTCTCCACGGACCTCTTGCGTGGCTTGCAAGGAGCTAAGAGCCTCCTGCCAGAGCCCCTCAGGAGCGTGGAGAAGACCAAGAGTGGGGAGGAAAGCACACAAATGGATGGGATAACACTATCTAGCTCTGGTTCCTGGGCATTCCTCGTGGGAAGAGGGCCAGGCAGTTTCTCAAGGCTGGTTGCAATGTTTGTGTCACACGGTCCTTGACACCGCTACCGGAGCGGCAGTGGCTGTGAGGAGCCTGGTGCACAACTCCTGGTACAAGGTTAGTTCCCAGCTGATCACAGCCATGTGAGCACAAACTCCTCTTCATTCCCTTGAGGAGGCTGTTGTCAGGGCTAAGGGTACGGAAAAGGACTGTGGACAGCCAATTATCTAAAGAATCCTCTCGAAACCTTAACAACATGAAGCACTCTGTCCCTCTGCTTCAGTGCCCGCAGCCCAGTGCTGTGTCTGTCCTTCCCAGGGGTGATTCAGCAGTAAAGAATATTTACTGTTATTTAACAATGCAGTGGTCTACAGACACAACTTATGACTCAACAGAAAACACACTGGGTGCAGACCTTCTAAAGAAATGATCAACAGATTGTGTCTTGAGTTAAAAAAAAAAAAAAAAGAAATATTTTATTTATTTGAGGATCATACGTGAATAAAATGGATGGAGTGGAAGATAACTTCATGCTGTTTTTAGAAATTACAGTCCTGGCTGAATATTTTTAGAAATAATTAACATTTAGGGTATTATGAATAAAGTGAAAGGTTCACTGGATTCTGTCTGAAACTTCTAAAAAATAAGCCTTCAAGTCTTTGTTTATGTTGGCAAGTAACCTGGCTGGGTATAAAAGCCAAAGGTATGATTGACTACTTCACATATTTTACAACTGTTACACTAAATAGGTATTTCAGAATTTACATCCTTACAGAAGGATCCTTAAATAGACTTTCTTACAGCGCTTAAAACAAACATACTTTAGGACATACTTCCTGTTTCGTTACAGTATTTAATATACTTTAAAAAACAAGTTTACTTTTCCTTCAACAAAGATCCAAAAATTCAACTTTAAGGGTAAAAAAATCACAGAAACCTATCCTACTGTTTTTAATGTACGGAAATTGTTTAATGCATACCCACAAATCCTTAAAAGAAAAAACATCAGAAGCAGTGAAGCCTTTCAAACACCTTTGTATGTGTGCATCTAGCACTTAAACACAAAAGGCATGTCTGCATATTGCTCAGAATGGAAAACTCCTACAACTGAAACTCAAATAATAATTAAACCCCAGATCATTGATTAGATGTGCCTGTTACAAACACTGAAAAAGATGATAATGACAGTTCCCTCTACTTCCTTTAGCTTTGTGTGGGAAAAATTCGCAGCGCAAATTCATGCAAAGGGGTGCAAACTGATTTTTTGATAGTGTTTAATATTCATCACCATCTTTCAGCATTGATAAATGGCTTTTATAGGACCTGTAGTTAGGGTTGTGTATCAGTCTGGCACTGGGAAGATCAGTGACAGTGAGTGAGACAGCTTTTAATGACAATTAAATTACTTTTATTCAGGTTTTCTGAGTTTCCAGGTGAGCCAACCAATGTCCCACCACTGCTCACCATTCCAATTTATTTTCAGCATCGCTGCCAGTCACACACCTCCTTAATCCTCCACAGGGGCTTTGCAGCAGCTCTGTAACTCTCTTATTGTTTCTTAGCAAGAACATGGATGTTCTTCCTCCTCCCCACTAACAGCACTTTTCATTTACAGAGGGAAAACAGAGCAGCTTTCTGCAATAAAGGAAAAACAGGGATACAGTCATCCAAACCCTCAGCAGTGAAACGAATCTCCCCCAGCACTTAATTTGGGAGGAAAGGCTCAGGTATTGCAGAACTGGTCAGAGTCAGAGAGGTTGATGGCATCCTGCAGGAGCCGAGTTCCGCAACAACTGAAAAATTAATCGTATTTTAATCAGAAGCCAGTCATGGTTTCTGCTTGAACTTGATGCACTCAAAGGTACTTACAGTTCTGGGAACTAAGTTCAGCTTATTAAACAAACCATTTTTCTGCACCTTTTTTTTTTTTTTTTTTCTGTGATGTGTGATACAACTTCTTCAGACAGAGTTTTGGGAAGGAACCAAATAAAAAGTTGATACTCAGGATGTCTGGGGAATAGTTTCCAAAAGCATATGGAGACCAGATTTCAGAAGGTACAGATGCAGGTACATCTCAACAAGGGCATCCAGCTGAACCCCTGAGGTGACTCTATTTGCCACACCTACAACAATAGGCTCCCACTGGGAACTTTGCTGTATTTTTAGATAATTCCAATAAAATACACAACATTTTACTTTAAAACAAGGCACACATGACTCTGGAACACAAGGCTAGGGATGCACCGGCTGGTGCAGGAATTTGTGTCCCTGCTCCCTGTGCTGCAGCACGCACCAGATTTTGGGAGTTATATTTCAGCCTTTCAAGCTCTTTCCCTGCATTCAGAGAGGGGAGGCTGAGTGTTTAGGATTGTTCCTACTTTTGTTTGCGTATTTCAGACAAGCACCCGCAAACGGACCCTTAGAAAGATTTGTACTTGGGAAGCTCACATGCTGTGCATGAATAATATTAGTGCACAGCAAATTAAAATTAGCAAAAAACGCTAATGCTGTATATTTATATTATGGGTATTACACTAAAACAAAAAAGCACTTGCCAGCAGGCACAGAAATCTCGTTACTTCAAAGCACTGCTGAACATTCACTGATTGCAGTTGGTGTTCTGAGTTTTTCAGCTTTTCATTCCCTTTTTTTTCACTTAGCACTAACATTTTAACTCAAATCCCTGTGAGCAGAGAGCTGTGCCTTCTTTCTCTCTAACAATCACTACAAATCTTCTAACTCAAGTAGTACAGAATGCATCTCGTGTTGCAGGGGGTATTTTTCCATTTGTCAGGAGAAGATTCTAATAAAAATTGTATGTATATAAATATATCTAAGCTTGGAATAATGATTTATCTACAACTGCGAGCAGGCAGAGTCTATCCAGAGGGGATTCAGTGTTCCCTCAACCATCCAGGGAACACACACCAAGGTTCACACCCAGGCCAGACTTGTGTAAGAAATTCTACAGAAATCCGCTTTATTCACGAATATTCTTCTGTTTTAGTTGTTATCTCATGTGAAAACATTCTTTCTGCATCATTTTCAAAATAAAGAACCCAAAATTAATTGCAAAAGCTGTGAATTCACTGTAAATCAACAAACTATGTACAACTTAGCCTATACAATGTCCAGCCCAAAACCCACAAACCGCTCTGAACTTTTTTTTTTTCTGTTTTTTTTTGCCATCTATCTTCTGCAAAGCTGTCTTCTGCTTTCTTGCAAATTCATGCTTTTCAGGGGGCTCTTGTTTCTGCTGCCTTCTCAGATTACAATTTCTTTTGTGTTAATTAAGCTGAAAAATTGCAAGAATGTCGCTGACTCTACAAAGAACACAAAACAGGCTTGCTTGAGAAGCTAAAAATAGATCGCTCTGTTCGGAAGACAGACGACTCAGTCTTCAAACTATTTGTACAATGTGAATTAATTGCAGATGGCCAATTCATTTATTTAGACCTCTGTGACAGAAATGAAAGTGCTACTGCGATGATTATACATCTGCAGAAAGCTCCTTCCAGGTAGTCGGGACTAACGGAGAACCGGGAGGCAGCACTTTGTTATTTTCTGGAAGTCAAGTTTGTCAAAAAGTGTTCTGATGCGATTCTCCCTCTCCAGCCTCCCGGCCCCTCTCCCAACAGCTCAGATTTAAGACGTGAGACTGATGTACACAAACTAAAGTTACAATGGCCTGCTCACATGTACTTCCAGCACTCACAGTGCATGCTGTAAATCAGTTACATTCCTTTGATTAAAATCACGTTTTATGATGTAAATGTTGTAACAAAACCCACCCTGATTATTTAACTTATCTGAAAATAATGGTTTTTATTTTTTTTATGTTTCAGTATTTGTTTTAAATAGAACTTTAATTTTTTTTCCTTTGTAGCCTTTCTCCTTAAAAGCAAAAGAAAGCTTAATCTAAAAAAATAATGTTATTGATTTAATGGGAGAGAATTCAGGAAAATCTAAGTGGAAACTGATATTCCATCCTGGCTCTTATTGTTAGATAAACGGGAGGTTTCCAAAAATACCAGCTATTAGACTAGAGCCTATAAACTGTAGCTGTGAAATAAAAATATCATTGAACTAGATAAACTGTTTGAGATACAGAATGATCTGTACTAGAACTTTACAGCAGATCCTGAACAGCATGAAATCTCCTTTGTGCTAGAAAATTAGAAACGTTGTCATTTGGGAGTCTAAATAATGCCAAGAAAAAGAAACTAAATATCAGAGTCCCTTTTCTCTAACGCCACTGTCTCTCCTTTGCAATTTTACTACTTTACAGTCTCTAAATCCTTGCTTGCAGCCTTGCTGACTTGAAAAATGTGCAAAAGTTGATCCACACAGGGTCTGAGCTAACAGGGCTGTAAGAAAACCTCCCAAGAAGTTTCAGGTGATATGATATCTGGCATGCTGATACTATCACAAAGATTAGATTTTTCTGTTACTTTTTATAAATAAATTAATGTTGCTGCTTGCATTTCAAAGTATTTATATTACATCTTACAGCTTTTAAATCAAGACTGGACTATTTTAAAGGCAATAGGTCTTAAGAGCCAAAAATAAAGCTTGATGCAGGAATGAATTAAATTTTCTGCCTAGACAAACGATTGTAATCTACTAAAATTAAAATACCAGTCCTTGCCACTGTTCAGGCTTCTTACAAAATACCTTTTAGGAAGTTTCTTAAGCTTAGTGGTTATCACAGATTTAGAAGGGGGCAGGCATAACCCTCTACCCTATATTTTAAGCTATATTCCTTTGCTGCAACTTCATCCTAACTCCCACCCAGGTCAAGGGAAACAATTTGTTTTCAAGCAGTACAAAGCAGGCTGTGCAGTCAGGCCACAGCATCTTCCTCCTGCCTTTATGGACTACAAAAAGAAAAGCTTAAATAGAGCTACAAGCTATTTAACAAGAACAAAATCTTTTCCTCAGGAAAGAAACTTCCTAGGATGCCTCTGAAAGATGACCTCCGTCCTGCAGGCTTCAAAATGTTTTCATCTACTTCCTGGAAATCCAGGTGATACCCGAGGTGGAGCAGAGGACAATAAAGCTGCTAAGTTACAAAGGTCACCAGCCTTTAACTACATCAATAAAAAAGGCTGAAATATCCCCTTGGTTCAGTCCAGAGATTTACCAGGACAGGGGGACACTCAGCACACTGCCACACACAACCTGCTCCTGTCAGGAGCATGTGCCCCCATCTCATTTTGGGGGAAAACTGAAATTTTTTGGCCACACATGCAGAGGAGGAATCTGCTATTGTCCCTTAGGAAGATGCAGTGAGGAAAATGCTGTTGGGAAGCAGCATCCAGCACNCACTGCTTGCCGAGATGAATCATGTCAGCCAAGGTCTTTGTAATAAATAAAACGCTCTCAAAGCATTATCTATTAAAGATAGAGGAGAGCAGAAGTGGAAAATCTTTGCACAGAATGAGAGCAGGGTCTGGTGATATGAAGCAATACACTTATCAAACATCAGGGCAGCAAAAGAGGACGGCTGGACCCAAATAATGCAGTCAAGGGCTGGGTGTCCTCTCAGTGCTTCCCAGCCCTGGTAGGATTTGCAAAACCTCCAGCACAACACACACAGAACCCCATGCAGAGCTGGAAAAGCATTTTTTACAGACACTGATAAAGCCTGACACAACACAAATAACCAGAGCCCATGGGGTGATTTCACTTAGGGCGCACCTGCTCCTCTGAAATTAGGGGGTTAAAGGTTCAAGACAAAGCATAAAATGCTGGAAAATGCATGTGGAATACCCTCCACCTCCACACAAACTGTCTGCCCTGCAACTAAATACCCCAGAGGTGAACCACTCTGTCCCTACCGTGATAAGAGCAAAACAGTGAGGAAAGTAAATGGATTGTTGGAATAATCTGTCACTTATTTCTTGCCAGGAATCCCACAAGAAGGCACAGCTCACCTGTAAACTGACAGCTCAAAAGAAAGTCCCCAGCTCAACTGTTCAGCGGTGACATCTTTGTTATAAAGCTGGAAAGTGATTTTTCTGTTGCTGAAGTAGCCTTTAACGGGTAAAGATGAAAATTCAGTGTCTGTGTGCTCCATGGGGCAGGGGGAGCACCAGACAGAGACTATGCAAGTAATGTTTTAGCATTTTTTTTTCCCAATTTTGTAAGGAATTGTAGTACACCTCCTCTCTAGCCCTTTGGCTACATATTCCTAAATAATTTTTGAACCTGGAGGAATGCTAGAATGTAACATCTTCCCAGTTGAGAGCACAAATAGGTGATGTGTAAACCCAGCACAAACTGATTGGGTTTGTCCCCTTTTCCAGTGCCCCACATCGGTTTCTTGGAAGCATCCCTGAGGCTCCTGCTGAAGGAGAATGAAGTCAGAGAGTTTACATTAGTTCTTGCATCTCTACAACTCCTGTCCCAGCAGAAACTTCTCTCTCTGGATGTAATTAGAGCTCAAGGAATAGCCTGTCTCCAAGATGACAGAAATCAGATTGCACTATAAAAAACAAAGAGAAAAACCTTTATTGTACAGACTGCAAGATTTCCTAAGTATTGAAAACCAAGATATCCCACTGTTTTTCAGGATGACTGAGAAGCTGCAACATTCATGTTTTCAAAGGTCGCTGTCATGTTTTTATTTCCTCATCAGGTTGCATGAAAGAAGCACTTTCTTTCACTTTGCTGAAAATCCAAACCATCACATAAATATCAACATGGTTAAACTAAAATAAATCCATCATCCTGTAACTTTTTAAATAAATCAATATACTGTTATGTTTTGAAATGGTATAAGACAAATTTTCCCCCCTCTATAATTTAAAACCAGCCTTAACCAATTACTCCAAACTTTTCCCCAGACACATCTCCTTTGGCTACACATTTCACATGAGAATTTCCAAGCCAAAAAGAGTTTTTCTTCCACAGACAAAATTGGAAATGAGAGCTTGAAATCACCCTAATGATAGGTACTGGGTTATGCCTTTCAACTATGGATCCATGCCCGTATCTCTACAATTGTGACAATATTTTTCCAAGCAGAGTATCATGCTGTATGTAACACTGAAACTTCCTGGTCTCTCTCTGTCTCTGCTGCATGGTTACCATCTTATTTTTATAAGCATTCCATTCTGGGGCTGGCCCTTCAGCTTTGGCAGAGCGAGGCAGCTTCTGCTTTAAAGCGGCTATTTTGCAACTAGCTGCTGCTTGCTGCATCTCTCTTTTCCAGCCAGGAAGGACCTGCAGTGTTTTCTCCTCTCCAGCTCCTGAGAAAATGGCACATTCCCACAGGTGCTGCCCCTAAAACAGGGCACGTGCTGGAAATAATGAGCCTGCCAAGAATGGCCAGGGTGGGTTCATTTCTGGGGGGGGGGAACAGCTGCAAAATGACTGGTTTTAAACAAGTTCAGAAGAAAGTTTCTAGATTCACATCCTGCTCATGGCTGGCACTTCTGGTACTAAAGGAGGCAGGCTGGCATCAAAGGAGAGTTTTCANGGTTATCACAGATTTAGAAGGGGACAGACATAACCCTCTACCCTATATTTTAAGCTATATTCCTTTGCTGCAACTTCATCCTAACTCCCACCCAGGTCAAGGGAAACAATTTGTTTTCAAGCAGTACAAAGCAGGCTGTGCAGTCAGGCCACAGCATCTTCCTCCTGCCTTTATGGACTACAAAAAGAAAAGTTCAAATAGAGCTACAAGCTATTTAACAAGAACAAAATCTTTTCCTCAGGAAAGAAACTTCCTAGGATGCCTCTGAAAGATGACCTCCGTCCTGCAGGCTTCAAAATGTTTTCATCTACTTCCTGGAAATCCAGGTGATACCCGAGGTGGTGCAGAGGACAATAAAGCTGCTAAGTAACAAAGGTCACCAGCCTTTAACTACATCAATAAAAAAGGCTGAAATATCCCCTTGGTTCAGTCCAGAGATTTACCAGGACAGGGGGACACTCAGCACACTGCCACACACAACCTGCTCCTGTCAGGAGCATGTGCCCCCATCTCATTTTGGGGGAAAACTGAAATTTTTTGGCCACACATGCAGAGGAGGAATCTGCTATTGTCCCTTAGGAAGATGCAGTGAGGAAAATGCTGTTGGGAAGCAGCATCCAGCACACACCAACCAACCAACCAACCGTGTCCTGATGATGAGACACTCCACAAGCAAGAGCAACAAACCTCCTGATTTTTTATTTTTATTTATTTTCCACTGTAGATTTTTTTTTTCCTTTTATTTATACTCTGTGGTAGGGCAGACTCCATAGGGACCATGTCCTTACACAGACACATCTACCTCCTCGCAGAAGAGAAACATCTTTGTTTACTTGAACAATTTGAGTTAGACCTAGTTTTTGCTGGTTCTAAAGAGTTTTGTCTTGCTTGTAAAGTAAACAAAAACATCTCTGACAGAAGTACCACCTTTGAGCACCCACTCCTGGTAGACCTCAGGGGACATAAAAATACCTATATATATATATATATATT